>JAPZDZ010000014.1:4166501-4189635 GCA_029783805.1 Acanthurus tennentii | reverse complement strand
AAGAATCAGGATCTCTAATTGAGTTAGTTGTGTTATATGTATACATTATGAAAATATCAGTGATATTTCAGAAGACAGCACCTTTTCTCTGTAGGACATTTATGTGACAAACCCAACCCTCCCTGCTAGATATCAATCTGCTCATCTGTCTGTGGGCAAAATGGCACAAAAAAAAAATTTGATTTCCCAAAATGTCAGAGTGTTCATTTAAAGCTGACAAAAACCAATCAAATGAAAAACATGTCACACCAGGCGGCTCCAGTTACACACTTCCAGCTCAGCAAACAACTCAAAGAAACAGCTTTTTCTGACTTTCTCACTTTCCTCGGCCTCTGCGAGTGTGTGCCTTTTTTTTTTTTTTTTTTGTGGTCTGTAAAGACTGCTAGAACCTCATACAATCATTTCCCGGATCCCACAGGAGAAGAAAGAAACAGATGGGGAATGAAACAGTGCTGCTAGTCTGCGCTCAGTTCCATGGAGGGAAATGTGTGTGATTGTGTGTGTGTGTAAGGGTGGTGTGTGTACATGCCTGTGTAATGGGTGTGTGAGTGTGAGGGGGGGTCTTAAGCATGCAGCGCTCAGCCTTTGTGTGTTTGTTTTTTTTTTTCAGATATGTATTTGTAAGAATAAGCCCACGGCATCAAATACCAGCTTCCATGTAGTGATATGTATGTGTGTGTGTGTGCCTGCATGTGGGTGTGTGTGTGTGTGTGTGTGTGCGCGTGCATGTGTGTGTGCGTGCACGTGTGTGAGTAAGAACCATGAGGGACGAAGGAATAGCCAACCTGTGCGTAGGTTGTGTTGTATTCTGCTGCTTCCAGAAGCAATGAAAGAGGAAGTAACCGGCCATCACATTTTCTATACTGTTGCATTTACAGTGAAAAGCATCTCTTCAAGGCTTCATTAACTGTATATAATGGATACTGAGCTAACAGGAAGCGAGCTACTTCAGGCTATTCTCTATTTATTGTACAACTAATGTTATATCCGTCACTCTGCAGAAATGGCCTGCAAGCTCTCACAAGTAAGAGTTAATTATGCTAATCTTTCCTGGAGCTTCTTCGATAGTACCACATAAACAAAAACGAAACATGAATTTTAAAAATGTCACAAAACTAAAACTGTTTGAAAACTTAAAAAATGGGTCTTGAAAAATTTAAATCAGAAATTCCAGCGTTGTAGTGAGAGATTCGTACTCCGTGGCTCTTTCTGACCCACTTAATGCAACAAAACAACACACTTGTTTGTTTCGGAGATTCAACACACGGATTTTTGTCTCTCAACTATGCATGTGTTGAAAACAACAACAACAAAAACCACAACAACAACAACAAGAGAAAGTGAACCAGCAAAAAGTGGATCCACAAGGCCAGACTTTTTTTTGGCACCACTGTCCGAAAAACAAGTTTAACTGTCCTGAAGTAAATGTTAAAGAAAAACAGTTGTAAAGCTACTTTTTAGCATCTTTAACTTAAATTTAAAAGTCAAAGTGCTTCTGGTTTCAAAATGCAGCAGCTAACTTCTAACTACTTCAGTGCACTTTTTTGGGGTTAAGTTGTTGTGTTGTCACTTCAAACTGCATTTCACTGTTTACAGCCTCTTGTTCCTGTAAACAGAAACTTTCAGTATGTTTAGCTGTTAGCTCTGTTAGCCAAATAGACAAAGGCAAAATGATTGATGGTACATTCCAGCTAACGAGTGCTTGTCCTGCTGAATTCATCACATTGGGATTTGTTGTTTTGCAGCAGTGGAGAATTTGATGTGGATTTCTACGAAACTCTCTGAATCCTTATTTTTTTCGTAATTATAAGTTTAGCATTTAGAAGCAAGCCAGTTATAATTAAGCCTGCACCCAGTTCAGTTCGTCATGTGCAAAGGGATAGTTACGACTGCAATCAAAGATACATACAAAAATCTGTCCCGTCCAATAAAAGTCCTAGAGAGAATCTCTTCTAACACATTTTCTATCGTCTCCTGGACTGCATGAGGTCATCTGGTCAACTTAGCATGTGTGCTCCAGGCAAATACCATCAGTCATGTTAAGGATTCGGTCACCACTCACATCTTTAAACAAACCACTGACCTTCAGAGCTCGGTCAAAAACTACAGCTGACTTTGCATGATATTTGTGATGTATCATACAACATAAACCCAAATGGTGCATGATTGGTTAACCTTGTCCAGCTCATCTCCAGGTCTTTCCACTGGTCAGCATTTTTGCTTCACCACCACCACCACCACCTTTCAACCCCTGAGCCCCACCCCCACCACCACTACCAGCACCAGAAGAAACAAACACTGTCAAAACACTCATTAACTCCTTCATTTAGAGGAAGCCCACACACTGAGCATAAATATTTAAAGGACCAAGCTGGAATTTACAATATGACCACATAAATACCAGAGCAGTCAGTCACCAAAGTCACCGGAGTCACCGGAGTGTTTGGCTTTTTACGTATTTGTTCACTACTGTCATTAAATCTTGTAAAAAAGGTTGTCACAATTAAAAATGTGTAGCATTTAAATTCCATAAAGGCGGTTTATCAAAGTTAAAGTCTTCTCCGTTGTCTTACATCAACATGGTAACATGAGACTAGATATCACCTTAGGTTCTTCATATGATTTCCAGCTTTATATTAAATAAAACAGGGGTCTTTATTTAATTACAGTCTCTTGACCAAATCGCTTGTTACATCTCAACTGTTGCTTTGACCTTCGACTGAACATATAACCCACTTCTAGGAAAACATCCAGATACATGATATGCACCACCATTCAGCCCTGAAAATACCAAATTACCAAATGATGTTTGGTTTACGTCCCTCAGCCCTGAAACCACTACGATTATGGTTTTGGGGATTTTTATTTTTACAAAACCCCACCAACACTCTCAAGATTGTCCGAAATGACGAACAATGGCAACAACAACAGAAAAATGAACCTTTTAAGTGGGCTCATTTCATGTTGAGGCTGGGTAAGGTAAGCAGTCTGCAGCTCCAAAGTTCTGTCGTTTTATGAGAGGTTTACACACTTCTGCCAGGAAGCAAGGGAGGAAAAAAATTTAGAGACCGCGGTGGTGTTCGCCTATCCACCGGGCTGTCCACACGTCTTTAGTCACCGGTGTTTATCGTCTTCTAAAAATGGCATTAAAAAAGGTAGGAGGCCATTCCACCAGACAGTTGAGCTGTTTGAAAAACAGCCACACAAATTTTAGCTGTAGTTTTTGAGTAAAAGGACTCCGACAGCTTCGCCTTCAAAACCTCTTGCCCCTGTTAACTGTCACATAATGGCTGCAGTGATGTACTGCATCCCTTTCCTTGTACTGAACTGTTACCTTGGCTCTGCAGTAACAATAAGTCCCCTCCTACTTAACATGCCACTCTCCGACTAGAGTAAAATATGGCAGTTTTTTTTTACAAGCCTCCCCCCTCCACTTATTGAACACAACACTCCTCTTCCTGCAGGTGAAACCTTAACACCTGGTAAAAAAAACAATATACAGAAAGAGAAAATGAGGCGCACGAAAATAAGAGATGGGGGGAGTGGAGGAAATACTGCCACCATGAACACAGCAATTAATCAATTAGCTGGAGCGAATCAATACTCCCCGCCCATCCTGGCGGGCTGACAGCACTCAGGTATAATTAAAATTGTAACTATTGACAAATCAAGATGGATGGAGCACTTCCCGCCTGTTCTTTTCGGCTGTGGGAGAGTGATTATCTTCGTACGACCGCCGCACACCGAGAACAGAAATGTTAAAAAAAAAAAAAAAAAAAAGGTGTGCATGTTCGCATGAGCGCATTGCAAGGTTACCTGTGTGTGTCAGGGTCAAGTGAAAGCAATGCTGCAGGTCGAAGCCCCCGCGTCCAAACATCCATCTCGCTCCGCCACCTTCCATTATCATCGGGTCATTCTCATTAAGAAGACTGTTAAAGAGTGTTAAGTGTCTTGGCCATGTGTGAAGTGCATCCAAGCAACTGATAATCAAGAGGTTAATTTGACAAAATCTACATTGGGGTGTCTGCTCAAGTGCAAAGGTACAGAAGAGCTGTGGACGGATGTCTTTTCACTCAGCATGGGAAATGTTCTTCTACCTTTCGGAGTCACAGATGAGGTGGAAATCTTACTCCTAAGGTGATATCAGATCCTAAATGTGAAACGCAGAAAGCAATAGGGAGCATGAGAGCTGTCAGTGTTCAAGTGATAAAAAAGTCAGACACTTTCAAGTTTCAAATAGACTCTGATTAGCTTCCAGTTAATTGGCAATGCTGTTATCATCTTTTTTTCCCCCTGCATTGCTTCCAGTCTGCACTCGCACGAGAAGATGTTCGTAAAAATCCATCTGCGCTGCTAGTGCTGGTGTTTACAGGATGTTTGGCAAGAGTCAAAAGGAACTCTTCAAAAGCAATGTCATAGGCGTCCAGGATCAATGTGAAACACCAACAGAGAACATTGTTTTTTCTATTTTTTGTGAGATGTGAGATTGTGATCTCTTGAGGGAACCATGCCTCAAATCTCTCGAGGCTGGCCCTCGAGTGTCAAACAGGGATGACAAAAGGAAAAATAAGTTTTGGAGATTTGAATGAAAGCAGGTTTCAAAGCAGAGAAAGGTAGCAGTCTTTTTTTTGTTTCTTTTTTTTGGGCATTGTTAAAAAGACGTGGAAACATTGGCCTCACACGGTTGATGCACTAATAAGACATCTCATTATTACATTCTGCCGCTCGCCAGCTCTTAATCAGTGCAAAGTTCATTCTCTGACTAATTTCGTAAAAAAAAAAAAAAAAACACAGAATATCTGACAACTGCAGAAAGAAAGAGATGTACCATTTAGCAAATCCTTCTTTAAAAGCCAGAAAGACAGTAATTGCCAGTCATATGAAAAATTCAAACAGTGCCGTATGGGCTGTCAACTCCACTGACGGGTGCAAAAATGCGACTGCTGAGTCGAGAGCTCCACCTAGAATTCCCCTCACATTATCCTACATATCGGACCCTGATGGCCAGTCTCTTCCATTATGGCAAACACTCAAGTTCCAACTCGACTGTCATGCTGAATTTCTTTAACGTCACATGTGTTTCCACTTGAATTAGCATCTTCATTTCTCTCTTTCCGTCTACTGTTTATCTTTTGAAAAGGATCCCTGGTATTTGAGGAAAATCCATTTAATGGATTCTAATGATCGGTGCGTCTCAACTCTAGAGTCGACTGTGTGACGCTTCCTCTAAAATTTTACACATTTTAGAGATGTGATACAAAAACCCAGCTGCACGGCACCCAGAGGAGAGTCGTTCATGTACTTTCATTAAATATTGCAATCATTTAGAACAGTCAGAGACGTCTCCAACTAGAAAAATCTTACATAAGAACTAGTTCACCGCATCTGAGATCAGCTGTATTATTTGTGTTCCATCAAATCAACGATACAACGGTCTGGGACAAAAAAGAAACAAGCCTCATAAAATTTAATTTTAGGATCCTGTGCATGGTCATGAATGCATCACATGGTCCGTGCTTTGGACAGGTTTTATTATCAAATGCGGCCAATAAAAAGAGTGCAAACAAAAAAAAAGGCTAGCAGATAAAAAAGTTTTTCAATGAAGAGCTGTAAAGGATTTCAGCAAACATCATATGTGATGCGACTGCTTTACCTGAGGGATGAGAGAGAGAATCTCCTGTATCAAAATGTTAGGGCCTCGCCACGCATGAATACATTCGAATGTCATTAGATGAGTAAATCTAAAAACATAGCTTCCGAAAATAGAAAGCCCATTCAAACCCAAATGAATAAACATACTCGTTCCTTCTATGGCGGGTGAGTAATAACTCATAACAGCGAGGGTTATCCCTGAATGCATCTGGAAGCTGGAAGCGGAGAAAGTCTCATGTTTTAATAGTTCTCTTCATTCCGCGTGATTATTATGTAAAGCATAAAAATGTGTTCTCTCATCAAATCAAAGCACCCCACAAATCAAAGTTAAGGCAATTACAATCTTATTCCACCCTTTCAAATGGCAACAGCTGTTTCCCTTGGTCAAAATTGCAGCGTAATTGCACACGGTAGCATATGGTTATGGCTGATTAATCCAACTGGGGGTGAAGGCCCCATTATTCCTGCATGGGATTGGTAAATAGGCAGCGGATCCAAGTGCTGGATAGATGGGTAATGGGATGGCAAAAAAGGGAATGGGCCTTTGATGAGATGTCTGTTAAAGATGGCGTGATTGTCAGAATCGATCAGGCCCTCGACCGTCCCTATCTGAGCCATTAAATTGATTTGCTTGTCATCCGGCTTCTTCAGGAGAGAATCATGCCAGTGGTACCAAACTATTCAGAAAAGAGGAGCAGTTAAGGCGGATCCATTTTAATTCACAAAATGTATGGCTCTGGGAATAATGCTACCTCGTGAACTCCATGAACTAGAGTTGTAGTGGGTTTTTTTTTTTCCCATCATTTTGCTCACTGAGCACTGCAGGAGGACTGTTACAGCCCCGGGAGGGCTCAGTATGTGGCAGTATGTCAGGGACATGATCACAGGAAAAGGACTGCTTTCTGGCCATGGACTTACTCGAACTGACCACTCGAATGCAGACACACAACCACACATACATTAATACGAATTTGTTCGTTCCCCCTGCAGATACACACACTCTCACATAATACCTCCCCTAGGGGACAGCATTTACAGGGTTCAAGGGTGGTTTCCCGAACCCTCCAGTCAATCTGAGTGCATTTCTATTATAAACACACAAGGATCCGCATGAGTGAGTCAGGTTCGGAGGGGGGGTGGGGGGGCTCCTGAAGCTGGTGTCACTCTGCGGTGCACGCTCATTTCCATCCAGCCAGATGAGGGAGGAGGCTGGTAAACAAGCCTTGACTCTGGTTCCCCCCTGCCTGTCGCCGCATGCATAATGGCCCTCTTAAAGAGCAAGGGAAAAGTTCAAGTCCATAATCACATCCGTACCTCTGGCTTATTTTTTTTAATTTTTTTTTTTCCAAGAGGTCATTTTGGAGCCCACTTTGAAGGACACGATCGCTCACTACTAAGCAGTGTGCAGCTGAATATCCAGTGTGCGGTGTAAAAGTGCAAAAGGCTGCCAGGTGCTAATTTCAGAAGGGGGTTGCAGAGCTGTGGTTGGACTTGGCTCGGCAGATGTGGAAACACGCTAGACGCCTTCACCGCAATGATATTAGAACAATGCACTACCGTAAATCTTTCAATCCATCCTCAGCTCAAAAAACTCTTGTTAAGGCCCAGAGTTTTACTGTTGCGACACACACATACTGTAGTTGATTGAAAGCAGCAGCAGCAGCTTCAGAAGTAAAACGCTTCGGTTCTTTGAAAAACCAAGAACATTACACATGTAAGCCATCAGGGTTCTCCTGACTGTTCATCAGAGGATAAATGCTACCACCTGTGAGTAAAGGTGTGTGAACCTCTAACCTTACCATTAGCAGTTCATTCATTCACTTGTACATTTGCAAACACAGTCAGTAGAAATAGAAATAATCCCATAGAAAGCAATCCAGTTCACCCAAACTTACAGCTGAAGGAGGAAAAACAGATAATCAACAATAAAAGTCCAGTTCTGTCAGAGCCTAAATTAGAATTTATAGCTGAGCAACGATCATCAGTCTGTAACTTTAAAGCCAAAAGGTAGACAAGTGGCTCCTCTGTTTTTATTTAGAAGAACTCCGGCGGGATTAAACGCTGACCCTTGTCTGTCTGAGCGTGTGCTGAGAATTCCCAGCTGGCCTGGGTGGCCTCTTATCCCAGTCCACACAGGAGCGAACCCAAATTAATAACCGTGCAGCGACAAATAGGACAGTCCTGGCAAAGACTAACCAGACTCCCATTGTGCCACGTTCCAGACAGCAGGGCGAGTCGACAGGAGCTTAAAAAGAAACTATTTGTGAATAAGGCTGCTACATCTTCCCTTCAGCCCCGAACATTTCTTGTTCTGGTCAAGCTGTCTGAGCTGCACAGCACTTAGACAAGAGAGAGGGAGAGAAAAAAATAATAATACAATCCTAAATCTTTTGCTTTTTCAATTCAACAGTCATTTTTTCGAGGTTACATAACTGGTGTTTCAAAGAGCAGGACTTGCTGAAATTTTGGGATTAAGGTTCTTAGAATGTACTCTGTGAGATGAGAGAGAAAAATGAAAAGTGGCTGGCATGCCAATGAGGGAATTTGGAGGCAAATGCGGTTAGTGAACAGATATCTGTGAAATGGCATTGATTATGCTTCACCATTGTTACCTAAAATCCCCTTCTCAGGAGTGAGACCGCCGCTTTTTATGTCATCTTTCACAAGTTAGGCTGACCTTATCTTTGTCTGCTGCATTAGAGTATTTAAGCCAGAGTGGGGTTTTTTTTGAATTGGAGAACCACAAAATCCAAAGTTGTGCTTTCTAGCAAGCGTTCATATCCTAAAACTTCAACTTCTGAGGGAATTTTCAGTGGGAATTTTTGAGCTTTCATCCTTTTTTATTTCAACACATAATGCTCTTCATTAGGCAGGTTATTTTCTGTCTGGGTTGTGTAAATCTAGAGTCATATAGCGACGTGGATACACTCAGTCTGTCAGCTGAAACTGGCCTGATGTTAACATGTACTGATAACTCCCTCAGAGGACGTTCAGACCAAAATCAGCTTGGTGTTGGGTAAACAGAAGACATACAGTGCACGTCACAAAGTAATCCAGCAGGTATGTGCACTCGCACGTATTTGATTGGCCAACGCGTCGTCTTGCCAGATGCTGTCTCATTGAGTTGCAGCAAAAGTCGCCAGTCTGGCCTCATACAAATGAATGAGGGGGCTGTGTTTTACTTGCAGAGCTAAAGTCAATCTAAACCTGACCTCACTCTAATACTCTGGCACTGTGAGTCCTGCTGATTACACCACTCATTAAAGAGGTATCAGAGGAAAGTTTGTGTGTTTGTCATTCACATATGCAATGACAGGCAATGACTGCAAGCAAGGAAGCTTTGATTAAAGCATGCTTTTACAGCCAGGCTAACAATGTGTCTTTCTTTTTTTATATATAGGAGGTTATTCAAAATATTGAGACAATTCGGGTCTCATCAAGCAGCGTAGTAAATGCAGAAAAATCTGACTTGAGTTTGGCAGGATGATGCAGCGAAGATTAAAACCTTGATAAAGCTTGAGACAATAATGCTCGACACGTCTTCACACATCTTCTGTGCTTCCCTCCCATCCCTCCACACACATTTACATGGCTGCACAAAGGCAGGCATCTTCACACAGTGAAAATGAGGACACAGCGGGCCCCAAACACAAGTGGTTGAAGCTCCAAAAGATGCAATGCTGACACTTTCTTGTCATATTTATTCATGTTAATAATGAACAAAGGAGTCCTTCATGCAAATAAAAAATGATGCTGCAATCCATGCACACTGACGCACGCACGCTCTTTTCTGGGGGTTTTTCAAGACGTATTTCTACAAAGCTGTCAGAATAAGAATAGAGATTAGATTGGTATTAACAAGCAACGTGTATTTACGATTATGTGCGTGCTTTTCTATTACTGAGCGGAGTGAGGCAGGTCTGTTTATCCAGGAGAGGAAAAGCGCTGATCTGTGTTTATGGTCATCAATAGGGGAGAAGTTCATTGATGGGGTCTTTGATATTCATTCAAATCATACTGAGGTTACACCTTTGGCCACAAATATACTAAACAGAATGTATAGCAGCACTGTGGTTAAAGGAAGATATAGAATGAAAGCTTGAGTTTATGTACGCAACAAAAACATCTTCAAACCGGAATCTACAACTTATAAAAAAAAAAAGTTTCAAGGCCCCCGCATTTGTCCTTCATGCCTGCTAAACAAAGAGCACAAGATGAAATATTATGAGATTTCTATCACGAATAGCCACTGATGTGAGAGAGCTTTTTATAACTTCGCTCAAAAAAAATGGAAAAACATCACGGGCGTTTGAAATGAACACGAGGAGTCGTGTCATCGACTTTCTGAAAAGCGGAGCATGTTTGAATAAAAGGCCCCTGATTGATCCGAGCGGCCAGCTGGTCGAAGCAAAGTGCAAATCTTCCTGTTGTCTTTTTTTTTTCCTCTTACTGCTTCAGCTTTAAAAACTTCGACAGCTGAACTGGTTTCACTGGGTTCAGTGGGAATGGGCTTCTCTTGCCTGCTCTCTCTGCTGCCTTCAGGCTCACAAGGCTGAAATGATTGACTGGCAGTGGCGCCAAATTAATAATTTGTTATTTTAAAACATTCGGCTGCTTCTTCTTTTTTCTCCAAGCATCCCCTTTAAAGTCTTTTTTTTCCTCTTTACTGGTCACCATCTTCCTTCTATCTGTTATTAATCAATTTTTTGTGAATTTATCCACCTTATGGAGATGACACGGAGGTTACGCTTGGGTAAAGTTAGAATAAAACTGGACCAAAAGTAACTGGCCGAAGGAGAAGCCAAGAGTTTTAACAGCCAACCACAGTGCCTGACCTACACCCACAGCAGGGCACTGGCAACGGGGCACGAGCTTATTTTTATTCAAGCAGCCTGTAGTTATTTAAAAGTACGTATATTTTGTGTTTGATCAGCTCCAATTGAGCAGCCCACTGGGAAACCTCCCGGTGCATCATGGGCAATCAGTTTTTTTTGCACTTAGCCTTTTTCGATTCCCATCGACGGAAACCCATTAAAGATCAAGACCATTCAATGTGTCACCGCTCTCCTTGTCTTTTTTCCTCTTTCTTCATTCGTCACATAATGATTCCCATGTTGATTGACAATCCATGTTTCTAAAGAGTAGTTTCATGTGTTTACTCTCATCACTGCATTAAAACACATCAAGTTTACTTTCTGAACAACATAAAATGTGGGTTTCTTTCATTTTCCTGCTCAGAATTTAAATATGCAAACCATTAGCATGCTGTTGCCCTAATATCACTTTTTACAGAGAAATTTAAGAACACTGACTCCCACTTAGAAACACTCTTAACCTCTTCAATTGACCGGTATTGGGAAATGGGGCCAAGATCAATAAAAGCAGCCTCACTCAGAAAAGCAGTGGAAAGTGCTGTCTGGAGAGGAAATACAAAAGGTCTTTCAGCTACACCTCTCTCTTGGACTTGCTGCTACCACAGACCTTGGGTGGGAAGTTTTGTTTTATTGAACGTAGCACAGTGAAACTTGAGACATCCCTCTGAGAAATCTATCACTGGACTTTGACCATGAGTTTTCTCGCCAGCCCCTGAATACTAAAAGTGATCTGTCGTGACCTTTTTGCCGAAGCTCCGGAGATCTGGGACAGCCACGCTTTTCTTCTGTTTTTGTTTTTTTTATTTTTGCATTTTATTTCACAAAGCACAGCTGCTCCAACGAAATAAAACAGAGATCCCCAGTCTGTCAATTAAGAAGCGTAACAAATCAGAGCGTTTGTAGTCCGGAGGCGTTTCCTCAAACCCTGCCGTCTCCACGTATCACACACGCCATGAACTGAATTGGTTCTTATCCTGTGACATACCTCACTTCAGATTCGGCCGAATCCATCAGGGTTAGTTTCAAATGATCCTAAAAAAAGGAACAGTTGGCCCCGCTGCCTCATGAAAGAATGAGTCACATCACAGATCAAAGGTGGCTTTGATTAATAATTTTGATTTCTGCGTCAGACATCTGCTGTCTGTGTTTTGTATGGGATTAGATTCAAGATTGGCTCTCCTCAAGGTCTCCGGAGATGCAGATACAACATGTCTGCACACACACACACACACACACACGACATCTTATTGACTCAAGTGTCTGATCATCGAGTTCAGATGAGGAGTCACGGCTGGAAAAGACAAACGCCTCAGACTCACAACAGTCTAATATCGCCACGTTCAACCGCAGCCTCCACCTCTTCATGCGAAAGCCATCGACTGGGTCACTGAAAAATTTCCGCTGCACGTATATGATTATGTGCCCCATTTCGTCGCCTGTGATAAGAATGCATCCAATTTTTGCTTCCCTTTTTTGAAGCAGTCGAGAGGTGCTCCCAAACTGCATGCGCTTCATTTCCAGCCATACCATTTTCAATCCAATCTCATAACAGATTTTAAAATTGGAGACGACATCCTTGACTTCCATTACTGTGTCAAGGTCCGCGGCACACACACGGGGAGCCAGAAAAACCGGGGGCCGTCACTCTAAACACGTTGTGCATCCTCGCCAGACAACAGCATGAAAAAAGTGGATTTCTGTGACATGTGTGTGCCCCCCCCCCCCCGACATCCTGTCAGGACCATCCTTTCTGGATGTTAATCTGAGTGCCACGCCTCTGACAGTATGAAGTCCTCAACTCCCTCTAAAGCTCCTAACGTCGAGCTGCAGTCGTTCAGGCTAATCTGCAGACGTTGAGTGATATAGAAGTATGTATGCCAGACGTGACATTCCGAAAGCGTCCTCCCCCGCTGCTGCGAGCTTCCAAAATAGATGTGTTAGAAATGACAAAACCAGCAGGCGAGCCCAGCATTGTCTCGGCATGACCTCGGTAAATGAATGGAAGTGAACAGTGGGACAGGCCAGACAGCTCCTACAACTGTCACTTTGAACAAAAATGGCCTGATTTTTCGACATGCTTTAAGGAGGAACCGAGAGTTTATGTGCTTATGTGTCAGCTACCAAAAATAGGGCGGTTAAGCTTTTACGAGGCCCCTTCGTTTTTTTGTGAAGTGCAGAACGCTTTCGCCATTTCCAGATAAACACATCAAAAAAAAAAAAACAACTGACAAACCAAGTGTAAAATTTTCCCGCCATCACTACTCAGGTGCTGCTGATGCATATTTATTTGCAGCTGAAACGTTCCTCTCTTCTTGCCGTGCACAGTCATGATCAATGGCCAAACACGAAATGCAAGACAATCCCTCTCCGCTCAGCGTTCCTTAAGGGGAGACGTCACAGCACTTTGCTCTGATGAGGCCCGTTCTCCCATCGTTAAAAAGCCGTTTTCAGTAGCCTGGTCATTAAAATGTGGCAAGCGGTGGCTGACATGTCCATCCAGAGGCATGCTACTCGCCTCATCATGTCCTTTAATCATCGCATGGAAAGAGAGCGGCCCATACTGGGGTCACTTTCAATGAGCTGCACTGCGAAACGGTCTGAAGAGAGTCCAATTAAATGCTACTTTTTTTTTTTTTTTGACCCAGGAGCGACTGTGTAATGAAATCTGATGGCCGCCGCAGCCGCTGGACGGGCCGTGCGGAGAAAGAGAGAGAGAGTGAGAGTGACAGGCTGCCGTCTTCCACAACATCCACACAAACACAGTCACATGCAGGACATATTGCTTTCTGCACCCATGCACATCCTAACACAGGCCAGGCCTCTTCTTCTTCTTCTTCTTCTTCTTCTTCTGCTTCTTCTGCTTCTTCTTCTTCTTCTTCTTCTACTCAGGCCACTGCTGTAAATAATGTTATTTTCATTCAAACTGGCTCAGTTAAATATGCATTAAGAGGGAAAGAGAGCACACAGGGGACAACAACAACAACAAAAAAAATCCAGAATCAGATAGAGTCAGCAGGGAGAGTTACAGCTATAGAGAGAGAGAGAGAGAGGATGCAACAATGTCAGGAATCTTAATCCCCAGGACCAACAAGTTATCAATCTGCTGTAAATGTCAGGCACATGGATATGCCCTCATGAATGATGGATATCTGCCTTGTTTGTTTTTATCATCTTCTCTACATTGTATTATTGAGTGTGTGCCACTGAGGGCTTAGAGTCTATCTAGAGAGGTAATGCTCCCTCCTTACCGAGGCAGCAATACCTGCATCCCAATTACCCGAGTGGAGAGGCTGCAGCATGAAAAAAAAGCAAAGAGCAAGAGCTGTTTTTCTTTTCTTTCTTTCTTTCTTTTTTTTTTTAAACCACATGTCATCATGAAAGTGTCAGTGTGACCCAAACCAGGAAGCTTCAAACACACACATTTACATATTATAAATGTATCTGAATCAGAGGTTTTCAGGCTCCTCCATGTCAAAGTCAAACAGCAGAGCTTCACTTCACCTAACTCTGTAAGGGAGGGGGGGTAAACTGTCGATCATGATCATCTCTTTTCATTTATTTGCCATCGTCTCGTTACAGTATTGAACAATCACGCTTTAGCTTTGCTGACGACCCCTCTGGAGCAACCTGAAGGGCCCCTGGTGCTGACTACGGGCCCCCCGCTCCTGTCTGAACACATGGCACATGTAATTGGATCAAAGTGGAAGCAGTTCCTGTCTTCAGCAAACGTTTAGCTCCCAGAGCGACTGGCTTTTCTCTTACAAATACAAACTGTCATTAATGATAACATCATTTAAAAAGGAGAGGAAAGGGGAAAAAAAAGAGAAAAGTCTTCTGTGCAAATATCCCATAACAACTTACACCCCGAGGGGGAGGAATAGATGGGGGAAAAATAAAAGGCAGAAGGCCTGAGGTAACAGAAAAACCTTTGTGGGCACCAGAGACACTCTCCACGTCTCAATTGGAATAATACAGGGACCTTGTGGGATTATTGCTCTGAGATTTTGAGTCGTACTTCAGCTCCACTAACCGCTCATTGAAAAAAAAGGGAGGAAGAAAAAAGGGGAGGGGGGGGGGAAACACACTGTCAATATCTCTCTGCAAACTGTGCCACACTTGGCTGTTGCTCCCCCCTCGTGCTCGGGGAGAGGGGTGGGTGGTGGGTGGGGAGGGGGCTGCATAATTCTCAGAGAACCAATTAATTTTCCACATTTAATGCCCCCCGCGTGCACGCGCCCGCGTTAATCGCTGCATATCAATAAGTATCTGTTGACTCGCGGCGCTCGTTTGCGGCGGAAAGTTTAATTTCCGAGGGAGAGGGCTGATTGATTAATTAGTACTTAATAATCAGATTAACATTTTTTTTTTTTTTTGGAAAGTCTGAGCTTTCTAATTGTGCATTCATGGCGCGCGGGCGGGAGGAGTATGTTTGGTCCGATGAACTTTAAAACCTGAGCGGCTTCTGATTCACACAAACACCTGAAACTGCATCAGAACCGAGTGGAGTTCAGGTTCAGGTGAAGTTAACGGAGATGAGCAACTCGTGAAAAAAAAAAAAAAAAGTGTGTGAGATGTTTTAATCAAGAAAAAATATAACCAGCAGCGCGGGATTGCCAGCGTGTGAGTGTGTCACCAGTCTGCAATTAAGACTGAGTGTGTGTCACAGTGATGTGCAGCCTAATGAGGAAATTATAGGCTACGTGCGCGAGGCAAAAGAACAATAAACACATCACGGATCTGATACCTCCAGAAATGAAACGCTCCCAGTCATCCAACAAAGCAGAGGGGCTACAGACGCTAATGGGCCCGTCTGGTGACTAATCAGCACTGAGCCCCGGCGTCCCTCTTACCTTGAGCTTGTGTGGAATGGATGAGTAAGGAGAAAAATAAAATCCATGTGGCGCGCCACATCGATCTGCTCCGGGAGTCCTCAAACATGGTCCCAAACCGGACTGATTGGACAACAAGTGCCCGCCGAGCTGGAAGCCGTCCTACCGTGTCCGAGTCCCCTCGCCTGCTGCTGGGTCTCTCTCGTCTGAGAACCCCGGGGCCACTCGAGCCGGGCAGAGCGCACCGAAGTGGGAGCGCAAAAAAAATGAAACCGAGCCGCCACCGCAGCCTGTCGCGACTGGAACAGAATTCGGTCAAACAGAGTCTATTTTAGGGGGTTACACAGTTCAAAATCGTGCTCCAAATTCCACCGTTTAAGAGAGTGTGATATGTTCCTGTGAGAGGAGAAGCAGTCCTGGCCGGTTTCTGGAAGTGCTGAACGCAACTCAGTCAGATGAATCCAGGTTAAATCCACATCCAGTCCATTCCTCGCTGCACCTGTAAGAAGGCAGGCTGCACCTCATACTTTCTCATTTGCACTTCTTGCGTCCTTCAGATGCTGTTATCTTCCCTTTTCTCCCTCTTACTTTCAAACTTCACCTTCGTTTTTTCCCCCCGCAAACCGAGGGGGTGACAGTTGTTGAAGCGGCGGACAGACTTTTACTCGAATCCTGCCCACGGCGCGCCGTCAAGGTCGGCAATTCAGTTTGACAGGAGCACCGAGAAGAAGTTGAGCCGCTCGGAGGACAGAGGATGAGGGCAGCGTGGGCAGAAACTTGCACGTATGTAGTCACACTGTCATGGCCGGAGCCTGCCGCGGAGGAGAGAGGAGAGCCGGGCTGCCGGTGTGCGTCGGATGAGGACGAGTCCCGGGTTCTTTATGAGGAAACATTAGGATCTGATGGTGCTGGCAGCGCAGCGCAGGTTGCCACCATGCGGCCGAGCGCAAAAGCGCATCCCCTCTCCTCCCCTCCCTACCTCCCTCCTCCTGTTACACTCCAGCCAAGCACACGATTTTTCAGGAGAGGATTTTTTTTTTTTTTTTTAGTGCTTTCCACATCACAGAAGGTGGAATGAATATAGCCCTTTGTTAAAATGATTTAAGGAACACGTGCTCCGCTTGTGTTGCCAGGGTTTGAAGCGGAGCGGTGCCCGGGGCGCCTGAGGAGAAATCATTGCGATATTTCTGTGGGGACCTAAAATGTGTCTGACTTTATTGACCTCCTAGTATTTTTTATTTTTTATTTTTTTGCAACATCCTATTGTAGCATTGCAAAGATTCACATTTTGACTATATTTTAATACTTTCAGCATTGTTTTTTGGCAGTGGGATGTAATTCACAGCACTGTTTGAGGTGCATGTGTTGGGTCTTTGCACAGAACAGACTGAAGCTGCTTCATGTTATCTTGTCCCTGCCTGTACAGGAGGAGATGGAGGAAGGGGGGAAAAAAAGAGAAGGAGAGGGTGAGAAATGAAGAGTGGAGGACAGAAGGAGAGAAAGCGAGAGGAGGGGTTGATAGAAGAGTGACTGAGCAAATGCTGTTTCCGAAATGACAGTATCAGTAGAGGCCGAGGGAGAGAATGAGAGAGCACGGCAGAGCAAATGTTCCTGTCTTGAAGATGACAGTGCCTTGCAAGAGAAAGCAGGAGTGCTTTATGTTTGTAATGTCTTTGCAAATGGCAAGTCCCATCTAAGCCACCACAGGGCAGTAAGGAAATAATGCACCGTGGTAATAGCCTCTGTTGTTTCTCAGCATGTCTTTTTTTTACCCTCCTGTCGGCCCCCTCACTCTTATCCAAAAACATACTTTGCACAAAAGTTAATAGTAGGTGAGTTAACATCCTCTGCCACCCATCCAACAGCCGCTCAGGGACTCAATTATGATTTTTTAAACTGTGACTGAACTCGGCAAGAAAGTTGTTCCGAAAAATCCCAGGACGTCGTGTTTTTGTGCCTCAGTTTTCCGCGCGGAAGAGGCAAAGTGTGTTTGTTTGTGTTGCTTTTTTTGTGTTGCTTCTCTCCCCATCCCCTGCAGATGTCATTGCCACCAGGTGTTAACCCCTTGGCGTCGATGAGCAGTCACTGGCTGCGATCGCAGGTGCTGCAGCAGCTTCCTGCGAGCTGCGTTCACTTCGGTCTAAGACACCTTTTCTTTTTTTTTTCTGGTCCCACAATTAACCACACAACTGGTAATGATGATTCAGAGTTATCCACAGCAGACTGCAATTATTTCAAGTTACTCTGACATTTGCCTGGGGCATCCATATTTAACACCTCAAACCAGACCATCAGATGCCATTTTTGGCGCAGCCGACGAACAGAAAGGAGGGCAATGAAATGTGGAGGTAAAAAGAGAGAAAACCCATGTAGTCCCTGTAAAAGGCCATGAATGTCTGTTTGTTGTCCTTCAAATTCAAGCCACACAAGTTTGGATATTTTTTTTTGTTTTTGGTTCCCATTGTTTCTAGCAGCCATTGATTTCCTCCAATTTCTGTTTTAATTTAAGATCAGTCGCTGTAAACCTTCAAGTTTTAAGAGTCTGTTAATATGTTTCAGCCTGATCTCATTTTCAGGTTGTCAAACACCAACACTTTGTCACTCCACAGTGTCTCATGCAGACACTGAAGCACATCAACGCACAGAAGTTTAACCCAGAAAACTGAGGTTTGATCCAATGCAGCAGCTTTTCTTAACCGAACTGCAACATGTGACAACATTAACCACCTGTAAGATGGACTTTTGAGTAGGACAGATTTGCATGTCATGCATAAAAGGGGTAAAAAAGGGTAAAAAAAGTTACCCTGTGTGTCTGAATGAGACACTGAGGCTTGTGACAAAGCATCAGTGTTTGACAACCTGTGAACAAGAACAGGTTGTGTGTTACGATGCAGGAAACAGGTAGAAATCAACGGCTGCCTGGATTCATAGAAATGTGAATTTCCTGAATTTGATTGTTAGAACGACAAGTGTGGTTCACAAAAAGAGTTTGAAGTACAGTTTGAAGTAAAATGACTGTAACCTTCAAAAATGTGAGATATTTATACCTGCCGTTGTGATCGTTGTACTGACTCTGAAAATCCCTTTTCCAAAGAAAACCCTCGTCCTCACACTCACATCCGAACAGCACAACTTTCATTACCGACTGACTCTTTGGCCATGAAGTTGCAGCACCGACAATGAAACTCTGCACTTATTTCATTCCCATCAACAAAACGTGAGATGCCCTCAGAGGTGCAGCTCCGGAAAACAGGAACGGAGAGGAAGACAGAAGAGGAGGAGGAGAAACATCTTCCAACAACAAAAGGCATCAAGGTTGGAAATCACCGGAGAAACTTTCGGACCAAAGCTCCGATCGACAGCTCGGATCTTCACCACTGTTTGTTTTTTTTAGGATTTTACCTGAGAGAAGGTGTGATCACACACACACACACACATATAACATGGCAACAGTTGCAAAAACAACAAAATAATATCAGAGGGAAGTTCTGTCGACTGTCCGGATTGAAAGACAGCGGTCAGAGCTTCGGAGTACTTTGGAGACGTCTGTGAAGTTCACGTGCTCCTCACACACACACACACACACTCTAGCATTGTAAGTGCAGGGTAACCGGATGCATTAACCTCCATTAAGATTCTTCTAAAAGCCCATAATTTTCCTGAAAAAGTGGAGTTGAGGTGCCGAACACACAGGTCTTGTCATTGGATGAAAGGCTCACCGCTATTTATCAAACATTTCTCACACCATTAACATTTCTTTGTCAATTAGTGTCCATTTAAGGCGAGGTGTCGGAGGAACAAGGATCTTCTTAACCAAAATGAATGCACCATCCACTCTTCCACCACTCTGACCATCCTCACTGGAGGCTTAATGAATCGGAACGAGCAGGGGGGGGGATAATGGGAACGGGAGCTTGTGGGAGGCCGATGGGGTGATGAGCGTTGCTTATTACCTCCAAGGCCAATTACAATAAAGATCTGTCATAGCTGCCCCCTGATAGAAAGAGAAGCACGGTCTCCCACGAGGCTTCGCTGACCATCCGAACGACCCCGACCGCCACAAACACGATGGACTGACACGACGGCTTCGTTCAGACGCATTTTATGCAGCTTTGTTCATTCACAAGTTGAGGTCAGTTTACTTGCTTGAGCTTATGGGAGCATTAAAAATGAGCAGGGCTACTTCAGGGCGACTCATCACACCTCTCACTCCTGGATTTTTAAATATAGAGAGTTTGATGATAGAAAAATAATCATGCGAGAGATTATATTTCTACATAAATTAAGAAGCAGAGGGCAAGAGTAGATAACCGTGTACATGCCTCCCACAGTTAAATGACCTTCTGGTTTAATTACCATTTAGTTGAATGGCAGGGTTATAAAATAACGACATTCGGTGCTCAACGAGCTCAACGGATAAAACAAGCACTTTTGAAGAATCTTTTCTTTGGTGCAGCTCCTCCAACGCCGCCGTGCTTCACCGTCGCATTCAAAGCACGGAGGCCAGATTGCATTGATTTCGTCAAAGAAAAAAAAAAGGTGACAATTTTTTTGAAAAAAAAAAAAAAACCTGGTGGATTTTCTAATTTATGTAAGGATATTTAATCTTGGGCATCTTGACAGATGGAGATAATTTAAAGAAAAATCTAATGGGATTCATCAGAGAGAGAGAGAGAAAGAGCAGTCAAAAAGCAGAGGCAGGAAAGAGAAGCAGAACTGTTTGTGTAAATGAGACAGATGGTCAAAATAGGAAAGAAATATGCTAAGCGATACTGCGCCAACCTTGGCAAAGGAAGGCGTGCGATGTTGAAAGGAAGGTAAAGACGGTATATGTGGAAGAAAGAAAAAGGAAAAACTGTTTTAGGGAGAAACACAAGCTTTGGATACAAACAGAAGAAGCAGGAAAAGCACTAATAACTGTTTCTCTGTTCTTTCTGATTCGCCTATAAATCTCTTTTAACACTCCGCTCCGCACTCAGGTACGCTTAAAAAAAATGCTCGAATGTTTCATGAAGCCGAGTGCACCGATGTGATGGCGGAGCAGCCGAGCAGCGATTGCACCTGACTGCATCACCCTCTGATTCACAAACGCTCCCTCCCTTTTTTTCACACATTTAAGAGACTGCAAAATAAATCACGACGCTTCGAGCAAACATCAGTACTTACCTTAAAGGGTTTTTTTTTTTTCTCTCCTAAATTCCCCCTTAAAAAAAAGGATATTTTACCTCTAAGTGGTGTTGTGCAATATGGATAGTTTTGGTTTTATTTGAGATTTCTGCTGCTTTGCCATCACAGTGGACTTGAATGGGGCTTCGTTTGTATTGTTTACAGCACTGAGATAAAAAAAATAATATATATATATAAGTCATAAAACACAAGAGATGTTGCTGTTGAATTTTTTAAGACTTTTTTTCTGGCTGTCAATACTTTTGTAACTTTTCTAACACCTGCTGGTTTATAACCCCACCCCCCAAAAAATTCCAAAGATGTGAGCGGATCAACACATAAAACCTGTAATCAAATGAATAAATCATGTGAAACGTAAACAAAAAGTCTTAAACAACCATTTCCCAAACACAGAATGGCAGAAATACAGTGCATGCTGCAAGAATGGGGATCAGGGGCCCCCAGTTTTCACACTGGGCCCCTGAATTTTAAACAGATTTATGTTTAAACTTCAGCTCAGTATTGATTTGTTGACAGTCTTGAAAATCTACAATTATCCAAAGATTATTTTTCATGATAAACTAGTTTTAGCCTCAACTGAGTTTTTTCTCCTCTTGCTTCTCATTGTTGTCCCGAGAGTATAACAGGGATATTTTTTGCTGCAGGAATTCTCCAAATGTGAATCATGTTTTATTTTTAAAGTTGTGGAGCAGCGATTTAAAATGCCAGAAAAGTTGATACAGTGTGTGCTAAAAATAAGAATGTGGTTTATATAGCACGTCTTACTATGAGTGACTTATTTGGCTTTTCACAGTCAACAATATAGTTACAGTATGCATTCAAGTACGTTTGCTAGCTGTATTTTGAACATATATAGGAAATCAGTTAACAACCTTATTTCTTTACAGAGATGTACCATTTGATATGTGGTACTGTACATGATAACACCTGAAAAGTTGCCCTTGACACTGGCTAAAGGCTGGAAAGTTTAGTTTTTGAGGTAATTTAGATGCATGAAAACATTTGAGCATCTTACTTTGGATTCAGATGCTTCAGTGTGCAGAAATCATTCACATGAGCAAGTAAAGAAACACACATGTGGGTCACACAAACATGTAAAAAGGCAAAAACTGGAGCGAACGGATGACTTGGAACTCATAGGTGCAGTCACAATATTGCTTCATTTTCATCATTTGCTAAAGAAATTTAATATAAAGCCGCATCAAAGCCGGCACAGAGCATCATTTCACTAGTTCTTGGCTATGAGATAATCGGACACATCTGAAGTGTCCGTCTGAAACCTGCTCGATGCTTAAAAGATGCCATATGAGTCAGTGCAACCTGTATTTGTAGCAAATTGTGCTGCGCCTGAAGTCTATTACATTGACATATGAACACATACACATTTCCTGTATGCACCTAGTCATCCACAAATGGAAATGAGGGTAAGTGCATCAGAAGTTGCATGCTGTAAATAAAGACTCGGGTGCACTCAGTTTCCATTCAGGTTCATTTCTCCTGGGCGCGTTAGGTCAAACACGAGGTGATGCAGAACTGCAATCTGTGTAAAAAACCCTGTGAACCTTTTTCAGAAGAAGCATTGATGTTTCCACACCCACTGATATGTGCTCAGGTCAGTGTGTCATTGAGCCTTGAGCAGGAAGAGGCATTCACTGCCTAACACACTGCTGCATTGCAGCATTATGCAAACCTCCATGTTGGAGTTTGACCCTCAAGCCAGGGAGTTTTTCTCTTCTTCTTCTTCTTCTTCTTCTTCTTCTTCTACTTCTTCTTCTCCATCTCAAAGAAGACTCCATTTGTCTAATGATAAGTTGCCCTAAAGATGCTATTTGCAATTGAACTTCTCTAAATAATGCTTTACTTTCCTGTTTAGCTGTTTACACTCAGATTATTTTGTTTCAAACAGTTTGAGCTCTTTCAAATGTGACCAATAGACCATCTCTCTCTTTTTTTGCTTCAAGGAATGTGTGTTTATTCAAAGTTAAAAAAATCCCTAATACAATTTTGTGCTTCTTTTTGTATCTGCTCATGATGCCCAGCTGTCTGTGTGTGTGGTGTGAGATACAGAGGAAGACAAAGTGCATGCATAAAGAAGGCACAAAATGCTTCATGTGTGGCAGCTCATACACGCCGATAAGCAGCTATTACCTTTTCAAATTCATCCTCAGACCTGCCCCTGTCATATTTAATAGCTCCTGGGGAGATTTTTTTTTTTTTTTCCACTGTGCACCTTCAGAGGAGATAATGGCACTCTTTCAGGAAGTGGAGGAGCAAGGACACATGATGGATTGGATGGCGTTGGACTTCTTCTGTACCCAGTAAATCTACTCGTTGCCTCATTTGGCCATAGAGGTTTCTAAATGTGCGGCAGCCTCGCTTTAATTACGTTGTTTTCGTGCCGTCCTATCAATCACAGTCGTGAATGAGCGCACCGAGCTTTTGTGCATTAACGCACACGGCATGTCATGCAGTTTAAAATCCTATTTGAATCCAATTTGTCCGTGTCCTTGGCATGTTTTGCTCTCTCGCCCATTGATTTTTGATAATTATGAACACAAGTTTTCTTGTCCATCATCTTGTAATTCAATAAAA
>JAPZDZ010000014.1:4004397-4023751 GCA_029783805.1 Acanthurus tennentii | reverse complement strand
CTGGAGTTTGATGAGTCTACAAAGCAGAAAGATGGAAAATGACTCAGCAAAAGATTTTCAGCAGCTGCAAAGATGCAAATTTTAGTATCCAATTAAAATCAATTCACTGAAAAACGTCTAATTGTTTAAACAAGTTTTAATGGATTATTTTTAAAATACATTGCCCTCATTTGTGGTGATTTTTACAAGAAAACAGTGAAATCTTTTGCTATAAGTGCACATAATTTCGTGAGTGGTCGTAGCAGGTATGTTGCAGGGAGCAGAGATGAACAGGGGAACAGTCTGTACAGAACATTGAGGATCTGTGAAGATGAGACATCCACTTCACATACAGTGCAGGTGATCAGGGAGCTTCATGCATAAAAGCAGATCAATAGTCTGCAGTCTGCAATTTGGTTATTTCTGCTTTTCTGTGAGTTTCTCGTCATTTGCACTTGGATAAGTGGGCTGAATGTACCTTCAGCACAGCCTTCGCCTGCATATATTAGTCATTATTATACATACACCATATACGAAATACATTCCATTCATTGTGTATGTGTTTCTGGGATACAAATGCTGTTTTGTCACTTCTTGTGTGCTCCATGGAAAGAGCTGATTTCAGCTGAAAATCCCTCATTGGATGCTACCTCGCTGATCAAATATTCATTGATCAGTTTCACAATCTGTCGGACGCGTTATGAACATTTTTCTTTACCGCGTTCTGTTCGCAGTCAAGGTGGTCTTTACTATTCAGATCAATGCACGCAGTCCTACGCCACTTTGAATATTTCCAACCACATCGTTCATACTGCCAAACGCTAATGAAATACACATACTGTAATATTCAACACCTGTGCTTCAACTCCCCTGGTAGGCCTCACAATCTCCTTTCATATTCAGGTTTCAGCGAAACGGCGATATTCACCTCTGAAGATTACTGGAGGTCATTTTGAGCGGAGGCAAAAATAAGACAGAATAGGAATAAGAAGAGGTGCCTCTTAAAAATTCATACTGTGTTTATCCCTGACGTGATTTTCGCCCCATCACAATGGAAGACAAGACAATGCATGGGCGATAAGATCTATTGGGTTTTATTTTCATTGTCTCTGAACTCCCAATCTCCTCTGAGGCACTGCCCGCCCTCAGTCGTGACCTTCTCCTCACTTACACCACAAGTTTTCACTCCGGTTGACTTCTTTTGCATTTTTCGCTTTCTTTTATTTTTAATTGCACATGTGCATAACTTGGAAATTCCCCTCGCTGCCTGCAAGTTTAAGGAGAAAATACATATAAAGCCTGGTGTAACAATCAGAGGAGCTTCTCCTTCAGAGTGTGTGAGGTTTAAAGTCAATGTTTGCATGCAGGAGCTGGTTAAAACACCAAAGTTATGAATGCAGGGCTTGAAAAATGGACTTTTTACTATATGCACTTGTTGTCAATTCGCAACAGTAAAAGGAAGGCAATTAAGCACTCTCTGAATGTGTGCTCCCAAGAAATCAGCGTTTGTTTAAGATGTGTTCTGGTTTGAAACTTGCCAGGGGGCTCGGAAATCCCTTTAGTTTCAGAAAATCACCATCCATTACTTTCTTATTATTTTTCTCCATGCAAAAGCCTTCATTTAAGAGCCCAAACGACGTGATAAGCCAAGCATTTCAATACTTGTATTTTAGCATATAATTGCCGTTAAGTCAAGTAACCACTGACCATTAAAAGAGCTCTATGAGAACCGAGGAGCAATTATCTCTCAAGTGTCACATCGGCTTCTTTTTCGACCGTGTGTTTGCTGGATTTGCAAGTAAACAGCTTTGTTTTGGTGTTTGACCCAACAAACTTGCAGCAGCACACAGCGGTGCTCTCGTGTCTGGAGAGTTGAGATCCGCCTGACCTCTCTTCTTTTTTTTTGTGGCAGCTTCATGGCTGTCTGTCAGCTCGGTTCACTGCTATTTGACTCGATGGGAAATAACAAATCAGAGCTACAGACGTGAGACTTGATTTAAACCTGACTGCTGTGAAACTTGGCATAACTCGCTTGTCTCAGGTTTTGACAAATCAGTTTGACAAAGCTCACTTATGCTTTAACCTAAATAATGTTAGGATTAACCTGCTTAAAATGACACTTATCATCTTAATGATGCTTTGCAGGCTTTGTTTGCCATGTTTACCATCTTAGTTCAGTGTGTTAGCATGCTAACATTTGCTAATTAGAGCTAAAAACAAAGTACAGGTGAGACTGAGAGGAATGTAATTATTATTACATTAACCAGATTGTTTCATGGACTCAAATTTTGACCTGATAATTTATTAAAAACTCATTATAGTGGACTGTCCAGAGACTATTAATGTTTGTACCAAATTCTGTGCCAATCGGTTTAGTAAATGTTGAAATATTTTACAAAAATATCAAAATGTCCATGTCAGGGGATCAACAAAATCAGCTTGGCTTCACCCTCTGGAGAATATGAACATTATTATGTTAACACATCCAGTAGTCGTGATATTACACTCTGAGTAAAAGAGATTTCATTCAATTTATCTGCACCTAACTCACAAATTATGAAGATGCAGGCTGAGAAAAGTGTAAATAATTTTCCTTCCAATTGAGATAATCTATCCAACTTAAAAAGAGAAATGCTCAATGCTGAGTTATGACCTGAAAGAAATGTAAATAACTTGCAGTAGTCTAAGTAAGACTTATTAAATGTGCCTCAAAAGACTGGAAGCAACAATCTTGGCCATAACACATTAAAAACTCCCTTCCTGCAGTAAATACTGAACACACACTTCTAAAGATTTGAAGAAGAGGCCTCCTGCCATCAGTCCAACCTGCAAACTTACACTCTTCCCTGGTCAAAATAATGATCTTAATCACATTTTCAGTCTGTTTTTGCATTATGCTTTTAATTAGCTGTTATGCTAGATATCTCATTTTAATTTGCACATTGCATTGAGAGAGAAACTACTGGCCAAACACTGACTGCAGAGTTATTTTAAGGACAGCGGCTCACAGTCGGGGGTAGGAATCAGAGAGATCCACATCCACTTTGCTCCCAGTGATGATAATAAGTGGCTCTTTTCCTTATCACCCAAAAAAAGAGGGTCTTTTTATTTAAGCTGGAGAGGCAATTTTCCCTAATAACTCCTCTCCTATTGTTATCTCCACATAATTAATCTCCATTAGCAGAGAGCAGAGACCCCGTATAACCACTGAAGACCACGAAAACTTGAAATCTTCCTCTTTCAAGGCAGCAAGCAAGAGGTCACCAGGGGGTGGCGGGGTGGGCTGACTTTTACTTTAAGCTAATCTCTCAGTCAAATCATCTCAGAAAGGATACAAAATTGCTTTCCAGATGAAAAATGGAAAAACCTTCCCGTTAATTCAGGACTAATATTCCATTTTCGGTCACGATTCCACCCTTGAAATTTTCCGCTAAATCGTGAGAGAACTCGACGGTTGTCAATTATTTGTTCAGGTAAAATAATTCAGAGTGAAACGTAGGAGAATAGGTGATAAAGGTTCAGCAAAGGACACGTTATGATCCTTTTTCTGAATTCTAAAACTACACAGCATCAATTATCAGGACCCTTTTATAGCTGCTGGGTTTTTTTTTCCCAGCTCACATTCAGGGGTAATTGCACCCAAGGGGGGGCACTTCTTCAGTTGCTCTGGAGTGCAGGAAAAGATTCCTGATCAGCTCGACTAATTTGAAAAAAAAAACCCAGAAAATTTTGATTTGATATAAAAAAAAAATTACCCATCAATACATTAAGTTATCTGTAAAGATAAACATCACATATTCAGGGTCGATGGGAGCGAGCAGAGGAGCTGAAATTATGGATAAACTGCTCAAACTGTTAAAAGTTAATGGAGCTGAATTTCTTTGATATTTTGTTGGTATTTATTATTTTGTCAAGCTTCTTTTTTTGTAGGGATTTGATTATGTTGTTAGCAGCTTTTCCCCCCAGATATCATTACCTGAATTTTTTTAATCTCATTACTTTGCAAGCTTTATGATACTTGTCTTTATTTCTAGTAAAACAAGCAACTAAAAAGGAAGATTTTCCTTCAGGACAGCCGCTTAAAAGAATGAATAAACAGTTGGACGAGTTATCTGAAAGTACTCAGAAATGGTTGAAAGATGGCAGGGCTGTTTGGGCTTGAGAGTAAAAAATAAAATAGAATGGAAACTTTTGGATTAGAGACAAACACATCAAACATTTAAAACATTCCCCACATGCTGAAATTTCCAGACCGGTTTACTTCACGGATATTGTTTTTCCGTGCCTTCGTTTTTTGACACTCCGGTCGACGTACATGTGCAATGATTCACCTCGGCTGTAGACAAGCGTGATGCCAGGTGTTTACTCCAGCTAGCAATCAGCTGTCTGCTCTGACACTGAGTCTGCATGATCTTGTCAACAAGCGCACATATTGCACGCTACATCAAACACACACACACACACACACACACACACAGCCTGCACTCAGACACATGAACACACATCACACACAGATAGAGCCTCCATGGGTTGTTAAGCTTGCGGCTTGCATCAGTGGGATAGATCTGTTCGGCATCGAGCCTTGTCATTGCTGTCATCTTAATTTTGGGCTTGGCACATCCCTAAATTGCCCCCCTGCCACTGCACAGCACCACCACCACCAACCCCCACCACCTCCACCACACACCACCTCCACCACCACCGCTGATAGCTTCCCCCTGAACCATCTTCATCAGAGTGGAAAATGGATGGGACACCAACTACAGGCTGCTCCACTTCTCCACGTGGCATCGCCTCCTTCTTCCAATCAACACTGAGCAAACTTCTTACGACTACCCGGGCAAAAAAAGAAAAAGTCTGAGGGAGGTACAGATGAAAAAAAAAAAGAAAAAAAGACATTTTTATCTCACTTTTGCAAATGCTCGCCCCTCATTTCATCAAGCTCTCCCCTGTGAGATATATCCCTCCCGCTCAAGCCAAAATCCACATGGGGCCAAAAGCCAGCGAAGCCTCTTATTGAAATTGCCATCTTATCAGAGGAAATATCACCGAGACATCACTTCACAAATGGAGAGGTAATAAGTCTCGGTCAAGTGAGGTGCCTTTTTTTATATCAGCCCCTTTAGCGTACAGTTTTTTATATTACTCAGATGTTTGGGAGATAAAATGGCATCGCAGCAGTGGTCGACTCTCCAGGCTGTCAGAATCACTGCTCGATTAGAGACACACACACACACACACACACACACACTCTGCTGCTACAGTCTGTCATAAATTATGCCATTATACAGCATATTGGATTGTTTTTTACCCTCTCCAGTTGAATATGGCAGAGTGGATGCAAGAACAAAGCAGGAAATTAGACTAGATGGAAAATTAGTGTCCACACAAAGTGGAAAACAAGACGCATTCCTGTCAAGAAGTGAATCCAATTTCACTCAAAGCTGCAGACGAGAGGTTTGGTGTTACACTTTTTAGCATCATCTTTATCGAATTCCAGTCAGTTCTCGAGAACACGGCTGCTCCGAGCCCTCGACGACGGCCCCGATCGATATCTTAACAGGTCTATACACATTTTCTGCTGTATACTTTGAAACAGCTGCGTTAAGATTTCTTCTTCTTTTTTTTTTTTTACCTTTTCCCCCTATCTGTCATTCTGTCTCATACCAACATGCTCGCAGTTCAGCCCCTCTCAATGCCTCCCTGATTTGGGATATGCTCTAATCTCCAACCACTATCTTCAAAAGGCCATATGCCATGCTTCTCTTTGGGGGCTGCCTAAGATTGCCTCCCGGTAAGCACTTTCCGGGGAGCTCTTCGGGGATTGCTCTGTTTGATCTATGCTACCTGGACTACAATGGAGCTGCAGAGGAGGATCCCCTCTCTCTGATCTCTTCCACACGCCGGCAGCATACTCCGTCTCCCTGTGGGCTGGGCTAATGCCTTCTGAGAAATACAGCCTATTTCATAGCCGCTCTATTTCAACTCCAATAGTTCAATGTCTCTAATCCAATTGGAGCTTTGAGATATCTGTGGCCACAGCTAAAAACCAGGCAGCGGCTCTACAAGGTCAGTCCACTGACGATAAGAAGACCGTGCACATGATGCAACACCGGTCTGATGGTTGCTTTTCTTTGGTTAATCTAAAATGCTTTATTTTAATGAATCAGCTGGTGCAAAGTGCAGCACATAGCTCGGCCACTTACTCGAGGTCAGGTGTGTCCAGGTTTGCTCGCTATGACCAATCACAGCTGACAGGGGAGATGATTTTATAGGCTTTAGCCTGCAAGAGGCAAAGGAGAATACCTTTTTACTAAAGCTACAGAGTTTGGGTGAATGGATTTGGCATCAATCATGACCAATCAATCATCCATAGGCCACCTTTCCTTTAAAAACATCTGTGCAGCCTTGACAAATTTTTCACAGAGAAAATCATTTTATAGTGGAGAGTGAAATTAAAGTTTTTCCCAAAAGGAAACTGAATATATATATATAGAGAGAGAGAGAAAGAGAGAGAGAGAGAGAGATGCTTGGATGGAGATGATGCATTAAATTTCTCTGTAGTTCTGATGCTGAGTGAACTTTTGCCCAGTGAGGAAAATTTTTCATTGATATTAAAGGAAAAAAAAGAACCTTAAACTTTTTAGGAACATTACGTCGCTTTACATTTCGACTGTGTTTTACAAATCAAAGCAATGTGGATATTTGCAATTAAAAACTTGCCTTCGAGTCATTTCACAGGAGCGAATGCAGCTGACAGGCAACAATGGAATAAATGTGTCTGACATTGATTTTCTTTCACGTTTGCACTTAATGGATTTTAAAAGTCAGTGTCATTAAATTAATGGAAAGGGCCCAAACGGCAGCAGGAGGTCACAACAATGGAGCCGAGCATGAATGAATGGCACCAGAGCGGCTCTGAGTTTATAGAGGCTGGTGCATCCAAAGGGACGCAACCAGGGAAAGAATGTCAATTTACTTTTATACTTTAATCATCCAATTTGCGATATATCTGCTGTAAAAATTCTAAAACAAGTAATTAATGTTTCCAATGTTCAAACTCGAAGAAATATGTAATTTTTTACAGAAAGATGTGGCTAACTTTAAGCTAATGCCTGTTACAGAGAGAGAAAAAGAGCTAGCAGACTTGAATTAACGTAACTTTATTAAAACTATAAAACATTACATCGTCTGTAAACATTTCTGCGGTCTAAAAGTGGAAGAACAGTGGAGTCAGACTGACATTTCTGTACTAAATGCACAGAAAAGTACTCATTTACACCTGTGTGCAGTCAGATGAATATGTTTTTCTTTCAAAAGGATTTCATTGACATTGAAATGGCGAACACATACAGTACATGAGCATAGTTTAATTTTCACTTTGCTTTCGAATTGAATCATTCAGTTCTCACTCTGCTTAGTAAAACCACAAAAACACGACAGACCTCAAATGACTCTGCCATGACTTTTAACCTCCTCTGTGAAAGCAGCTCAAGCACATTTCCAAAATAATCCTTGAAAAACCCAGAAACACGGAGGAACGGCAATGACATGCATGTTGTGTCTCGAGTAAAATATTAAGTTTTGTGGTGTTAGAGAGGCTGGAAACTGAATATGGAAATCAAGGTTTTTCAAATGGTAAAATCTCACGTACACGATCGGCGTTGGCCTTCCATGGCCGAAAACTGTGTTTGTGCTTCTCGCGTTCATCGGATGTTCAAAGTTCCTCACCGGTTTAAAAATACAAAGTATGAATGTAATGTACATTTTATTTTTTTAAATATATTTAAGCTGTTTGAAAAAGTATTTTATGAGTGAAACTTCTGTTAAGATTTAGGATGGTTCCATAGAAACGCAGACATAAAAAGTGTCTGTTGTGGATTTTTGAGTGTCCAAAGTGTCAAATGTGAAAATTCAGAGGAAAACAGTCAGTCAGCCTTCGATTCTCGCTCCAAATTCCTCAGATTTGGACGCTTGGTCAGGACTCTTTGGCTTTCTAAAACACTGGGTATCCCTTCAGCGTCTGTGTGCATCACACAAGGCTTTTGACTAACTCCATGTAAACCCTTGTGGCAGTATAAGACATTCATAGCAGCAGCTCCACCTGCGGCGCAGAGAGAGAAAAGTCCTTAAAGGGATGCAGCCTGGGCTTAAGTGGCAGATCTGAACCTTTGGAAACTGAACCAAAAGTGAAAAAACAGGAAAAGTAAAAGTACAAAATCTTTTCCTAAAACCTAACCAAGCAGTTTTGTTGCCAAAATATAACCAAACTGTAACCAAACCTGGCTGAGCATCCGTATATGACGATATGGGAGCAGAATGTGTTTTTTACTCGTATTTTATTGATGTCAAACCATTTAATTAATCTTAACAGACAAAACTTATATTGTTTCTCACTATTTTTATAAGAATCAGAGCTGTTGGCATGTTTTCTGATAGCGAAACACAAATCTGCTCATCAGAAAACCTCACAAGTTGACTGTTCTACTGCTTGAACTGATTGGGTTTGTAATAAACTTTAATATTTATGTTGACAGGACTGGTAGGAGAGGTAACAGCACTGTTTTGCTAAATTACGTTGTTGAAAAATGAAGAAACAACATACGAACATCTCAGAAAAGTTGAATAAAGTAATAAATCCGACATATGTTGACTATAGAGAACTAGAAATTTAGTGGCAAACTACTGACGATCACTCCATCAGATCAGCAGCGCCACATGCACTTGAAAAACTTTACTTCCTGCACAAAATGATAAATTAGCCTGATTAACAAATTGACTTAGAGATGTGAGACCATATGCCTCGACAGTTGAGCTCCTCATCAACCTGAAGTCAATTAAACCTCGAAACCGACTAATGAGAAAGTGCCGACTGCTCAGAATGAGGCATTTAGGACCATCGACTGAACCACAAAGCTCCCAAACTCTGTAATTCATTCCTCTTTTTACACACTTGTTCCACAATACCAATCAACCGTTGGTCCATAAAACTGAAATAGTCTAAAATCTAATCACAACAGACCAACAGTGTGTGTGTATAAGCTCTCAATGCCACAGGCTTTGACCCCATAATTTCTATTAGCGAGCAGTATATATGTTTACCAGCCTCTCCTTCAGCAGGAGGCTGCAGCCGCAAAATAATCTCACTGTTTGATCTATCTCACACAGTTTTCCCTCACAGGACAAAAAAAAAGAGACGGTAAATGAGCTCAGAGTCATTTCAAGGACGTTCATGCTGAGTCAGGCTTGTATTGTTGTTAAAGGTTGCACTGGTGTGTGTGTGTGTGTGTGTGTGATGTGATGTCTCACCTGTGCTATTAATGCGGTTTCAGACAGGTGATTGGGTCTTATGGAGTGGTTAACTTGATGGTCAGTGTAATAACAAGGTTGTCACTGCCCACCGCTGTCCTGTGTCTTTTTTTATACCCCAATCATTGGCAGATGCCCTTTTTCTGCATAACAATTAAAATTCAATTACCTGCAAATGCGGAGAAATGACTTTTTCCTTCTGGAACATACGTTTTTGCACATCTATTTCCCCCTTTGTCGCTCCTAATGCAATTACAGGAAAAGCATTAATGGGAGTGGAGATTGGAAATGGAGCGGTTCAGGAGGGGTGGGGGTGGGGGGGGGGGTGAGTCAGGAAAAATGATAATTGATATTGATGTCTGCGGTTAAATGATAATGCCACATGCTGGTGCCTGGAGAAGAGGCCGGTCGGTGGTGCGATATGGGCATGGAATTTAAATTATCACAAGTTCGGTAAATGCGACCACATTTCTGCCTGCAGCTTGTTTCATAATAGTTTTGACAATCGCAAATCTGTTTGGGGAGTTTTCAAGGAAAGTGCTCGTTGTAGTATTTCATATCGAGTTTCTAAAGGACTCTTCAATAAATCAGTGACAGCACAGAGGAGCAATCACCGAGAGTGAAATAATGAAAAAGAGAAAAGGGTGTTCTCATGAATACACTATTCTGCTGTAATCCTGTGAACTCTTGTGACAAAGACATACCACACTTTTGTCAAACACGTCCTTCAGTTTGAGTCCTTTTTCATACGCTTAGATGTTTCACGCAGGAAAGTATGGGTGAGTTACAGAGTTAAGAAGACACAATAATGTAGTTTCTTACAAAAAAATACTTGCTGTTCCTCTGGATGTTTTGACAGGATCCATGATATGAGTTGACTTCTTATTCCTGTTTTACGCATCTTTTCTATCAGTTATGACAACAGTGTGATCCACAAATGAATTGTTGACATCAGAAAACAGAAAAATTGCAACAACTGATGGAAAAATGTGCATTCAGACATTCAAACAAGTCAGATTTAACACCTTTTGATAGAAAATACAAAAAAAATGTTGAATAATCTCCTATTGCAAAGAAAATCTGTAGTTAATACAGTAAGTCAAAGTTGAACTAGGAAGTAGTGTTATAAACTATAATACTCTCATCATAAATAATAAAAGAAAACCATCCGGACTTGAGGTGACGATCAAAATAAAAGCCTTTTTTTCTGTAAAACCAGGCAGTCATACACAGGAGGTCAGTCTGAGCAAACAAATCCAGGCAGCGAGGCAAAAAAAAATCCACAAAAAAAAAACAAATAACAAAGCTGAGTCAAAAACCTTACAAGCAAACACTGGAAAGCAAAGAACTCACAAGGTTGAACAAAGACAATCTGGCAGAGAAACAGGGAAGTATGTTTAATCTTTAGAAGTCAAATTCTCCGCGATGTTCGCCGGCTAGGTGCGAACTCTGTCTGCCTCCTGTTTGATGCTTGGCAGGCAGACAATAGTGAGTTTTTGTCAGAAAAAAAAAAAACCCCACCGTCGATTCTAAAAACAGCTGCCGCGGAAAACGAGGTTGAAGAGAGCTGTGAGACTGAAGCGATACAGGAAGGACTTGAGCTTTTAAACCGAAAAAACAGCGATGCTAAAGACGCTGAACTGGTCTGCAGCATCGAGGGAAACCGCACAGTTTGGTCATAAATCTCCATCACTCGGTGATTTTAATCATTTGTTGATATAAATGTTATTAGGTGCATCTTTAACTTCATGCACCGGTCTTTCATTGTCTATATTAGAAGATGCTAAGTGGACTGACAATTTCAATTTGTCAGATTGTTCCAAACAATTAACCTCAGTCCTTCGCCAGCAGTTCATCTGATGGAAACACGAGAGCTTCTGAAAGCAAACCTGAGGACCAGAGACCCCCCCTTTCCTTTTCTAACAACATCTGATGTAAAGCACGGGAGCATATTCGTCTCGTACATGATGTTTAAGTGTGTATATATTGACTCGTTGAAGTGGTGGTGGTGTCGGATCCCAGGGCGGTGGAGCGTGAAGCTTTATGTTCGGAGATTACAACGAGAACTGGGGCTCATATCTCCGCTCGAGCCTGGAGGGGGGGCTCAATGGTTATCTGGCCTTTTCTCATTAACCGGGAGATGAAAGTGGGAGCTGGTCTTCGGTCGTGCGTCCCTCAGAGAAAACCTGCGCTGGGACGTTAATAAAGGCCTTAAGTCTGAGGGGAATCGCTCCGGTCATATCTCTCACGGCTGAAAACGAGTCATTTCTCAGATTACCATTCACGGGAACCGCAGCCTCCGAGCTTCCTGTCGTTTCCATTTCCGAGAAAAACCCCCGTCTGGTAATAACCCCAAACTCAAACAAGAGCGCCGTCCTCTTAAACCAGTGAAAGGGTTAAACCTCCCGAAGCCCTCGAGACTCTTATAATGTGTTACACTTTAACAATGAGGACTTTACGGTCGGCTGCTCTGTGTTTAACATCATAATAGCACATGTGTACGCTTGTCCTACAGCACCGGAGAGCTTCTAATGAGGAGAGAAACCCCGACCGAGGAGCCGGTAGATACGCAACATGTGACCGGAATGTGTCACTATTATCAAAATTAGAAGTGGGTTAAGTCTTAAATAGGTCACACTTTCAGTACCGAGATAAAAGAGCTGGATCGACGGCTGTAAAACACGAAGGCCCGAGCGAACGCCACAGGAGGACTGACAGCATTTTAGGTTCAAAGATGAACTTAACCCCTTTTTTTCCCCTTAAAGGAAAATGCTGTGTATTTTTTAACCTTTTTTTCTTATTCTTACAACCGTGTCCTTGATGGATTTCGGTTATTTGTAGACCTGCAAACCCTCTTCATTGAATTTAATTTAAAAAAATGTGTTTAGTTTAGTTTTCTTGACTTTCCTTGAAAAGACAACAACATAACAACAAAACCTGCTGGTTTGGGTTTTTCTAACATGTCTACGGTCGATCAGCTGGCTGACTTTTGTGGAGATTAGTGCAATAAATGCAGTTCCATCAAGAATATTTTCATTTAATCGAATAAAGTAGTTGTAAAAATGAAAAGTCTCCGCTTTGAATGTTATTCAGTGAAAAGATTATAGAGTTTCAATGAGAAGCTATAAAAGCAGTTTGTAAAAAAAAGATGATTTTTAACAACCTTGAAGCTACGAGAGAATAGAAGAGGACAATCTGGGGTCAAAGGGTTTAATATAAAGAACTCTTGTTTATAACAAAAGGTCTTTTAGGACCAGATGACCGGACGTGACCGACAGCTGACAGATGTAAGACTCGCAATGAAAGTCTTAAATGAAAAAGTAAATAATATTTCTCTTCTCTTCTGGAGAACATCAGACTTCCTGCGTCACTGACCGGGCTCAGATGTCCTTCATGTCCAGAGTGAATTTCTGGCCACGATACAAGTAAAAGACAAACTTAAAAAGATTTGCAGCTCGGTTCAGGTTTTTGCAGAGTAAACCCAACCCCTCGAGCCCCTGAAATCTACCAGGATGGATGTCTGGGAAAACGCTTTACAAAAGCACATCTTATGAATTTTAACAGCCCTCCTCCTTCAATCTGCCCGAGCAAGACCGACCGAACGGAGAAAAACAATGTTCTGCCTTGGAAGTTTGACAGAGATATCAAAAAATTGACTTTGCCAATCACCCTGCGGATTCAACCAATTAAGGCGCCGACAGCCAGACGAAACTTCCTGACAGCATAAATAATCTGAGTTGTTGTTTTAAATTAGGGACCCCGTAGTTTAGACTTCTTGGCTGTCAAAGTGTTTGCTTTCATTTGTCTCAACAATTAGCCAGATCCTGGAAGGAAAAAAAATCACCTTCAAGTCCCGTTTCAGGCGCAGTCGTAAATCTATAAATGGAATACAGCAGGTTAGATAAAAAGAACAGGTTTTATGATGGAGAGAAAAATGGGAAACGGAGATTTTTCCAGACGAGGCTCAAGGAAAAACTAGACGGCAAATAATTGATCTGATGGAGGAAATGAAATGTATGCAATAAGCAACATCACTACAGATGCATGCCGTGCTTTACCTGATTTCTGCCGACCAACTTTTCACCTCTCTGCTGAATTCGGCGCCCAGATTGGCTGCTGAACTCATATCATCAAATACCAAGAAGCAATCTTCAAAAATAATGGAGCTTGGAATGAAAGATGGAAGCCAATAAGCCATGAATAGAAATAGATTTACTCCATGATTATAATTTGAAATAGAAGCAGAGTTTGTGGTCAATGTAGAGTACAAATATACATTAGAAAAGCATACTCAGTGTGCAACTCAATAAGCAGCCCTGAATGACACCAAAATAATGGCTTCTCGGAGTTTGATAATAGTTTCCGCTCCGTGAGAAAAGTTATTTTTTTTTTATACGTCCGTCCCTTCAAGAAGATGATAACACATAAAGTGTGTATGAAAAGAAATCATTTGGAGAGGAGCTGCTTCTGCCGCCTTCAAAATGTTCTGGGTTTTTTTTTTTTTTTGTTTGCTCTGTTTTATCTGTTTAATGTTAAAGTCCCGGGTGTTGACAGACAACATGTGCCTGAATTAAACGCAGTCTTTTTTTTTTTTTTTTTTTTTTTTAATTCAATCTCTCTTCGGGATTCACGGGGAGAAAAAATAAGTTTGAGCTTTACTCAGGATTCGGCTGTTTGATGAGAAAATGCCAGCGGAAATGAAAGCTCATCTCTCTAAATGACAGCGATTTAGCTCATAGACAAGAGATTGTGGGGGAGCTTTCTCACTCGTGCAATTTGATAGAATATCTCCATGTAATAACAGCCATTTCTTCAGTCGGAGGCCTTCTATGGATTCTAACAGGGTTTTGAATGACTACCTTGTGAATTACCTGCAAGAGTTGTACCACTAATGGCTTTTTAATCACCTTGAAAATCACCGTATCCACCGCGAAACCTGCTCCCTTTCACTTGTAGAGAAACTTCTCACTTTGCCTTAATGATCCTTCTGAGCATAGTGTGTTATTGTTTTCCTGCCGGTGTGTGTTTCAGGGGTGAGGACGGTTCATTCTTTAATAGTGTCTTCCTTTTGCCAATCTTCAATTTATCCACTGGTTCTCCTACATCATCTCTGACAAAGCAATAAGGAAGAGGAGGGGGGAGGATGGAGAAAACAGAAGGAGACGCTGTGATCCCCTGTGCTGAATGTAGGTGGAGGAAATCTAAATTGAGTCAAATCCATAAAAAGATGGTATTAGGCTTTCATGGCGTAGCGTCACTGCAGAAAGTAACTAATAAGGGAATTAATCCTACTGCTACGCCTCAGAGGCTTCCCCTGGCTCGTCCTGCTCTCCTAATCTATCATTTCCTCCTCTTACAAACAAATACTACGCTCATCCACTCATGTCATTGTGGATATAATGAAGTAAACGCAAAAGCATGAAAATGCCACCAGTCGAGGTGTCAGCTCTTGTTAGTGTAAAACTTGTACATCTGAAATCGCAGCTTGCAGAGCTTTTTTTTTTTTTTTTTTTGCCAATTTCTCACAACCATTAAAGTGATAGTGTAATGGTTTGGGAAAGAGGCCAGGAGCCTCGATCCACGGTGTCACACGAGCACGGAGAAAAAACATTTAACCAGTTCAATGGTATTCTTTATTACATTCTTAAAAAATAAAAGAGGTCGCTTTGGCGTCGGCTAAAGGCAGCGACGGGGGAATCTAAAACGGCCTGTAGGCACATGAATGCAGCAGAGCAGAGGAGCAGAGGGATTGATGACAGTCAGTTAAATTCTGAGAAGACAAACTAATGTGAGGGTGTAGGAAAAAAATACATAGAAAGCTGAATAAAAACTGAGTCAAATGAGATGTTTTCTCCCTTTAAAAGACGACTGCATGTTGACATTTTGATGCTTATTTAAGTGAAGCATGCACGTCCAAAACTGCACGATCGAACCAAATGTCTCCCACTTTTATGCACCATTTCTCCCCGATGATAACTTACCGTGAAGACTGCAACCTTAACTTAGGATTATGAAGGACAAGCCATTGTCATTTTTGACTGGAGGCAAATTTGTATGGAGTGAAGGATGTCACACACAGAGGGCTGCAGGGTCTAACAGCTTTTTGGCCCAGTGTTTGCCCCTTGGGATAATCCATAATTCATGTGGGAGTCATGCACTTGTCACAGTGGCTCTGTATAGTAAGTTCCACAAAGAGGACTGGTGTGGGTGAATGGCAAACACAATTTAATGCATCCTCCAGCATCATCCTCCAGCAGGAACCGAGCACAGCTCACTTCCTTCACTTGTCTGCATAGTAATGTCAAACTGGGGGTGTAAGCAAAGGTGACCTATGCCTGTTTAACATATCATTATTGATGACTCAGTTGCTGGCAGACGCACCCGCACATCCACAGACTAAAACATTCCAGGAGAGTTTCGAATGAACTTTGCTGAGTCTTAGCTGGCGAACAACAAATGCTAGATTATCAAACGTAAAATCACATTTTTTTTTTTTTTTTTCACACTACATAATACCTTGCGGGCTGGAACTGCATGCACATACTTGTTTATTATTTCATAATGTGCAAAGGCTGAATGCAATGATGGAAAACACCTGTACAATTCAATACAAGCTAATAGAGTGCAACCAGAAAATAGAGTCTCACAAATTACCGTCAGGCTCAGTCGACACCTTTCTGGCATGTTCTCTGCAGAAAAGAAGCATTGTGAGCCTCACAAAGGTAGAATTTACCGCAGACATTCTTTATTACATTAAAATTGTGCAGGCTTTCATATTGTACTGCCACCTGTCTGTGTAGATTTTCATACTGTACTAATATAATTCATGGAAGAGACTGCCAAAACTCACTGACAACAGGTGCATCATGACTGGATGTAAACACACACTGAAGAAGGGAGTCATTCAAACGTTCCCAAGATTTTTGAGCTGCATAATAATGATGCATATTGGGGTTTTTTTCTCCACTATTAGTTTACAGTGGCAACGAAAACTCCTTCATGAGATTTTCAAAGTGAAATATTGGTAAAGAGAATAAATATCTATAAAATAAAACCCTATAAAATAAGATTATGATGAGAAGACTGAGGAATCAGTGACATCAGATCCAAATAGTGAATCACATCAGAATCAGGACCCGTTAACTCTTTTGGAAAGGATCAATCCCAGCTCTACTTTTCATAAGGCAAAGATACTTTTATGTGCAAACGTAAACTGCCTTTTTTCTTTTTCTGAATCACATTGAATGCATCGGTAGAATTACCTAATTTTCCCACAGAGACTTGTAATATTTTTCTTAAAATTATTCTCTTTGATCTCCTCTGCCGGAGTTGCTTTCCTCATACGATACCACTCCTCTCTGCGATAAGTTAGAGTTATCGCTGCTGTGCACTTTAAAGGGACTCCCACTGAAATTTAAATATGTACAGTATATTCCAAAAGGCTTCTTACTCCACATGATCTATAGCTGCACAATTCAAATTTGTGAGTTCAAGCTCTCGCACAGAGCCAGACACAAGAGGGCTGAGAACGCTTTGATGCCCGTCTGTTAAACAAAAACTGGGATAAATCATGAATGGGCTTCTGCAGGAACAGAGAAAGAGAAGCCAGAGAGTCAGAATTTACAGGATTATTTTCTTGCTTTCTCTCACAGAAAACTTCTTATTCTTGTTTATAAGGTTTATCATCCAAAGGATGATAAACCTCAAGGATCAGGAGATAATTAAGAGCTCATGCATAAAATTTTTGAGCGTTTTAAGGAACCATTGGCGCTTTTGTTGAGAAATAACCCTTTTAGCCTTGACCTTAGATTCAAGACATAGTAGATAATGAACTGCATAGACTAATTTTTTTTTCTCTATAATGCCCACTTGGTACTATTAACACACGTGGGCGTGCAGGAGTGTTTTGCAGGTCGATCATCATCCGTGTTGCCATGGAGAAAATTGCTCAATGCTTGGAGGTCAAGACCAGGTCAGTAATGAAAGGAGAAGGACAGTTATCACTCTTTAAAGACATTGCCTTGGCCTGTCAAGGTGATATTTTGTCCCTAAATGCTTCCGTAATATCTGACATTGAGACTGTTTTTGATCAAAATAGCTGAAAATTGGGGAATATTAATTTTCAGAGGGTCTCGGACCGACTGCAGAGGTACATGTCTCATATTTTGAGCTGTTCTTCAGGTAGTTTCTGCAACCTTCACCGAGAAATAAGTTTATTTACATGCCTCCATTGGCAGCCGGTGAATGCAGAATCACAGAATGGATAAACAGATCAATTTTCTTTTTGGGATCATAAATATCTCATCTAACTATAACGGTATGTCGGCAGAGAGATTGGATAAATATTCAACGATGCAGGGGGAGTAGGTGGAAAGTGAGAGATTTCAATATACCTCCATAAAGCAATAGACTGCAGCAGCAATATTCTCGGTGCACAAAATGGCAAGTGCTGGTGAACTGTTTTTGGCATTTGAAAATAGATTCTCGGTCCCATCTTCCCAAAGTGCCCCGGGGCCACTTTATAGCTTATTCAGGGTATTTGAAGAAGGACTTATCTCAGCCTATGATACCACCCATCGCTCTTAGAATTCATCCTAATATCTTTTGCTACAGATCATCACCTAATTACCACTGACAAAGAGCAGCTGGAAGGTACATGGTATTAGAGAAAGTAATGATCCAATGGTAATGAGAACAGTGAGCGAGATATAGACATTATGAAGATATGGAACGCACTGATTAACCTTAGGGAATCAATGTTATGGCCACACTCATTTAAAACATTGAAAATAGCATGCGAGCAATTGAGAGGGAGGACTGTAGTGTTTTTGTTCGACTCAAGACGTCGACTCCAGACGCTGCACACGCTGTCATTTGTGTCCCGTAGTCATGGCAACTGTCTCCGGTGGACCCACTGTCTATTTTCAACACAGTTTCACAGCACAGGTACTTGTTTTCATAAAAGTCCGGAGCAATCATCCTTAAGTGGTATGAAAATAATACGATTGGTTCGGTCCATGTGATCGTGAGAGCAGGTTTTGTTCGTGCCATCGATTTTTGCACATGAAGGTCAAGGAGTGCTGATCAGCCTGCGGAAACAGCTGTATGTTATTTTCCGGTGGCTCTTAATGGAGCAGAAACAAAGCTTGAAAGAATTGATATCTAAAAGTTAGGGGTGTTTTTAGCCAAAGAAATCCATAACTCTGGAGGATTTTTTGGGCTTAAAAAGTTTGAGAACAAAACCTTGATGACGTCAACAGATCTAATGAGAGACACAGTTGCACTGCCTCATGGGAAGAGTGTGATCTGGTGTGTTTGAGCTCGACCCTGGATGATCAGGGCAGCATGGCGGCTCAGTGGATACCACTGATGTCTGATTTTCTATTGGGGCAGCAGGGCATCTCTGCCTGCAGTTTGCATCCTCCTCCCTCTGCATAAAACATGTACACAAAGGTGAAATTCTCCTGTCAGTGCTTTCCCAAAGCTGGAGTCCAACCTTGTGCCTCAGATTTTATTATGTTGTACTCTGTATAATTGTTTGTGACAGAAAAATGTTTCTTTGTCTTTTCCTACGAGCTGGACATTCAGATTGCTTCCAACTCTTCCTAGTTGCTGCAGAATTGTGAGGAAAAATCCTTTGTGGCCTGGAAAATTATTATCCCCATAGACCACTGTTGTGAGATGTCTATGAAACAGTTGACGGGACGCCTCCACCTATAAACGTGGTTTATTTGTATGGTTTGTGTTGAATAATTTAAGCTTTGAGGATTTAATTTAAATGAACTTTTTCAAAGCCCAGAAAGTCTTCTTTTTTTTCTGAACGATGCATTTCAGCTGTTGAATATAAGCTTTCATTATGTTTCGCAGCTTTCAGTTTGTTTATGTTCATTTATTCATTAATGCAGAAATTGCGCTGAGCATGCAGTTTGCAAGGTGTCTTTGCCGAAAGTGTGTGACTATAAAGCAGCAGATTATTTCCTCATAATCGTCCCAACAATAAACAATCTCCATTTCCTTAAGAAACCTCTGTGAGGACACACAAGCAGCCAATCACAGTTCTTACATT
>JAPZDZ010000014.1:3952291-3962520 GCA_029783805.1 Acanthurus tennentii | reverse complement strand
GAGGGAGCGGTTTTTGAAGAGTGATCAGATAACAAAACTACAGAGCACCACGGGCCTGGGACTGTGATCTCAGCGGCGGCTTCATTGTGGGTCTTAAATTTTTAAAATATTAAATCTTCAACGTGTGAGATCTTTGTGATAAACATCTCTCACATAATTCTGAAGGCACAGTGTTTGTTTTGTTGAAAAACAAGCTAGTCTCAAGGATAAATTGAGCAGACTTGCTTCAAGTCCAATCATTGAAGTGTCTTTTAGGATGCTGCCACTGGGGGGCGCCTAAATTTGAAATTCCATACAAAGCAGCTATAAATGATAACTATACATGATTTTGTCCATCGAAATATTTTTCCCATGGGATTTTTTAACTTTAATGAATAGACTACACCTGTTAATCTCCAAACGCATAGCAAGGTTCAGTGTTAAGCAATTATGGGAAGATACTTCTGGTTTGGCAGCTAAGCCCTTGTGGGAGTTAGCATGCTATCTCCATGCCTACGTGCAAAACTCCCATCAACCTTCAGCTCTCCTTGTTTACTGCATTTATTGCTACTTAAACAAATATTAGCACGCTAACAGACCGAACTAAGATGGTAAATATTATTATCAAATCGTCATTGTTATGTGAGCATGTTAGCGTTTAGCCTAAAGCACAACAGTGCCTCACAGAGATGTAAGAGTGGCTGTAAACTCCCAGCCATCTGTGGGTCGCGCACTGAATGCAAATCCAATTATTTGCCTCCACCTTAACCTCTCATCGCCTCAGCGTTCCCTCACAAAATTCAGCAACAATATGAGTTTTCTCTTCTGTGAATGCCAAGTACCCAGAGCTGAATGGAAGCATTTATTACCCTTTTTAATTATCAAATAGCAGGATGTCTCCGTGAATGCCATTTCCCTGTAAACAACTACCCCCTCAAGCAAAGCACATAGTAATTAAACTCAAGGAAATGAGCAGCTCCTGCACAAGAGATGTTCACTCTTCACATATTATCTGGCCTTGCTGTATTTGGCCAATAATGTTAAAGGTTAATGTGTAAGAATAAACGAAAGTCTGTATTATTTTTGCCTGTAGTTCGCTTCAGAGCATTTGGGGAATGGATTAGTTGCCATATGATTACACGGCTTAAATGAATAAACATGCTATCATTCTCATTTGCTGGGTATCAATTTGGGAAAAAAAAAATCTGACAAACAGCAGCAGTTGCAGAGTAAAAAACTACCAGAAAACTTACTGTTTGGCCTCTGGGCTCTCTGGTTTGGGCTGTTTTCCAAGCTGAACTGTTTACTTAAAATGGACCTCTTCACCAACACCCACACTCAGTATTCCTGCTCTCCCACACTGTCCCCTCTCTCTCTGCTCTGCTGCTGATTGGCAGCACAGACCAGCCTCATGTTTGGACTAGTCTCACCTTTGGCCAGTTTTTTTTTTTTTCCTTCTTCTTCTTCTTTTTTTGGGAAACTCTCTCAGGCAGAAAAGTTGACCAAATGTACCCACATGAGCAGGATACTGTGCTCAACTCTGAGAAAAGTCTGTCCACACGTTATTATTTTAGTGGAAAGATGGAGAATGTAAAAAATATTATTATCTTTTCAGAACTAGAATATTGCTGCTGGCAGCTTTAAAATTTAGTTACCTCTTACTAATCGATGCATGCATTAATATCCCCTAAATTATCTAATAAATGTTAGTGAATTTACAGTTTAATTTTGTCATGTCAGCCATGCAGGCAGCTCGCAAAACATGTAACTTCAGCTACACCCGTCGTCTGCAGGACTCCAGAGCTTTGAAACTCCTAAAATGGAAACTTTTATAAACGCTACTGACCTAAATTTGGTTTGAAAACTCATTTATTGAGTTGGGGTCTAAAGCCTCAAACACAGCATTGTGTTGAGCTAAGTGCTAACATCTTCATGCTAACATGCCCACAGTATAACGAGCAGCAGGTTTCATGTTTAGTGTCTGAACTTAAGTGAGGAACAAACTGTTCGTTCATTTCTGTCTTTCTTTTTTAAAACCCATGCTGCTTAAAATCAGGATGATTTGAAGATATTAGTGATATTGTGCACTTGTAGAAGGCCACAAATGCAAATTAAGACTTTTGACTGTAATTAAAAATGCACACATGCTTGGACTCATTATCCAATACACATCAAGCAAAATGTTCATGTTCTGTTTTCTATTTTTTGAAATTCTGAGCTGATACTCTGACCTTCATGCTCCATTTTTCAGACCTAACCTCGGTACTGTTTAAGTATTCATCTCATCCCCTTCCTCCTCTCCTGTGCCCACCAGGTGACTGGCACCATGGGCAGCATGAAGAGCGGCCTTCACCAGCACCTTGCGAGGCTGGACGAGATCTTCGCCACGCGGGGCGACTACGTGCAGACCCTGCAGTTCATGCAGCAGATGGCTGACAATGTGATCAAACAGCTGCTTGGTTTACCTGACTGGGAGGAGGCGAAGGTGGACCTGGCATTCATCGCTGACCAAACTGCAAACATAGAGTACTACAGGTGAGATACAGGAAAATGCATGTGTGGTTTTAACATAAAAGAGAAACATAAGAATACTTGATAAATATTCTCAAGGATGTAGGGCATCCACAACTTGCTGGGAAGCATAATTTTACACAAACATTTATATGCAAATCAGCAGAAGCAGCATTATAACTTCCATAATTGTGCAGGTTTATTTAGGAGGAAACATCTGAGGGTGAGGTAGATCACACTTTTGCAGTTAAAAATAAATCCCACAAACCAAAATAAAAAATAGATACACTTGCGTCTTAGAGATTCACGACACACTTAAGCTTATAATATCATGTCCCTTTCATGGCTGCAGTCACTTAGCGATTTGTCGGCCGAACATGCAGTTGAATAGATAATTCATGTGTAGGTAGTTTCATTTTGCACGTCATGACCTGAATATATCACATGATATTTGGCGGATGGGATGAAGTAACGTGGTTGCATGTGGTGCATCATCCTCTTATGTGATTGCAAAATTATTGCAGACACGGATCTGCAGGATGTTTGAAACTGGAGGAATAATTAGTAATCATTACATCAACACTTGCGCTGCATGTAACCTTATGATACAGGACAACAACCTTAACAACTACAGTGCGTTAAGAACAATTATACGGTTTTGTCTCATTATCGTTACAAGTCTAGTTTATCATCCTAGTGCAGAAACAGAGATGTGTGACTGATTGTTTAGTCCTTGTGTGGGCTTGAGGAGTTTTTCTGTGTGTGTTTGCAGAAACAGACACGCTGATGTGTTTGTATTGATCTGTAATGTGACTCCTCTGCTCTGCCAATAATTCAATAGCCCACATAGCTCAGTGCTAATAGAGTGAGCAGACCGAGAGCCGACCGCCAGACATTAATGGACTCATTATCACTTGTCTCCCCACAACAATTAGTTTGTGTGCAGTCGGCCATGCGCGTGTGTGTGTGTGCGTGTGTGTGTGTGTGTGTCTTATTTTGATGCTGCTCATCAGACTGCAATTGTTTTGTGTCAAAGTTGGCTGTCTGTCTTCAATGCACTCATCCTTGAACATCTAGTTTACTCTTGAAGCTCGCTCGCTGTTGTTTGTCATGTTGCTTCACTGAATTTCAACAACAGAACCTGACATGAACTCGTATTTATACAACGAATCACTGTACACTCTTATTACATAAAGCTAACCGACTCTTCATATACAATGATATTTAAGTTTGAGTTAAGTTAATGCAGAATCTAAAAAACTTGGACTAGTTCATAGTTAATGATTTTAAACCTTCTATATTACTAAAATATTTTTAGAATATCCCTGTCTGTGACTTCAGTGAGCTGAAAATACAGTAAGAAAAATGTGAAGAAAACACCACAAGATTTACAAAAAAAGCACATCTGTGGATCTGTTTTTTTGCATGAGCGGCCTGCATCAGCACCTTTGAGATTTTACAGTAACACAGCACTTGTAGACTCGGGCAAATAGAACTAAATATCCCATAACAACAACAAAAAAAAAAGACCTATGGACCAAACATCTGGAACTGCTTTCTGCTGTCTGACACAATTTCTTAAGGACATGTACTTCTGTTTTATACATAAATTCAACCCTCATCGCTACGTGTCTGTAAGCTCTATTCATTTCGACTCTAATTGGATTAAGATAACAGACAAACACGGTGGCAGTGTCACCCAGGAGCCTCCATGCGCATGTTGATGTCCCAGCCTCTTGTACTGTACCCTGCCAGGAGGGGAAAAGATGAAACGTGGAAGAAATAGCAAGGAGGGGGTGGTGGTGGTGGTGGTGATGGTGGTGGTGGCAAGGGAGAGAAAAGGGGCTGAGAAAAAGGGATGAGACAAAGAGGAGAGAGATTAAAGAGAGTGAAAAAAGGAGGAGAAAAGAGAAGATGGAGGAGAGCAGAGAGATGAGAGAGATGTGGGAGAGACACAGATGATAAATAAAAGAAATAATTTGAAAGTAAAGAAGACTACAAATTGAGTTTGATGTAAGAATGATGGCAAATGAGAGGAAGGTGAACGCTGACGGAGGTGAAGATGAGGTAACTTTAATGAGATGTATGGATTAATAGATCAAAGTGAAAAGGTGATGTAACTTCCCCTCCTCCCAGTTTTTTTTTTTTTTTTTAATTTTTCACAGCATATAACATTCAGCCATAAGGATTTGAGCCCGTTCATTATTAACCATCTGGACAGGCTCTTTGCATCCAGTCACAGTCTGACCACTGCGAAACACAACAGATGGAGGGCAACACTGGGCAGGAGTGTAGCCTCCAGCTATCTGTCACACACTCACACACCTCAGAGTGCTGTTGTCCGTCGAGGTGAAGATAAGTGGGACGCTCTCCCCTTCTAACTTGTTTTCTCCAAGTTGTTTTTTTTTTATAGGTAGAGAGGCTTTAATAACTCAAAGTTCTGCTTTATTTTTCCAGCTGCATCAACTTACATAATATATCAGCCCTGGCTAGCAGCTAATTAAGCTCGGCTCTATGAGTTGTTTGATAAAACGCACTCTGGCTGACGTTTTAATGTTTCCAGCAAACACCTTTTAAAATGAAAACTGCGTCAAAGGAGTGTTAAATGTGCACAATCACAATGTGTGTGTGCTAACTTACCGAGGCTAAAGCTAACAGGATGAATCTGAGGCAAAAAACTCAACAACCCCGGAGGTTAAAGACCTATTTGGAAGACATGGTAATAAAAGTCAGAAATGTTCTCATATTGTGGAGAAGCTTATTAACTTTAGTAAAATAAAACTGTGCAATACATAAAAAATATTTCGAATGCTACTTACTGTTCACATTTGGATGCCTGTTGCAGAAAAACATACTTGGCAGGCATTACAGTTAGTAGATTTATGCTCATATTTTTTCAACAATATGTTACATTTTACAAGAAAAAAGGAGGATGACATAACGCGCTCTGGGGTAATGAGTTTTCACAGATGTTGCTGGAGAGAAAACTTGTACAAAAGCAGAAAAAGAGAAGGTCAAAGCTGTAAAAGTTTAGCTTAAAGTCTGATACGGTAGCATAATGAACGTTGTGGTCTTAAATAACGCTAACATTTGCAGCTTGAGAACAACACACTAATCCATTTCTCACACTTTTACACTTTAAAGCTCTTTTCTTTTTCTTGTAAAGGGGATTTGATAAAAGGAAACAGGCTCGAACATGTTGAGAAATTCATCAACAGACTGACCTGCTTTGCCTTGTTCCAGCTGCAGAGCTATGATTGCAGGTTGAGCTAAACACTCAATTAACTTGAGTAAAGTGTCACTACAATTATAGATATGGTTTATGAAAAAATTACACTAATACCCAGGTTACATGCGACCGGAATTTCCACTTGAAAAACAACTTCTTATTCTGCCAAAACAAGCATTTACCAGCAGCAGTTTAATTTTCTGTCTGTCCCTGTCTGTCTCTGCAGGTGGCTCACTTACCTGCTGCTCCTCATTGTGGACCTGATCATCTGCCTGCTGGCCTGTCTGGGGCTGGCCAAGCAGTCTCGATGGCTGCTCACCACGTGAGTCTAATATGCCCTGCAAAACTGCTTTTTACAGTGATAAGAGCGATAATTTTTGTTTGTTTGTTTGTTCCATTTTATGGATATTTATGTGCGATTTTCATATCCTGCACAACGGGAAGGAAGAGACAGGGGAAGGATGCATAAGAGGAGGGCTGGACTGAGAGATTATCAGAAAAAAATAAAATAAAAGATAACTTAGAGATGACAAGAAAACAAAATACCTTCATTTTCTTGCTGTCACATTAGTTCTGCAACAGCTGCCGCAGATTGACTTTGTCCAGATGTTGCAAGATGGAACTCAGTGTGCACATTGTTTGCGTCTCCAATTAAAAAAGTATATTATTACTTACATTTTCATCGATAAAACCAAACCAAGCTCATATTTTCATCCAGTTACTCCTTAAAGCACTTGTTCACTTCACATATATTAAAGACCCAACTACATCAAAGAGGCTGAAAGTCCTGAAAACTGGTGTTTCCTCAATTTTTACACTTTCTCATCAACATCTTTTAATCCTGATAAAGACCTTTTTTAGTAAGTAAAGTCCATGCTGTGCTTCTTCAATTTAATTAATACAGATATAATACATCTAAGATTAATTTAGAATTAGTAACCCACATGTAGACAGAGGGAGCTGGATGCAGGAGCTCCTTTCTCTTCCCATGGGAAAATGCCAGAGAACAAGGCAACTCACTATTGAATCAAGTCCTTGTATAAACATTTCCCTCATAGTCCTGATTTATTTTAATGTGCATTTTTCTTTGAGCATTGCCAGCAATAGGCTGAACTTGCTCAGAGTATTGCTGTCTCAATAGCCTTGTTCTACAAATTGGATTGGAGAGCTGCAGAGAGATGAGTGCGAAACATTTATTGTTATCAACAATATAACTTTAAATTCAGTTTAACACTTGACCTGCTTTCAGTGGCTTAAGACATGAATCACATTAGATAACAGGCACAGCTTAGAGTTTACTTTGTGTGGTTATCTCATTAATTATTCAGCTTTGTTATTTAAGTCCTTTTATCAGATCAATATTTTATTGACCTCACCTTCTATGAGCAAAGACAACAACATTAATAAATAAATAAAGGACAACATGTAGGGTAAATGCATATACACACACACAAACTATTATTTTTTAAGGCTTTAAAAATTGAGCAGGAAGCAAAAGACATGACAGTGACAACAGAATGTTGGTTTGACAGAATTATGGAATGAAAACCTCCCACACGATATGGTTCATCTTAAACTCTGAACACACACTGATAGATGATTTACATGCGATGATACATCGCAGACAGCTGTACTGCATGTGCAGTTTATACCCATGAAGTGCCTCCGCTTTCGTTTAATCTCCTTACAGTATCTGCGGCTCGAGTTTATCCATCTCCACTGGAATGCATGGCTTTTTATTTATTTATTTATTTATTTTTCTTCTTCCTGCTGTAAAGGAGCTTTTCACAGGGTATAAAACACACCCGAGCCTCCATTCATCCAGCCGAGCGTCGCTCTGTCTCTCCGAATCAGTCAGTTCAGGGTGCGAGCTGCACTAAACTTGCCCTACTAGCCACAAACCTCCTCTCCCACACACACACACACACACACACACACACACACACACACACACACACATCATCCTCCCAGCCCTTTGCAACACACAAGATGAGTCAGTGTCAAGAGTGTCTGCCCTCCCAAGGCGTGCTCACTTCCAGCGGAGTGGAAGTAGTTGGAGGCTTTCGGGAGCAGATTACACTCTGGGGGCCCACCGACTCTTCCTGGTGCTCATAACTGGCTGGCTCGGTGTTCGCATGTCACAGAATAAAAGCTTAGACAAGAAGATACGCCCACACGCCAGAGACGGAGAGACATCCACAGACCTCACTGTCAGCAGTTTGCACTCGGATTTTCTTTTTTTTTTGCTTTTCAAAATTTTTTCTCCACTTAACAAACTTTTTCATCCAGAAACTGACATCTCAGAATCTGAATATATAACAGAGCGACGACTGGGTGCATTAAACCTTAAACTGTCATTATGTAAAGTACAATATGAACCCATTTTCCAAGCACGGTGTTATAGATTGCAAAATAACATGTGCCCCTCAGGCAGAACAAAGTATAGGGGAGTGGAAACTCTCCTCGCAGCTCAGGAGTAATTAAAGCTTTCACAGGCGAGGACACACACCTAGAAGAGCTGTTGTTTAAACAAACAATGCAAATGAGTGGGATTCGCTGAAATTACACCGAAACAAACAACAGCATAGTCAAGAAATGGGAAGAGAATATATATATTTACTGCCTGCAGGAAGGAAGAGGTAATAGAAGCTCTGTGTATAAAGCAATAAACAGTCTTAAATGGGAAAACAGAGCTGTTCAGCTAACCTCAAAAGTCCAGAGCACCAATTTACTAAAACTCCATAAGCCTGAGGAAATGGCAGCTGAGTCGGCAACTAGTTTTCCACCTGTGCAGTCGGGCTTGCTGATCGAATATCTGCTTCTTCAATAAAAGTATTAAAATCTTTGCAAGAAGGCACTTTCAGTTTTGGAAACACATCAATGAACTGAGTGAAGTAAAAGTCAAGATTACTGTTCGTGTTTCCATCGCTATGTTTTAATGCAAGTTTTTAAAAAAAAAACTGCATTGGAATAGGTTGATGAAAAACAGCAAAACTCGAGAAAATGTCTTAAAAAATACACTTGAGGTTGTTTTTGTCTCTTTTAAAGAAAAATTAAAGATCTTCATGGGAGATCTGGACACATTTTAGGGTCTGACTTAGTGGATATTGAACTCACATGACTGATCAGCTGTATCTGCTCCACGAGAAACTCGACCCAAACCAGATGTTGCATGATGTGGTTTTTGTTTTTGCCATGAATGATGTCGAGGATACAAAAGTTATAAATTAAAAGAACATTGTGGCTTTTATGACAAACTAATTGGCACTGGCCGTATGTTCCCACGTCTCTTTTGTTTTTTGGTTTGATGGTTGCATCATTTTCATCCTCGTGATTTTAATTGACATAAACAGTCCAACAAGGGTTTTTATTACCACTTATAACACAATCACTTTCCATATCTGCTGTATAGCAGCTGTATAACAGCAGCGTACAGCTAAAAGATTTTAGTTTTTTGTCAGTAAAGAGGAAACCCCCCCCCCACGCTGATTTGATTCAGAGTGACTGGATCTCAGCCTCGGTGGGTCCATTTGCCTCGCTCGTTGGCCTCTGTGACATTTTCACTTGATGTGCTTTGCATCAGTTTTACACCCGATTTCCCGCCATTGTGTGTAGCTCAGTGAATCCCCTTTGCCCAACGGAGCACGAAACCGAATACAGTCTTGCTGTGGTTTGGATGCGAGGAGGGCATTTCTCCCGTTTGGCCAGTCATCCAGTCACATTGTGAAAGAAGCTTACGCCGTCCAGTATCACAAGCCCTACAACAACAAACTGTCAGATTGGCCTGGCGTGGCAGACGTATAGAGCGGCGGTTCCCAACCATTTCGGCTTCATAAAACAAATCAGTGTGTGCTTGTGCTGCTCATCACAGCCTGGACATGAGGGGTGGTCAGTTCACCCAGAGAGAGAAATTTACTTTCAGGTTGGTTTTTTTAAAGATTTTTAGCAGCCTAATGAGCAAAAAGCATTAAATATTTCAGAAGAAACGACATAAATTAGAGATAAGTCTGAAAAATGTAAAAAATCTTTAATGTGATCCCTTAGTTTCATCCTTTGGCAGGACCAGGTAAGCTTGTTTGGCAACCTCTATCATAGACACACCGACACATATGTGTGTGCATACAAAGGTGGAAAAACAAGAGGCAGAAATATGCAGGGAGCTTGTGTTTTGTTCTAAGTAACTTTCCATGTAACCGTCCACAGATACATACTGTACAGACATCACTGTGGTAAACCACAGCCAACCAGTAAATCATGATAAGGAGTCTGTAACGCCTCGCTCTCTCTCCTATCTTTTTCCTCGCTGAGCATCAGGGCCGGTGAGGGAAAAAGACAAACTACAAGGGTGAAAAACTGATAATAGAGGAAGGTAGAATGCAGAGGGGAGATAGGGGGAGAGACGGGTGAGGGAATAGAGAGTAAAGAACTGGAAAAAGAGATAAAGGAAGAATGAGTGCGGACAAGTGGTGGCTTGTAAGTTCAGTGTTGGGAGCTCAGTATCTCCTCAGCA
>JAPZDZ010000014.1:3919030-3929425 GCA_029783805.1 Acanthurus tennentii | reverse complement strand
GCTCAGACAGATTAGCAGGGTGCTGGTGGCTGACTCGGCTGAGGGGATGGGAGTACCCAGATCTGGATTTCCTGGCAGAAAGCAGACATCTCAAGGCTGAGCTAAGCCTGCAGAGATGAGCTCAATGGGTGGGTTTTAGCTCAGGTTAAGCCTTCTGCCACCTGCTCTCTCCCTGTCTCTCCCATCTCTCTGTCTCTGTCTCTGGCTTCACTCTTCTCCCACTCACTGCCTTTCATGGACCACCTGTTGCCTGTTATGCTCAATGGGCTTTCCTTGTCCTTGAGTGAGTAGTACACAGGACGGAGTTGTAGAGAGGTGGATTTATGAATGAGATATGAAATGGCCAAGGTTGTTGTATCATAATAAGGCAAGGTCATAATATTATGACAGCTTTTACTGAAAAGTGGCTTTTATCCCAAACAGGTAACCTTTGCTGTATCTAAGTAGTAAAGCATTTTTCTAGTGCATTTTTTCCTTATTCAAAAAAAGAAAGGTTGACTAGTATTTCCAAAAAGGCACAAAGTGTTTAGGCTGGAATTTTCATGATGCAGGTTCAAGAGATTGAGAAACAGGCTCATCAGTCTTACATAGACACAATGGAAAGTAAAAGAAAATGGCTGACTCCTTAAAACGCTGGTGGAGAGACTGCAGAGAAACTATGGAGAACACTGCGATGAAATGATATCAGAAAGTACCCTTTACATAATTATCTGTTAATGAGTCTGTTTAATAACACAGTTATATTTGACCTGATGTAAGTTTAAAACTGCTGAATATTATTTTTGGTCACTGTTTATGAACAAAACAGAATTGACAGGATCCAATTCACTCCAGTCAAGGGACAATTTTACTTCACAATTCAAATATCGCAGAGTTTTGGGGGAATTAGCACAGTGTTTCGTCTTCTCCATCAATATTTGGCTCTGAAGGACTTATCGGTTTCTTTGTTCCCAGCTGACCTGAGACGAGCCTTGGTTGTACAGTATTTCCAATCCCACAGTGGAAGAAAAGACCTAGTGGCTGATACCATCCCCTCTTAAGAGGCTAAGGGGAGTGCTATGTTTATCCCCCAAGGGATAAAGATGGTCATTCAGCCTTGTGAATGAGACACCAGAGAGAACAGTTTTATTTCACTATTAACCAGTGAGTGTTGTGACCAAGGAGACTGTACATCCACATGGTGGAGGCAGCATAAATCAAAACCGATAACCGATTAAAAACTACAGAAAACAATTACTTTCATACAGCATGTTTGGCTTCAATACCTGTCAACAGATCCCAAGCCCCCAACTCCAAAACAGTGCATTTTTCTAGTCTTGCAGATAATCAAATACATTTGTTTATGTATTAACACGCATACAGATGTAAATATCTCAGCAGTGGAAGTGAGTGTTTACACCCTGCAGGATATGTCTTTCTTAGCCCACGAACTTGTTCAGCTTGTCTTTGGCAGGGTTGGCCTGTCAGCAGCACACAGTGGGGAGTGCTTTATAGCGAGGCCTCGTCTCCATGGAGACACCCAGACAAGGTCAGGGCCATTGTTTGTTTTTGTTTTTTTTTTTATTCCTGATCCTCAGTGGTATAGTCCTCCATATGGGAGAATAAGGAAAAGCAGCAGGGGAAGATCGGACCTTTGGTTGTTTTTTTCATGTCGACAGATGAATAAGCTGTCATGAATAACATTTTACTGTGGAAAATTCACTTGACTGGATTGTTTGCAGACTAGTTAAGGTGGACTGTAATCTTAGTAGCAATAAATGTGTTGCACAAAGTATTGATGGTTGCATTTCATGTTCATCGTTTTATAGCAGGGCCTGTGTTGTGTGCAGTTTATAGAGGACTAATGGAGGACAAAAGAAATGGGGGCTTAAAAACAATATTTATTTATCCGTCTATCTGAAAAGAAAGAAACTCTGAGCCAGGTGGTTCAGTCTGATCCTTAAGAGAGCAGATGTCAGCTAGTTGGCAAACAAACCATATCACCGTATTTTTTGCTTTCCATGCCTTTGTAAAAGGTCAAGTCTTTTAAAACATTATGCAGCCTGGTCCGAAAACAATCTGTTTGACCACAGTAAACTATGGATTGTCAAGTTTTCTGCCTTTGTGGAGCACAAAACACCTCTCACCTCAAGTGCTATATGTAGAGTTACAGCCTCCCTCTAAACAGCTCTGTAAGTTGCCTTGTTTCCATCAGATACTTAAATGCACATTATGAAATATTACATTAAGGAAAAAGGTTAATGGATCTAGGAGAATTTTAAGATTTTCAAAAACAATTTTGAGGCTCACTGAAGGTGGCTTTTTACCTGTTTTTAAAAAAGAGTTAATGGGCATATTGGGAAATGAAAATACAATAAGATTAAACATGGCATCTTTTTAACTCCCATGACTGATGAGCTGTTTCTGCCCCAAGAGAAGAATAGGACCAAATCTGTTTTAGCTGTCTGCGTCTTCAACAATGTTCATCATATGAAAACATACATACATCTCCAAGAAGCAATGATGATGAGGAAACCAATTTATTCCTCTGTCTCACTCCTCTGTTTATTACAGTTATTACCCTTTCCTTTTTTGGGGAACTTTCAACATATTTGTTTAAAATAATTCCCTTATTGAATGGAAACATGACTGCTGAAAGGGTGTTTGAATTACCTCCTCCATAGAGGCTGCAGTTTTCACATTTTCAGAACAAAACCCAGCAGGAAGAATTGCTCGATCAAAGATGCACCTGCGATCTTTTGCATTTTTTCCAAGTCATTTACAGAAAGCTTACTGTTAGCCTGATGATAAGGAGAGTGATTAACATGCATCAGGAATCCTCAGTGTTTGCACTGAAAATGACCCAGATCTCTTTTTGTCCCAATGTGCCCTTCTTAGTGTGATGAAAATGTTCCATCTTGCATAATTGGGCATTGGCGTAACAGCCTGGTTTAAAATCTGGGTTAAAACATAAAGAAGAGCATGCTTTGTCTATGCTATCTTTTTTACGAGGCAGGAGTGTTTGATTAGCTTCCTGGCTGTCAAACGAGAGTGAATGGGACTACAAATAGCCATGTCCTTTCTAAGCTGTTAAGATTTAACCTCCACATGGTGACAGAGCCACCTGATCTCAAAATGGTCGCAATGGCAGACGCAGAAATGAACCAGAAGCACAGATGAGTTTATTTTTGTTCTCACGCTGAAGGTAGTCCTACTTTTTGCAAAGCTAGGTTAACGTGTCAACACAAATAGACCGTCTGACCTCAGGAAGTGGATTATCTTTACTTTCTTCATTTTCTCTCTGACTCCCTCTTGGCTCAGCCAAGTGACACTCTCCATGATTCCCCTGATCTCCTCCCCCTTCTTCGACTCCCTTTTACGACAAGGGCCGTTGTGGGAGGGTCTGTGCATGTTTGTACGAGCTGTATGTGATCCCTCTCAACACTCCGTCCCTGCTCCTCCACTCCTGAGCTCAATGAGAGAGCAGGGCGTGGCAGCTCACCACAAGCAGCCTCTGAAGGAGACTAGATGCTGAAGTGGCGTTGGCTTTTAGTTCCTCTGAACAGCCTCTGGTACTCAAGTAACCACACTTATTGCCCCTGACTGCCCCCTCTGGTGGTACGCGACGGCTTTTGCCATGAGGACTTTCAGTAAACTAGGAATTACAATTACTTCATTATGCAATTTGATTAAAAAAAAAATATTATACAATCAAATCAAGCTGTTTCATAACAAAGAACATAAGGTAGCAGATGTGAATAATTCACACCACGCTGTCTTCTGAGTCATTCTTCAGTTAACACAGGGGTGATTGAAAGGAAGGGACTACCCAAAGGGCTTTTACTGTGTTCTCACCAAATAATTATGTTACAGGTTAGGAGAGCATAACATCTTTTCCTTTTTTTGTGAAAGCCAAACTGTAATGAGAGCACATCCTTTGGTGCTGTGTTGGTGCATGTGTGTGTGTGCTCTGTTCTTTGTAACAGAATAAAGAGTACAATGTTCCTGTGCTTCCTCCATGGCCGCCTAATACCTCTTACACAAGCAGGAAGTGTAGGCCAGCCGCAGGGCCATCGTCTCTGTTAGGCTCCTGGCCAGATAGAGCGGCAGGGATTGGTCCCTTGTAATATAACTAATAGGTCACAAGTTCATTGTCACAGTGACCAAAGTGCCCACAAACAGTCAGCAACCTTTCACAATCTACTTAAAGAAAGACGCTGACAAACTGAGCCAGAGAAACAGAACAGACTTTGGTAAGCAGGAACAGGCACAGGTAAAATTGGGGGGACATGAGGACAAAGAGGTGGCACTGATAACAGACAGGGTTGCAGCTAGAGATTGTAGAACGTTTACATAGAAACATCTCCCATAAGTCTTGGGTTCAGAGGAACTAGAGGGAGTAAGTCTCTAAGGGTGTTCTCAGTGTAATGCCCCCGTCATAACAACATGTTGTTTGTCTGGTGAGGCTCATCCTTGAGACTGCCTGTCCAGAGAAATTACAACTCCTGTCAAAGCTGGTAATGTTTACGCATGGCACCTAAGCAGTGGTGTCACCCAACCCTGCCTCATCCATGATGAGATCAGAAAAAAGCTGAGTCATCTTGGCAAAGCTGATATGAGTCATTTAAAAAAAAAAACAACAACCCTGTTTTGTGGTCTAGTTTTGAATCCAAAATTGTTATGACAAAAGTGTCACCTCCAGTTTCAAACCAAGAACATTCAGTTTTACTAAAAATCCTGAACTTTTATAAAAAACATGCTGCCTATGTGCTAAAAAAATGGGCTGAAGAGACTACAACATAACATTACCACTGACGTTAGCAAAGTACTACTGAAACAAAAGATACATCATACACAATAAAATACTTAAAAAATATACTAAAGAGACATAAAATCTAATATTAATAGTGAATATTGAAATATTTTGTTGTACAATTTGTGTTTATTTTCTTCCTTTCTTTATTTCCTGCATAATGAACGTACCAATGCGGATTGTTTCTTTGTAGTTATCTCTCTTTTCTCCATGCAGTCTATCATCTTCCACAAACGCAGTTCAGTCTAATTTTAAAACCACATGGAAAGTTCTTTTTGTGCCGCAGAAGACTTGATGTGACTTGGAAACACTAATGGCTGCTTTTCTGTGCCCTCTAAGCACTATCTGATAGAAGCAAACTGGGTGAAAATGTACAAAAATAGCATGTTGTTTAGCACCATTTTGCTATTAGTGTCATGTGGATATGGGTGTGAAGTTAACTTGACACTGTGCTTAATGGATCCCTGCACAGCTTGCTGCTGCCTCCTTCCACAAAGATCCTCCAAAGAACAATACTAACCAAAGCTTTAACGTGTTTTTTTTCTGCCTTTAATCTACTGGAGGCAGCACTGAATGACATTTTTATTACATTTAAGGCTTCTATTGAGCTTTTAAAATAAAGCTCTGAGTGATAGTCATTACATTTTATATTATCACGTCTAGAAAGTGAATTTTGCATAAATCTTGAAGCCTCTTTACTTCCCAACTCCTGAGTTTAATCTTGTCTGCTATTCTTTGTATTTGAAGCTTCAAGTTTATGAGGTACGACGTCAGATTTTTTTTTTTTTTTGCTTAAAAAATATTCATTTTTTAAATAATCAGTGAAAGGTAATTCTCTCTTCTGTTGAAAGGTAAGAATCCATCTTTCACCATTTATTGCTATCAGTTGCCAAGCAACGGTGATCTCATGACTTAAATCACCTGAACGTCAAAAATAATGAATCCCATGTCGAAACCAGAACCTCACGTTTCCCTTGAAGGCAGCAATTATCCTGGTTCAGATGTTTCAGCAGACTCACGCAGCTGCTCTGCTGAAGCTGACGAGTCGTCATACCTATTGACTCCAGCGCTGCAGGATGTTGATCAGTTATTATTGCTTAAGCAAAGATGCACGACTAGATTAACTTGAAGGAGATGATGATGATATTTTAATTTTTTTTGATGGGGAATGTAATATCACACATTGTTTTGCAGCTGCGTTTGAGAAATTATTTGAACAATGACACAAATGAGTCAGTGTCAGGGCAAGCGTCTCTTTAAATTTCCATTTGACTTGATTTAAATCCTGAGATTTCCTTCTTTGACCTTGTTCTTTCATGCCAAAGGAACGGCTGCACATCTTCCTCTGTAACCTTAAGTTCTTCCTCTGGCACTCAAATAATCAGCCTGTGGCTCGATTCTGACCCACAAAAAAACCACAGGGCTGTAACTTAATTCTCCGTAGGGTGTGTATGTGTGTTGTTGTCAGGGTAATTGACGATTGTCCTAGTTTGTGATATTGCCTGACCTCCGGCCTCTGGCCTCAAGGCTACCTCTGACCTTTAATGGCCAGCAGCCTGAGCCAGTCTCTGGCATCCAGCTGCTGAGCTGTCCTGCTGTGCCAGTTGGCAATGTGCCTTTGGATGTTCGTTGTTTGCGATGGCACCGAGTGGATAAGTAATGGCTTTGCTGATAATCAGCCTAATTACTGCAGGGTTCAAGAAGGTTGTGCTTTTGGTTCTGCCTTTTGCTAGTTTGCAGAATGGTTCAAAAACTTATTTTCATGTTAGTCTTAAAAGCCACTATAACTTGTAACACGATCAACAAGGGAAAGGTAATTCGTTTCTTTGAATTTAAGTATTTTTGCTCTTATTTGAAATAAAAACATCTGACATAGACACTTCATGTCTTTTATCACTTAATGTTGAGGGTTGACATTAATGCCAACTTTAGGAAACACTGCAGCCACCATGTCTTCACACTTAATTGAGATCCAAGGGTTCAATGACTTGCTTTCATTGATGACAAATTGCTGTATTGTTCCTCTTATCCTTTGTAACCATCTGTGCCTTTGCTATCCAGTAACACATCTGTGCTACTCACCGTCCAAACAAAGATGATGAGGGCAATGAGGGAGGGATGAATAATGGACAGGCAGTGGAAAGAAAGAAAGAAGGAAAGAAATTTCTCTCATCCAGCATCCTTGATCTCTCAAGACCACTTGTTGTGTTGCATAAGAGGATGGGAATCCAATTGCAAGGACCCGTGTGCATTTGTGTGTGTGCAGGTACACATATGAGCATCTGAGTCAGACTTACAGCTCTTTTTGTCTGACTTTTACTGATCTGGAATTCGTTTTCCACAGCCAGACGTCTTATGTTACCTCAAAGGAAGAGCAGACTTTGCTATCAGGCACCCTGTATCAGGTACACACACCTCTGATCACCCAGAGCCCCTGAAATGGGATATACAGTAGCATTGTTGGGGTGCAGAGAGGGCAGCCCTGACGTTTTCTATCAGATAACCAAACGCGATTGTGCCCGTTGGACTTTCCAAAGCTTTGGTTGCGTTTCTGAAAGAGCAGCTTGAAAGGTTGCCCCGTAAAGGTCACTGCTTAGACCTGATTGCTTTCTTTTTGTGAACTTGATCCTTTGTTCTTTGCAGGACTCTTCACACAGCACACAGATGCCATTGTTAAACGTCCCTGTGGTTATTTCATTGTGCAACCTCGAGATAAGGGAAGGGAAATTTTAAAATGTATGCAGAGAGAGCCCAGCTGTCAACACACAGACACAGACAATATGCATTATCTGGACAAAAATGAAAGAGTCTGAAGGATTTATCCTCTGGGCTTTTTAGTCTGTAACAAAGTGATTGATCAGCTAAAGGATACTGCCATCCCCAGGGTAATAAAAATGCAATTTCAAAACAGTTTTTTTGGCAAAGTTTGTTGGAAAGTTTAAACATCAAACATCAGCGTATAATTTTCAGGGTGGATCCAGCTTTTTTCTAAAGGCTCTTAACATTGCTGTTTTGATCTTAAGATCCAGGTCATAAGCCTCCCTCACCCTTTGCTCATCAGGAGCTATTTGGTGCACCTGTGATGTTCTCCCTCAGCTGGTAGCAATCAGCCGGCTTAAAGGTTTTTTAAGCAGGTTGATGTTTCTCTGCCCAGTTGGTTGTGTGTCTCCAGAGTCAGCACCATCAGTTGACTCTCTGTGTGTCTGTTTGCTTGTGTTTTCTGGTTGAATGTGTGTTGGGAGTTTTTCTTTTAACTTTATTTTAAACTGTGCAGATGGATTTCTCTTTCAATGAGCCTCCATTCTGTATCTCTTTGTGATCCGCCTTCCCAGTCAACCTCAACTTTAATATCTTGTGTTTTGTGTACAGTTCTTTTGTTGTTCTATCATTTTATTAGAATTAGTGGGTTGTTGTGAGGAGTTTTATTCCCAAAACCGACCTTTCCAGAGCCCAAGGTGTGTGTTAGTTTAATAATGTGTCAGTTTCCCAACAAGTAAGCCCCATCTACCTAGTTTTGCATTTGGGGAAACTCACCGATACATGCAACTCTGCTATTAATTACCAAGTTTTTTTTAATCCAGATCTAATTCTGGGCAGTTTTTTTTTATTTTAGATATTGTCTAGAATCCCTTATGAGCCCCAGTTTTATTCAAATTCACAAAGCAGTTGCAACTGAATTGGAAACACACCTTCACCATTAACAACAAATGTCACACATGGAGATGGGTGTTAAGTGAAGATGGCATCTCACAGGGAAAAACATTACATGTACGTCAGATATGTCCCACTGATGCATGACCAACTGATGAAAGCCCTCCTCTTAATCTCTCCCATACATGTGTGGTCATGCATTATTGGCATGATAAAGACGGATGAAGCCTCATGACCTTTGAAACCAGAGCAATATAGTCAGGACACAAACAATGAATGGTGACACAAGTGTGTCTATGGGTGGTTTGACGTATTTTGCCTCTATCGCTCTGATTCAGACCCCGTCTGCCTGCTTTTGTTTAAAAAAGACATTTCCTGCTCCATCTGCTGTCTTTTACTATTGTTGTCTGGTCTTTCAGATTCTCCTGTTTCTTTTTCTTTGGGTTTCTTTTTGTTAATTTTGACAGGCTTTCATTCGCAGCAGCTCTGTTTATCTGCTCAAGGGACTGTTTTCAGTCATGTTGATTACACTCAAAATTAGACTTACACTGATCAATTAATCAATTTGTCAGTCAAAAGAAAAGAGTCAAACATTTGCTGGTTCTTGCTTTTTAGTTCATTAAAGGATTTGCTGCTTTTTTTTCCATTTTTTTGTGTGGACGTCCATGAAAAGTCATTGAATTTTGGGCTGGTAATCTTTTTTACTTTTTTCAAAGAATAAGTTGCAGCCACACATTAAACTTTCTTCAGTTTCTCTCCAGTCTTACATGCTGCCAATGAGGCTTGTTTGTGGTGATCATGGACAGTAAATACTGGGCTCGACATGAAAACACTTGATTTTGCACCTAGTAAAAATTTCAGTGGTAAATAGTGAACTGTCTCTCCCTTTTAAGTGTATGATTAAGATTTTCAGTCGCTCTTTTGTGATTTTATTAGAGGTCCAAGCCATTATTTAAGTGGATTGAAACCAGTGCTTGTAAAAGGGATTGGTGTCTACATGACTGCTGACTTTTGTTAGCCGTGTTGGCAGCCTGTGTCACTTGGCACACGTCAGTGGATCGAGTCAGGGAAAACCAACCAGGGCAGGTTGGCTCCAGTGAAACAGTACCACATCCAGGCTTTGAATTATGGATCCTAGCTGGGATGCTAGCAGTGCTATAATCAGCAAGATGGCCAACCGAGTCAACCCTGCTGCTTTAACGAGCAGACCAGCAGGTCCTGATGATTAGAAAACCCATCAGCCAAGAAAGGTGATTGGCAGCGGCGCTTCATCGCACCCTGTTGCTTTTTATGGCACATACATAAGTCCATCACGCTAATTGGTTTCATGTCGCTGCATAAGCAAGCTGTTGTTATGACTTTGGGCGATCTTTGTGAAGACATGAATATTTTAGGAGCCTCCTTTTTTTTTTTTTCATAGCCACAGTGTGTAAATTCACGCTCTGACCATTTGTTTTGTCAGCTCCCGGGGGTCATGTTAAATTGAGTCGAGCATTGCATCCAAATGAAAAGTAGCTAGTAGTATGTGAAGTCCATTGTGAAAAGGGACAGCATGATTAAAACTGTTAAAATTGACACCACGTTTACAGAGGCTGTCGACCAGGAAATTGCTTTCCTTTTCACTGGTTCATGCAGTTCTTGGATCCTTAAGGCTTCAGGCCCGCTTGAGTCAAAAACTATGTCTTCTTTAGTGTCACCCATGAATTAGTCAGCTAAAAAGAGATGATTGGTCCCAGCTGAAAGAGCAACGAGACCCAATTTAGACTCTCCTGGAAAATATGACCCTGGACAGCACTCACTGCATAAAACACTATTGAACTCAGAGGTTGTGCCAGACTTTGTCAGTCATTTTGAAGGACAGTCATAAAGTTTTTTTCATAATCTTTTGCTACCCAATGATAATAATTGGCCATTGAGTAGCATTAAATTTAAAACAAATATCTAAGTCACAA
>JAPZDZ010000014.1:3730601-3747564 GCA_029783805.1 Acanthurus tennentii | reverse complement strand
AGGGGCTCCACTAGGTGTCACTGTTGCGTTGTGTTACAGAAAAACCAAACGGCTGGCCAGTCAAATGTTTGCTATGCAGAGTTTTCTTTGCTCCTTTGTGCAGAGGCACTGGTGCTGAGGTCCATGAGAGGATTAAAGGGAAAAAAACAGATTTTTTAACTTGATAAAATCTTATTCTGGCAGCCCAGATGTAGAGAAACATGAAATACAAAATGTCCTGACATGAGTATCCATGAAGAGATCGTATCTGTCTAGCAGAGGGTTACAAATCTGTTTTTCTTTTGCAAACGCTTCCCCTGTCACATGATGTTATTATGCATGCTTAGTTCGTCGGTGCCAGTTTGTGAACATTCACAGAATAGTAATGGAGGGACACTGAAGGAGGCTCTCAGCTGGACTGGACCAGTTTGTTATTGTATTAAAAATGAATTTATTGACTCTCCTTGCTGCTGTAGTGAACACACATTTGCTACAAATGAAGAAATGACAGTATTTTTGTAACATTTTTTTTTCCTGACGCCACTTCTTAGCCAACACAATAAAAAATAATTTCCATTTTCTCACGTTTTTTTCTTGTTTCTTTGTTTAACATTCATTTTTCTTCATACAAAAATTATAAATATTTTGTGTTTCACTTTTCATTTTTATACAAAACAACAAACTATACAAATCAAGTGAGACAAAATAACAGTGAAAATGGAAGCAGAAAAAACATCTCTGCACTGAAAACAAGGGAGGAAAAAAAAGCACAGTATGTTCCTACCAGGCCCTCAGACACTGATATGCATCAAGATAACACAAATGTTTCACCAACACTGGACAAGTCCCTACTTTGTGCAAGTCTAAAAACTAACTTTTTTGTGGATATAAGTGCTATAGAGGCACAAAGTCTTGCAGCAACTGCTTGAAGGAGCAAATAACAAATCTCACACGACGCTTACATGTCATCAGAGATTTGCTTTTAAAGCAGAGAGCCCAGTTTCATCAGTGTGCACTGGCTGATACAAGAGGTCTATAGGCAGAGATACAGGCAGGCTGCGAGGGCCACTGGCACTCAAAAAGAAAATGGATCACCCCTTACAAAAGGCCTTCAGTCTGCTTCTGTAACCTATTGGCAAGCATTTTTTTCACAGAGACATTTATAGGAGAAAGGTGACGCCATCCAGAATCAAGTCCAAGAGCATTTAACCTAAGCTTTGGTCCTGTGTTGGGTTTGGCAGAAACTTAAGTGCAGATTTCTGTAGATTTGTTTGCAGAAATGTCGTCATAAAACATAAATACAATGCCAATATTAAGGATAAATTCTTCATCATATTTAAATGTCACAGTAAGCAAAGTTTTAGCTCTTGAAACTAAGTGAAAACTCAGCAGAACTGGAACACAGTGGGAGCTCAAGTCATTTTAGGGGCAAAGCTTCAGAGGGAAACACCACAGCTTTTATTGAAACAGCCACAGAGCCGCTGTCACCAGCACAAAGACGAACAGATCTGACAGTGATTCTGGACAAGACCACACTCTCTCCTATTCTGAATTTTGGTTGTGCTGCTGAGAGAGAAAAGAGAGGAAATGCGAGAAGTGCTCAAAAAGAAACACCAGGGGTCTGAGCAAACACTTCGGGGAAGAAATGACGATTGTGGCAGTCAAACAACCAAACTACATGAAAACACAGGCATAGACCAGTGTGTGTGTGTGTGTGTGTGTGTGTGTGTGTGTGAGAGAGAGAGTGTAGGCAGATCAACACACACCAATAGACATGTCAAGGTAGTAAAGCATAGAAAGATATGATCAATATATCATTAGACTGTATGCAGAAGGCAGACAAATATACGTACAATCAATGACCCTACAGGATCATTTTAACTAATGACAATGCTGTCGTGTTCACAGAGCCGGGGAGCACATCACAACAAACAAACAAAACAGTCTTCTTTTTTTTAAATGTCATTTCTAAAAATGAGGAAATAGAAATCTAAATAAAAAAGATAAACATATCGTAACATATCTTCCTCAATCTGAGGACTGATCTCCCCTGACACAAACACACTGTGAAATGATAAAAAGTGGTTGACATCGAGATTTGTCCTGTGTCTGTGCCGGGGCTTACATACCTTTAAGGTACAAAAGAAAAAATGCCAAAGAAAATGTGACTTAAGCACAAGAAGAAGAAAAAAAAAAGGCTTGGCTGAGTACAGCAACACTACAACATGTGTCTATGTGACTAGTCTGACTGGTTTCTAGTGTGGTTAAGAGGTTATCCTTGTTGCAGGCAGGCAGCTGAAAGCAGGCGGATAGATTTTGGTTCAGTTTCTAACGTTCACATTTGAGTTTAGCCTAGCATACGCTGTATATCAACAAGAGCATCATATTCACATAGTTCCTGACATAAGCAACAGTGTGTTTAGTGCAATTTGTCTGTGAGAATGTCTCTGAACTTACCTTAAAAGAAACCTACACCTCTGAACCGTGAATCTACCTTTGTACTAAAGCGTGCGTGTGTGTGTGCCTGTGTGTGTGTCTGTGTGTGTGTGTGTGTGTGTGCGCACTGTGTATGATTGTAATGCAAGAAGGAATCAAGTTAATGAGTATTTTTGAACAGAGCTTCTTCATGTAAACACTTCAAAATAAAAACCTAGAATTAGGCACAGAGTCGTCACTTTACCCCTCCTCATCCCTGTTTTTCAGCATAGGTAGTGGGGGGGGGGGGATCAACTGGCACAAAATATTCATGTGTGTGTGTGTGTGTGTGTGTGTGTGTGAAGAGAGGTACACTCTTATATTCAAGCTAATGAAGTCACAGACCCTTCTCCTTCAAAATAAGGTTAAAAATAAACAAAACAACATTTTCCATCTGTTAGTTAATTGCATTGCACACTTTCCCGGATCTTTATAGGTAATTAGGTGCCTGCGTTCATCCAGCACCTTGATGGAGTCTCTGACTCCTCCATCGTGTCTCAAAAACCTAAATAATTAAGAAATAAAATACAGGATACGTGGCCGAACATGTTATCACAAAGATAACAGACCTGAAAGAAGAGTTGACCTCTCTTCACACAGGATTGTGGGCGGGAATACAAGAAACATTACAAAAGGAGATTGTAGCAAAAAAAAAAACTACACACACACACACACACACTCACATACACACTCAAAAAGTTGGAACAATATATTGGGGATGAAAGGGAGCGTCAGTCTTAACATTCCAAGATGCTGTTGACTGCAGCCTCTAGAGCAGAATCTGTGTCGGGGTGAGGGGGTGAGGTGAGCTGCGGAGGGCACGGGGGCTGGACTGGGTGAGAGGACAGGTGTGGAGACACCTGGTAGTGCGTCTGTCCTCCCGACGTTGCTGCAAATGGTGAGGGGTTACCTTGTGGATAACTGTTGGCAGCAGGGAGGCTGTTGCTGCCGGCGCTCCGGGGCCCGTAGTGTTGCTGGGATCTCTTCAGTTCCAGGACACTCTTGTTTTCTAAGTGTGGAGGGTGGAGTTTGTCTGCGGCATCTGTACCTACAGCCCCACCCCCTCCAGGGTCTCCATACTCGGGCTGGAAGTCTGTCCTATATGGTGGCTCCGTAGAGCCTCTGTCTGACTGATTCCAGCTACAGCTGGTCGATGACTGAGATGGAGGAGGAGCTTGGAACATTTTGGATTTCATCCCACAGCAGAAGTCTTCCAGGAAACTGTCTATGAGACAGATGTGAAAGAGAGGAAGAGTGTAATAAAACCTTTCTGCAACAATATGTTTTGCTTAACTCCTATTTTTCATCATTTTTATTAATTTTTTTTTTACCTGGATCCACCAGAACCATGCGTTTGTCTTGTGTCAGGTTGCTGCGCTCCTCTTGGTTGAAGGTCCTGTCGATCATCACCATTTCTGATGAAGGGCTGGAACGCTGCAGGGAAGGGAGAGGCAGCCTGTTAGGGCCTGTGCATGTCATAACACGAAGCACACGTGTGAACACAACCTGCCGCTGCTGTGTGTGCCTACCTCTGCTTCCACCATCAGGAGCCGTCTGTATTTGTTCACCATAGCCTGGGTCCTCTTCAGCACCTGAGTGGCAACTACCTCAAATTCTTCATCAACTGCAGACAAAACCACACACAACTCTGTTTGCACAGACATATACATGGGGCTGCAGTTTCCAGATTTAGAGTAAGGCTGATAAATTCAAGGCGTACCCTGTGAGAACTCGTCCTGGCTGGGTGGAGCCCCCTGAAACACGTGGTAAGGGAGGAGTCTTTGCAGTGCATTGTCAATTGAAGTGAATCGTTGCCTATCTGGCGTCTGAACTCCAGCATGGTCCTTTCTCAACTGCTGTAAAACCCTGAAGAGATGAGAATAAAAAGGAGACAATTCATTAGTGACTGAATGAAAAGCACTAAAAGATACAAAACAACGGAAAAACAAAAGAGAAAATCAAAATAATGCAGTCACATATACTCACATTCCTCCTTTTGTAAGTGGTGGAAGGGCAGGTCTCTTCTGTGCACTGGCCTTTAAGGAGAAAGTACACACACAAAAATGTCTAAATACCTCAGATTTCATCTTTTCTAAAGCATTAGTCACCTTAACTATAAACAGACACGAGTGAAAAACCAATCAAGAACAGGCAGAGCGTTTTACCTGAGAGTTTAGCGTTGAATCTTGAGTTGTGTTGGTCATGGATGACAGACAGAAGATAAGAAAACAAAGCAACCTTATTAGGTTTAAGAAGACACTGACGTAAATATTTGGTGAAAAAATTCATTAGCCTTTTTTACCTTGTATGCTGAGCTGTGCCAGTCTGTCCTGTTTTAGGGCAGGCGATGGAGAATTCTGAAAATTGAAACATAAGTTTTAATCCAATAACACTTTTCAGAAAAGAAATCCACAGACAACATAACCTGTAATTTGTCATCATACCTGTCTGTAGTCTTGCTGTTCCTGTGTCACAGTACCAGGTAAAGGGGACAGAGAAGTGCAATTCTGAGTCTGAGTCACTAGAAGGCGCTGAACAGGGCTCGCCGTCACTTGACCCTGACCTGCGATCCCCGCCGTCGCAGGGCCAACCAGAGTCAGCCGCCCAGGAGCGGCCGATGTCTGAACAGGGGCGGAGCTCGCGCAAGAAACACCTGTCCATGTTTGAGATACAGCCCCTCCCACCTGACTCCCACCGACCACTCCCTGATTCAAAATGAGCTGGCCCCCTTGTGGTGCACTGAAGTTCTGCCCCGCAACAATCTGTACCGCATTCTGATTTGTAATTAGAGTGTTTGAGTTGGGGTCAGTGGGGCCGTTGTGGAGGTTGCTGGCGGGAGTGAGCGCCAAAGAGCTGGGCAGCAAGAACTGCCCTGGTGGTAAATTTGTCTGGGCCTGCGCTTGTTGCTGCTCCAGGGGCGGCTGCACTACTATGGAGCCGTTGGCTGTGAACTGTCCTCCGGGAGTCGCGGTGTTAGCGTTGACTACACTGGCCATCGAGGTGGGAGTGGGCTGAAGACCAAGGCTGTACACAGTCTGAGCCCCGGCCTGAAGGGGTTTAGGCTGGATGGGTCTGACAAGAGCCTGGGTCCCTCCTGGGCCTCTCTGGATGATGATGTTTTGAAGGGGGATGTTTTTGAAAGGTAAACCAACATGGCCCACCTGCCCTTGGGTGGGGGCAAACACCTGCCCCTCTGTTGAGGTCCCTGCTGCAGACACAGGCGTCCCTGGCCGCAGAACAATCTGAGGAGATCTCTCCAAGCTGCTCAGAGTCATCACGCCACCACCGGCCCCGAACGAGCTCAACACCTGGATGTGCTGGGCGGAGCCATTGGGCAGCTGGGATACCCCTTGCAGAAACTGGCCAGCGGGAAACGCAGCTGTCGCCGTGGTTACCACACCCACCCCCCCTCCATAACACCCAGAAACCAGCTGGGAGGGGAATGGAACAGGAGCCTGGACTAGAGTGGGAGCCGCCTGGGAGTCCAGCAAGGCCTCCTGGGCCAACGTCTGCTCCGTGATATCGGCCTCCATGAGAGACTTCTGTAAGATGTCGAAGGGCTGGTCTTCTCCCCCGAGATCAACCCCTCCAGGGGAAGTCTCCGGCCCCAGTTCATCCTCGATAAAGGAAAGGCTGCTGGAGAGCTGGAGGCCTGCCCCTGCTGCATCGTCACCAAATTCACCCATTGAAGAGGAACCATCCTTGAGGCCAGTGTTGGAGCCAGCCTACACAAAGCATTTAGAGAAAATGAGCCGAAAGCGGAAATTTGTTTGCATGTGACCTGAATACACCTGTGATGCTTTTAGCACCTGGTAAAAAAGGGAACTATCCCATAAGCCTTTTATAGTTTTTCTCACATGGTTTATCTTTATTGTCTTCTCACAGGAAAACATCCAACAGTGCATTACAGACAAACTGGGCTCACATTTTGAGGTATTAGTTCACTAACAATGTTCCTCAGCTCTTCAGAGAATTGGCATAAACTACTCAAATCCCTCTAAAAGCCAGAGAAAATGGTCTCTGTTAATCTTTTGTTGGATCAGGATAATCCCAGGTGCACTCACCGTGTCACTAGCAAAGAAGGATCCATCAGACCCATAAGCTGCATTTGTCACATCATCTTCCTCAATCTGCAGATACGAAATAGATTAGAGTTTAACAGAGAATGAGTAAAGTCAGTTTAAATACTCAGATAAATGTTTTCAGGAACGAGTGTGGACATTTTTGAAAGAGTCACTCACAGACTTGCTGTTGCTGCCATGGAGATAATCATTTAATGCATCCACATCTCTGAAACAGGTACAAAAGAGATTTTAGATGCTTAAAAGCAACCAAATACAGGTTGAATATTATAATACTTTATTCAGTACATAATGTTTGAAGTTGCTTAACTTGTACAGAGTAGAATAATAAAAAATGCTTTACAGTAAATCTCTTGTGAATGGGCCATTAGATCATTAACTTCCCTAATTTTACACAACAGGATAAACAACTTTGCAAATACTTATTTTTATTTCAAAAAGGAAGCCTGGTTATATTGCCCAACTTTTTAAGCAAAACTTTATGACATGTAAAAATGTGTACGTTCATTGTAAATGACATGGGGAACACGGACATCATGCATTCTTGAAGTGATAATAATTCATAATGGCAGTTTTATTAAGAGGATTTACCCTAAAATATCCAGAAGACGGCGATCGTCCTCATCATCCATGACACCTGAAAGTTAATGGAGGGATCGCATAAGGCACATAAGAAGAAGTGAGTGAATTCTAGTTTGACTTATAAACATTTGGACCAGTGGTTGATGTTGTCGTTATTCACGACACTGAACCTCAAGTGATCACTTGTTTTTGGTGTATTTTGGTGTATAAGCCATAAAGGCTGAGTATATTTATTATTATCATGTTGGTAGTAAGAATATCTCACTCACAGATTTCCAGCAGGAAGCATGGATTCAGTCATTCAACAGCCTTTGTTTTCGGGGCTGCAGGGTGAGAAACTACATTTAATTACAAATACAAAATTTCAAGTGTGAGATGCAGGGTGTGGGAGTGTTGGCAAGTGAGGTAGGTGAGATAGAAAAGAGATGGGTGAGTGAATGCGGGTGAAGAGGAAGAGGGGGGACAGTGCTATGGGAGATCTGCATATAAGTCAAGACTCGGATGGCCTTCATCAACACAGACAGTTGTTTGTCTCTGACACACCAGCTCCCACCTATTACCCTCCTCTGCTGTCCAGTGTTGGTTGTCTCAAGTCTGCACAGAGTGAAAAGGGGCCTATGAGCGTAAATAACTCCACCCTTCTCTATTTATACCTTGAATGGTTGCTTGACTTTCTACATTGAAGATGTGTGGGCTTTATGTGTCAGCCAGCAAAAAGTGTGCAGCTAAGTTGGTGTAACATAGAAAAGGGGGAACAGAGCAAGTACATGAGGCTGAGTCATGGGTTTAGTGTTTATATTTATAAGGTAATTTAGTCTCTTTTAATGTAATTGTTGTATTTAAGCAGTGGGGAGCACATGGTGAGACTGAGTGACAGACAATCAAAAAATCCTTTTGTCACTAATTCAGCACTTGAACAAATTGGTTTTCAGATATTAAACTGTGTGCAGGGTTAAAGACATGGAGAAATGCAGGATGCGACTCCGAGACGGTGCAAAATGTTACAACTGCAATGCAACAAAATGGCTGTTACCATGACATAAGCTGTCTTTACAACTGAGACACGTTCAGCCTCCATCTTTGGTTCAAGGAGAACAAAGAACGGCAGCGTTGCAATACAAAATACGATGTTTGACCTGACTATACTATTACTAATACATGCCAAGAGACCTGCTAAAACAAGCTATTTATCAGAATATCGAGCATTTTGATGATTTCCACACCGCACGAACTACATTTTCTCGTCAGAAGGGACAGATTACCACAGTAATTAAGGCTCCTTTGTCCTTTTAAAGTATCACGATGTGACAAAAATCATATGGGGACGCAAAGTTTACCTTTTTGAACCAAAAAAACGAAAACAAAACAATTAACACAGACACTTTTTATTGCTCTTAAAGCTGCAAAGTGAACTGTTTTGATGAAAATTTTAGAAAATATATTCAAGTGTCACTAATCTTTTTCAAAAAAAACAATAAAACGAACAAAAACACATCCGCTGACTCCAACATGTACATGTTGTTGTCACTAGTTTAGCATTTGTTAATGGAGTAAAATCCAACATTGGCTAACTTGAATAAAAAACGAACAAGACAGAGCTCAAGTGCTCATGTTGACAAAAACAAGTATTTTCAGTCGCACAAAAGCGCTGGATTTGAAACTTTATCGCCGATTATGGTCAGGAATTTCACGATTAAGTCATCTTTTCCTCAAAATTTGAACATTTTGTGTAATTTCGAGCTAAAATTCAGCTGTCGAAATCCGCCCTAGCATGCATGCTTCGACGCAAACCAAGCTAGTCCCTGCTGTAGTCCTGCCACTGGTGCCGTAATGTGGTCGCCGATGGGTTTTTAGTAAGCCAGCTAATGTACAGCTTGCAAGTTTTATTTCCAAAAATAGACTGAATCGACAGAATGATAATCGCATTCAAGCAGCACAAAAACGCCCGTCGTTCAGCCGGTGGCTGGTCGCCGCTGCTGACGTGATCTTTCTTTCTCTGTTGGGGAGGCTTTCATTTGTCCTCAATGTGGCTCATCTGCCAGCATGAAAAAACGTCACATTTGTCTCTATATGTCGAACCGACGCGTTTTTCAACCGGGGGATTTTGTACCAGCCCGTCTTCTGGTCGGGCAGCTCTCCGGACCTGGACGCCCCGCGACATTTTAGCGATAACATCGGCCTGTTCTGGTTAGCTAGCCGCGGTGTCGACGACGCCTTGTTTTGAAAACGTCGGCTAGAATTCGTCGAAAATGCTGCGGGACGAAACCGTGCCGAGCCATACATATTAATCCCGATTAGCAAAACATAAAGACGACTCAAAGAGGCAAACCCTTTACTCCTGTCTCACTCCTCTTGAAACCCAATATCTCCATTTGGCAACTTTTAATTTGCTCCCCCCTCCTTCTCCTCCTCCTCCTTCTCCCTCTCCCACTCATATATTTTTCTCACTGTCCCTGTTCTGTCTCGGATAGATTTTTCTCTCCGCTCAAACTCTCTTCCCTCCCTGAAGGAAGGGAGGAAGGAGGTTGTGTGTGTTTTTTCCTTGAAATTTTTATCACAAAATTATAATACACTCAAAGGGAAACTCACCGTCATGAAAAAGCAGTGCCTTGTCAACGGGGTTTCCTCGCCATCACCGCACGGGTTGTTGGGGTAGTGCACAGAACAAGGCAACCCAAATCATCAGTCCACAACTGTAGCATACGACCGTCTGAATTTGAATAGAAAATAGGGCCTACACAAATAACGACGAGTCATCAATAAATACACTTTTTAAAATTAGTATGACTTGTAATTGTATGCTTCACTGCCCTCATGAATTGCAGATAAATGTTATTAGATTTAATCATTCCCAACGGTAGAGGGCGGGCCTCTTATTTGTTTGCCACACCTTGACGTAACTCAGGTATGACCATCGTTACTAAATATGAAAAGTGATAGCTTGTTACCAAGGCCTGCTAATCCACAGTGTTTAACTCAGACAACAACAAAAAGTTTTCAAATTTAAAAAAGGTGTTTTTATAAATTATTTTTAGCTTGACTTCCTCTTTGTATTTTAATTTTTAATTCTATTTTTTTATCTAAGCTTTTGTGATATATATCACCTCAAACTATTGAGGATATAGCTTTTAATGATTACTGAGTGAACAGGAATATGTGAATTTACTCTCAGTGATTGAACATTGTTTGATTTTATTTTAATATCGTTTTTCCAATACACTAAAGATCCAGAAAAAACACTCAACAACATTTAACACAAACTAGGTTTTATTAATTTTGTTATTTATTACACTGAAACTAAGTCAGTCACTCTAACACAAGAGTAATTGAAAGTTATTCAATTAATACTTCTTGTATTTATTAGACTTATGCAAGTTATAAGTAGAGGGTATATTAAATATACCCACTCATCCTATCTTTACCTGTTTATAGAAAACTAAAATATAACTGGCTAACTATCTATCTGGATTCCGCACTCTAAAGTTATTTAGATCTAAAAGAATATATCATTAAATTTATTTAATTTGTATTACTAACACACCTGTAAATTTTCCAGTGTCTGGCTATGCATTAATACACGTGATCTGCTTTTAAATTTGCCCCCTTAAGTAGGGCATTTTCCATTATTTAAAATATTCCAATCCAAAATTGGTTATTTTATTATAACATATTTGTAATAAAATATATTGCCCCGTTCGAAAGTGGTCGTATTGACACACAACAGAGAATTACAATGCATGTTAACTCTTGTTCGTGCATTTATTGTTATTCAAAAAGAAATTCTGTTTTAAGTTTGCAAAAGCACCCAAACAAATATAAGATATTAGATACATTTTGATTAAACATTACACGTTGGTCAGCTGAAGGTCGGTTAAAAAAAAATCAGTAGGTATGTTTTTTTTTCTATCTTTACTGATTTGTTAATATACAATCACTGTCTATATGATTAACTGCCCAAAACCTTCCCATACAGTGGGCAATATTTTTAACTTGGACGAAGAAGGCACGACCCGCCCTTCTCTGCCTCTGATTGGCTGACCCTGATATTCTTGCCCAGCATCCCAACCAATCACCCCTCATATTTTAACATAACCAACCCAATTAACGAAAGCAACGAGTATTAGCCAATCAGAGTCAGATTATGGGGGTGACTTGACTTCGCCGTCCTGGGAGGAAAGGGGGCACACAGTAGGTGGCGGTCGTATGCACCTTTGACTTAGCATAACCACGAAGAAGAAAGTTTGACGTTATCACTTCCGCGACAACAGGGTGTAACAATATGGAGGCAGCGGTTGAAGTTAGCCAAGAAAGCGGGTTTGCCGGCGAAAGCGGCGCCGCCAAGATACAAGAACGAATACAGAGGCGGCACCAGACGAGAATAGAGGACGCCGAGCGGAGGAAGGAAGCTAAAGAGAGTCAGACTGTGGCGGAAGAAAAGGGCGACTATTTCTTCAGCACTTTCAACACAGAGCGGGCGTCCATTGAGGAGATGCTGTCCAGCTGCTCCGGAGCTGACCGGGCTGTGGTTACTCAAAAACTTGAGGAGGCGACGGCCAAAACCCTACAGCTGCAAAAATTTCTCAATGACAGCGTTTTGTTTTTAACGTCGTACGAATTAAGACAAGCCCAGGCTGCTCTCCAGAAACTCCAAGCCTCACTTGCTGCCACCAGAGAGGAGGGTCTGCCCAAGAAGAAGTTTGCCTTTCGAGCTCGCTCTAAAGCAGCAGATATTAAAGTCTCTGCCAGTGCGTCAGACACACCCTCCCCTGATAGTGGCACACCTGCTGATTCTGGTAGCTCAGCGGTGGATGGAGCTGCAGCCTCTGAGCAGTGCGGCTTCTCTAACATGGACAATGTGCATCTGACTAAGACAGCCGAGGAGATCCAGAAACGTGACGTGCTGTTGACTCACCTGACTAACTGCAAGGTCCGTCTGTTTGGTTCCCCCAGCACCTTGCACCTGACGCATATCGACAACTGTGAGATCCTGTGTGGACCCGTGTCTAGTTCAGTGTTTGTTGATCAGTGTAGAAACAGTACTCTAGCTTTCCCATGTCAGCAGCTGCGGACCCACAACACCATCGACACACAGGTGTATCTGCACGTCACCAGCCGAGCCATCGTGGAGGACTGTCGTGGAGTTAGCTTTGCTCCATTTTCCTGGTCGTATCCCACACTGGAGGAGGACTTCACTGTGTCAGGCCTAGACCGGGACAGAAACAACTGGAGCCAAGTCGATGACTTCAACTGGCTCGCTTCAGGAACCCCTTCCCCTAACTGGACTATCATCCCAGAGGCAGACAGGAAAACCAACTGGGACCCCTAAATTTAAAATTTTAAAACCTGTATTTGCTAAATTATTATATTAATCAAGCATACAAATGAAAAGTTTTGTATTGTGTAATGAATCTGCTGTATCATTAAGAGAATTAACATTCTAACAAAAAGCTTTAAATCACTACAGTGGTACAAAATCAGGATTTGAATGAATAAGGCCAATTAAAGATCCCATAACAAAATTATGAGCCTGAATGCTGCTGGCAACCCCTCATCGTAAGTGGCACTTAAACAATTTTCCGTAGTCCTCTGATTTTACACAATGCAACTAAATCTGTGCTGTAAAACTGAAAATACAAAATATCTGTCACTTACATGAGCTGCAAATAAAGAGTCCTCTTTCTGAAGAACAAGAACCTCTTTTTATGTTTTGTTTTATTTGCACACTTTCACATCAAAGACATCAAAAAATCTCTTGCACACCCTATTAATCCTATTGACAACTGAAGTAGATACACCTGCACACTGCGTTCACTCACTCACTTGGTTAATCTTTGTTGAACAAGTAACAAAAGTGTGTGGGTGTTTTCATGTTTCAGACTTTTATATCCTTAACACAAATTAACCTACAAGAGAAAAAATATAGGTTAACTTGGAAACACATCTCCTTATTTAATATTATTAAAGAGTATATAAATATTTCATAAATGGTTCACAATACACTATTATGTTGTAAACATGCATTAATATTAATAAATGCATTTGCCAACAGTTATAACTGTTATTGGCACACATAAATGTAGGTTGGTGTTTAATAAAATAATGCAGCAGTTGTAATGAAAAATGTGTTGTCATAGAAGCAACTATATTTATTGACAGTTAAAACTATACAATTACAATTAAAAGTTGAAAGAATTTAAGCAAAAGCGTCACTTTTATGTTATTGGCATCTTAATATTAGGGATGTTTTTTGAGTCATTAAATCAAAATGAACACTTTCGTGCCTAAAATATGACAAAAGAAACACAAATTGAGACACAAAAAAGCCAGACTATTGTATGATTTCAAGAAAAGATAAGGCCACACAGTAAGATGAATGCAGTTATTAAAACTGGGTGAAAAATGTTATGAGAGAGGCACTATGAAGCCACACTTTTGATACATTTAATTGAACTGAGCAGAAACGGCAATGGTTCAACTTTGATTTGCAACAAGTAAGACTTTCTTGACAGTGAAGTTCCAAGGGGTCAGATTAGAAGCCATTCAGGGAAAGACATGACTTTGGTCAGCTTAAGTATTTGGCTTATGTTTGTGCCATGTAGTGTTTGTTCTAAGTGCCAAGATTGTAAGTGACAATAGGATAGTAAAATAATAAGGAACATAGCTTGTAGGATCAAGTTTTCTATCTATCTAATGTCCATAAGCACTGATGTGTGACCATGTGTGTTTGATCAGTCTAACTTGTCTCAGGTTTGTGCTTCCTGTGCTGTTATAGATGCATATATCACACATTCGGTCATAATAAAAGGGTTGATTTGAAAGTCTGAAAGCCATTTTGTTTCTGTGAATGGGCTCCTGGGGCCTGAGTAGGAGAGCCTATTTGCTCCAGTGTGAGGACATCCTGTTAGTTGAACTTGTAGACCCCTACCTGTGAATGGGTTTGCTTCATTATTAGCTCCATTTTCATGTCCATGGTCTTTGTCAGCCTCTAGCTGATACCATTACAGCTCCTGGTGTGTTCGATCAAGGCGACCATGACCACGTGAACGCTCAAACCAATTATGGCCTCTGGCAGCAGCTTACGATCAGGCTCATCTTGTGTGGAGGGATTTCTGCAAATTGGATCAGGCTGCTTACAGGGACTTAGCATGACGTACTGCAACTTTGAGTTTAATCATGTGGCTCCTCGGCAATCCTCCACCTCTCCAGGAGAACGGAACGCCACGATTAGCCTCACCTGTGTGCTAAGGAGGGAAAACCGGTAAAAGTTTGAGGGAATAAACTCTTATGAAAGTTTAAGTTTTTAGCAAGATGGGAGAGGCCATGACTTTGAAGATATAACACTTCTGTGCTGCTTTCGGGTCCTCCTGGGTTCTTCATCTCTGCTCTTTTTGCTGTGAGATGGATTACAGGCTGAGCTGTCTCTGATGTGCTGTTGGACCAGCCAGAGGAGACCTTGATAGCAAAGAGAGGGGACAGGAACTGCAGGTTGGAGAATTTTTAGCTGAACTAGGGAGCTATCTGTAAATCTTAGAGCTCCTGCAGTTTTAGATCACAATTTGACCTTCTTCCTCACAGGCAAGGACACATCACAGGTTGAACTATGGCTTTAATGTTGGTCAAGTTTGATCTGAAAAAGCGAGTGAAGCTCGCCCAGACAGTCTGGTTCATGTATTGGTTTGCTGTATTGGCGGGCGTGCTGGTCTTCAGCATGGGCTTGTTCTTTAAGATTGAGCTGCGAAAGCGCTCAGAACTTATGGATAACAACGAGAGCCACTTCTTGCCCAACCTGCTTATACTTTTGGGTCTAATAGCCTGTGGCATCAACGCCTTTGGAGGTAAAGTCTGCTACGACTCACTAGACCCTACCAAGTTTGTAAAGTGGAAGCCCATGTTGAAGGTGTTCTTGATGTTCTGCGTGGGGTTCAACGCCCTGCTGCTCTTGACGGCCCTGCTGTGTTTTGTGATGAGGATCCCTCTGCAGTTCACCCTCTCCGAGGGGCTGAGGAACGGCATGAAGTTCTACAAGGACACGGACACACCAGGACGCTGCTACATGAAGAGGACCTTGGACCTGATGCAGATGGAGTTTCGCTGCTGTGGAAATGACAACTACAGAGATTGGTTTGAGATTCAGTGGGTTAGCAACCGCTACCTGGACTTCAGCGCAAAGGAAGTTAAAGAGTAAGTGACAAGGGTTAAAAACTGCTTGTAACCTTAATATAAAAGATCATTAATGTGATGTGACAGTTAGTTGACATAAGTCGAGAGACATCATAACCGAACCTGAAGGTGTCAAAGTGCTTTAGAAGTTGTCTTTACAAATTAGAGCTCAAGCAGATTCTAAGTGGATTTGAAGGTGGGTCAGTGCAGGTGTATTATTCACTTTCGTCCACTATGGATTACTGTCACAGAAATGGTGACAGCAATAGGTTGCAATGGGGGCGTTTCATTGGGGGCTGCAAGGGCAGAAGAAGTTACTAGGCAGTTTCATGGATAAAGATGGAAGGAGGGACTTTGGTGATTAGGTCCAGAAAAAGATACATGGGGTCAAAAAGGCAGAGGGGCTTAAGGCACAGTGATATGTGCCCTCTTTTTGACTACTTGCCTCTATCTGCACTGATTTGGGGCAACAAATACTGGTTAGCTTTGTGAGGACAATGGTAAAAAGAACACTATTGAGTGTTGGGGCATACAGTAATTAGTGTTTAATCTCATGGATTACAGGGCCCATGTCCTTTAAGAACCGGTGTCCTGTCCAATCAACAGAGGACCTGGCAACCCTCCATGGACTGCGCTGCCCAATAAAACAATTTGTAGCTTGGATTTAAAAATTCGTATAAACATTGGATGCACGTTTTTAATAATACTGGGCAGAAATGTAGTGAGATGATTGGTGAAGACTAAGGAAAGTTATCACTGCAGTTCACTATCAATGCAAAATTTTGTAAGTTTCAAAGATTCACTCAAGGAAATATTTCATCTCATTTAGGTATCCTTAAATATTAGTACATCCATCTCTCTATTTGCTATGAGACTATTTAAAATCTTTAAAATGAGCCAGAAGTTGTAAATATTGTTCAGCATTTCCTGTTTACTCTGAAGTTTTGACTGAAGGGTTATTTGACCCATATACCTAACCACCTCAACTCTTAGTGATCCAATTATGCCTTTCCGTTAACCTACTACTATCAACAACAGTGAAGCACTACGATTGATGTGCTTGTTTGACTACTTTTCTTAGAGAGATGGTTGTTCGACATTTTTTATTGAGAAGGAATGTGGCATGTGTGGTGTTTTGCTGGAGTACATAACAGCACAACACCAACTATGGCCTCAAAACCTTCTGCATGTGCTTCTTTGTGGAATTTAATTAAATTTGTTTGTGTTCAGTGACTGAAAAAGTGAAAAACTATCCTGCAGCAAACATCACACCTCACATTTATCTTAGCAGGAGAGAAACCTGACGTAGCTAATTTTAGCATCCCCACACACTACAAATGTGGTGTGGCTAGTTCCTGACCTTTAATCTCACCTCACTCTCACCCCCAGCCCATCATAACGTGACACTAACATGACACTTTGTCTCATCCTCTTAGCCGTATTGGGAGCAACGTCGATGGCCAGTATCTGATGGATGGAGTCCCATTCAGCTGCTGTAATCCCAGCTCTCCCAGACCCTGCATCCAGTACCAGATGACCAACAACTCTGCCCACTACAGCTATGACCACTACACAGAGGAGCTGAACGTGTGGAAGCGTGGCTGCCGTGAAGCCCTGCTGTCCTACTATGGAGGCATGATGAACACCATCGGAGCCCTGGTGGTGCTGGTCACTATGCTGGAGGT
>JAPZDZ010000014.1:3711566-3726730 GCA_029783805.1 Acanthurus tennentii | reverse complement strand
TCAACTACAAAACATGCATCTGAGCTAAGATCCACATATTCTGCAAATCCCAGGCATGAAAAATGCGGAGCCATGAAATCAAGTGTGACTCTAGTTAGAGCAGAAGGGGGAGGGGCGCTGTGAAGAGTCAGCAGGAACGGTAAAGAGGCCAACTCTGCACGGTATTTTTGTTGGACCAAAGCACATAACCAGCGCTGAGTAGATAAGAGGCCTAATCGGCTTTAGATTAGCATGAGCCCCTCAGCCAGGTGAGCAGGTGATGTTCTGCTGCAGGACTCACGTCACAGAGTCAGAGACACACAGAGACAAACAAGAGAAAGTAATGATAGCAGAGGGATGAAAATGTCGGTTGTGGAACAAAAAAACAGGTAGTTTTAGAGTAAAATAAGAAATCACTTCAGAATTTTTCCATAAATATAATTTTTAATAGGTACAAACAGTGTTGAAAGAAGTAATCAGGTGCTTTATTGAGGTAAAAGTATATATGTACTCCATTACAAGTAAAAGTCCGAAACTAAAAGCCTCTAATAACTAAAAAAATCCTGCCAAATATACTTTAAATATCAAAACAAAAAGCACTACTCAATATGAAGCAGAATGACTCTTGACTTACAAATATAATCTGTAAAAGTAACTATAGTTATCACATAAGTTTAGTCAAAATAGAAACTTATAGTGGCATAAAGCACAGTAGTGTAGCTGAGTCGGTTACCTGAGACTAACTGCAGAAAATGAAGGTTTACAGTTTTTTAATCCTGTGACTTTTACCTGTAAGAAGAAAACAATTTGATGGAAACACTACAGCGTGTTTTATAGTATTTAAAAAAATATATGTCCCAAGATATAAAATACCACCTTAAATCATCAGCTACTATCTGGTTAAAATGGTGGGCGATTCATTTAAATCAAAGGACACAATATAGCTCTCATTATGCACAAAGGCCCAATTCAGATGTTTTATTGTGTTTTATTGGATTATAATCATTGATGCATAAATGTTTTCATTACTTTTTTTGCTGTGCAGCTTTTGTATTTTCCCCATAAATCAGTAAAGTTCTATTTTATCCTATAATTATACATCACAACTTATTGATCGATTACATTTTCTACTGTCAATCTGAAGTTTTGTACTTAAGTAAATGTATTTAGTTGTTTTCTGTTGTTAGTTTCTGGTCGTAGTTCTTCAAAGCAGAAACTTATTTTCATGGCCAAAGACGTCTTTTTGCTTCTAAACAACTTCAAGGGCTACTTAAAGTTTGCTAGAAATATTTTTCAATACAAAGTAACTTTCAAAAATGTATTTAACCACCTGACATCTGTGTGTTTTCACAAAGACACAGCACACTCCTGCTGCTCACACAGAGCAAACTAAAAATCCTGTAAGAAACTCTGACAAGCTGCCTGTGTGTTGTCTGCATTCTGCTGCTGCTCTCTGTTGGTGGCTGAAGGTAATAAAATCTCACTGACGGTGTGAATTTGATCTTAAGACCTCCAGCAGCAGTGTGATGTATAGTAAAGTCTCTGGCTGATTCACTCTCTTTCCTGTGACAGTCTATGTGATTTCCTCCGCAGTCCCACTGTTTCTGCTCATTACTTGAACTTGAACACTTTGTCTCTTCAGTTTGTTTTTCAGCTCTAAATGTCTCGCAAACTTCCTCTTTGTCTTAAAAAAAAACCACACTGGCACACATCAATGCCTTGGGCGTTTCGGTCAGAAAAGCTTCAGTTACATTGAAATTCCACAAGAGGGTGTCTTTCCATCAATGATAATGTCACAGGGGTGGAAAACCTGAATGGTGAGAAACTGTGATTTCAGTTTAATGCTAATTAAAAATGAGCACATATGAAACATCTGCAGCGAATTACCTTTATATGTAATGATGTAAACATTTTAATAAAATCATACCGCCAAAAGTGGTGGGAGGAGACCTTAGACAAGTCATTCTTGAGCCATCCAAATAAAATAAATCAAGGCTGGAAAAATTATTATTTTATTATCATCATCTGATCTGCTGATTAGATTTCTGAATAACAGATTTATTGTTGTTTTAAGTGAGGGAAGAAAAATTACCATCAAATGCTGCCAGAGTTCAAGATAAAATCTACAAGTTCCTTTTTGTGCAACTAACAGACCAAAACTCAAGGGTGTTATTTAAAAATGATGTAAAACATGTGTAATTCTATCAGTTTTTTGTCTCTTTTTCTCTTTTAAAATAAAGAAAAATATAAATTATATTACAGCTTATGAGATGTTACTATTTTGTTTCACTGAAATGATACGATCATCAAGACCGCCCCCAACATTTTGTTTAATTGATTATTATTGTGATGGTTGTTTCTTTTGATAATTGTTCATTTGGTAAAATGTCAGAAAGTAGACACAAATGACTAGAACAGAACAAACAAAGTATTTCCATTATCAATTAATCTGCCAGTTTTTCAAACTCAGTTAATTGATATGTTGTTTGGACTATAAAATGTTAGGAAACACTCATCAATGTCTGTTTATTTATGAAACAACTAATTGTTGCAGCTTTAAAATGGCCAACACACATTTTTACAGGGGAATGTGTCACACAGCAGAATTGAATTTACAATCCCTAAAACCTGAGGAGAGAAACAAATTCTCACATTTAAAAAAGCTTAAAAAAAAATGTTTGCCTTTTCTTCTTGATAAATGATCTTAACGATGAATTGATCATCTTAATGGCTGCAGATCATTTTCTTTTATCAAATGATCCAATAATTAGCAACCATAACCAAATTTAGAATGATTAAACCAGAGAAAAGCAACAAATACTCATTTTTTTAGACGCTAAAAACAGAATGTTTGACACTGAATGACTGACTGATTATTAAGCCAATACTTTGTCAGTCTACCAATAAATTAATAAAAAAGGTTCAGGACTAAAATAATTTATGGAATATATGAATAAACAGATACATGAATGGAGTACATTATATCAGAGGAAAAAAACAGCTTTGTATCATCAATATGACTAATTCAATGACGTAAACAATGAATTATATATAAAGAACCTGCAGTGATGAATGTACACAGCAGTCGAGGCATTTATGAATAATTGAATTTGATAATGAACATGTGAAGTGTGATGTCTTTGGCATCACAACGATGAGTGACACACGCTCTGATATAAACCGAGGTTGACCTTGACGTTTCAGGCAAAGGTCAGGGACAGTACGACGTATCACATCTCACTCCGCACTTCACTATGGGCTGAATAAATATGGCAGACAGAAAGAAAAGCAGAGACAGAGGCAGAGAGAGGCCCGTGACTGGTAGATGTGTGGCCTGCTCAGAGGGGCATTGTTGGAGCTATGAGAGGACAATGCACTGCCCCCGCCCTGAATACTCGCCATACCAGCTGACCAGCCATTACCAACACTCCTGCCCCATTACAATTCCTGCTGCTTTGACACACACACACACACACGCATGCACACACACGCATACTGCTTCCCACCCAGCCTCAATCATAAGTTTAGTCTTACAAGGCTAAAACCGGGTTGGCGTATAACAGTACACAGAGGAGACAAACCAGGTGGGAGGCCAGCAGCGCCTGACAGAAGGCTTAAGTCGAGGCATGCATGAGCACACACATTGTGTCGCCTGTGTGTGTGTGTGTGCGTGTGTGCACATGTGTGTGATTTACAGCGAGTTAAGTTTAGACCCTCGCACCTATCTGTTCCTTCTGCAATAACATTTCAGCCGCAGCAGCCACACAGAGAGAGGCAATGCACACATCACACCTTCTTATTATTTCAGGATCCTTGACAAAAGTCCTGAATGTGTTGGGCGTGAACACACGGGGCGAGTTTCATGTCGTGTGAGTAGCAGTGGAAGTAATATGCAGATTGTTTGCTCAAATAAAAGTAGTAATACTACACTCTGAAAAAACACTTAAAGTCCTGCTAAATGTGCATAATCGTTATCAGAATTTTTATAAGTTTTAAAGTTGTCATTTTGCAGGAAAATGCTCCTTGTCAATGTTATTTTATCACATCAATATGGTACTTCATTGTATTCATGGTAGAGTCAATGTTAAATGTTAAATGATTAATTGAATCGATTAGTTGATTAATCAATCATTCACATAACAGAAAATACTTTACCGCTTTTGCATTTGAATATCTTTGAGTTCTGGACTGTTCCTTTGAAAAAGACAAGCTTTTTATGACTTCCTAAAGGTGGAATGTTACTCAGATTAATCAAAAAATACAAAATATTCTCAGAAGCAGAAAGTACATTTACATAAGTACTGCATTAAAGGACAATTTTCAGTTGTTCCTCTACTAGATTGCAGAAAAAATGCAACTTTTGTTTCTCTTTTAAACTTTTCTGATACCTATTGTTACTAGTTACAGTACAAAATAAGATTTCACATTAAAAAAACACAATAATCTCATAGAATGTAAAGATTTAAAGCAGTGATTTATTAGATTTTTGGTTTTGGACCCTTTTAATCAACATCCCTTGTTACATTTCAGACCTATGAGTTGTCAGCAGTCTTACCAAAGAGACATTTCCCCTCTACATTTCTCACATGGTTTAGTTTAAAAACTCTTTGAGGGCTTTTGAGGAAAAATTACCCAATATTTCAAAATAAAAGCACATAAGTGAAAAGTCTATGGTAAATATATGAATATAGATTCATATAGTGAAGCTCTTTGTTTTCTTTTTCTTCTGTCCTCTCTCATTAATCATCATGACCTCTCAGGTTTATCTGGTGACCCCTTGGAGGGGCCCCAACCCTTACATTAACCAGACTACCTAACTGTAGCTTTATTGTAGTTTTCTATTAACAATAAAAGGGCCAAGGGCAGTATTTTTACTTTTTGGTAGTTTAATATATTTTTCTGCCACTTTTCCTCTTAAGCCACATAGGTGGGATTTTATTGGGACTTTTTCTCCCATCTGTGTATTTCTACATGACATTATTGGTACTTTTTAAGGTCTCAAATGGTTCAAAATTGAACAACAGAAAAGTCCATGAGGGCACCTGCACAAACACACGCGCGCACACACAAACACACACACACACACACACACACACACACACACACACTTCGCAGGACAAGTGATGGACAGTAGCTGTTGCAGAACAGGTGTGCATACCTATCTAGAGCTGCTATATTGTTATACTGTGGGCGTAGGGTGTGCGCGCGCTTGCTTGTCTATTTGTTTGCGCGCACGAGAGTGATAGAGAGCGAGACAGGCGGGGGCTACTAGGGGCTGCTGAGTGGACGAGCACGAGCCTCCTCCCCTCAGATAACGGCCACGCGCTGCGCGCTCCTGACAGCCCTCTCGTGCCGCTGCTATACTGTAATCATATGATAGGGAGTCGATCCCCGCTGCAGAATACCGACACACCGGGCGTTCACGGGCAGAGGAGCCGGTTCAGAGGACACGAGTTGATGGTCGGTCTTTCAGCCGCTGAAGAAGTCCGTGGAGTCGCTCGAAGTGTCGCCTGAAGTGTCAAACAGAGCCAAACTATCTTTAAAAAGGAACTTTTTTTGAACTCTGGAGAGAGTCGGACAGAAGAGGGAACCGCTTGGAAGAAGAAGAGAGGGGCACACACGCAAAACGTTAACCGAAGGGAGAGTCGGTTTGACCGGAGCTGAAATTTGAGTTTTACTAGCTAACGTCAGGGAGGCGATCAGCGGGTCGCGGCCGGCGGAATCCCCTGGGGTCCTCGCATCGCTTGTCGGGGCGTGTCTTTTTTTTAAATTCCCCCTTAAGTTTTTTCGACTAGCTAGGTCACTTTATTGCTGAAGCATAAGCCATGGTCGGGGAGACAGAGGTGAAGGAGAGACCCAAGTCCAACCCGGACTATCTAATGCAGCTGATGAACGACAGGAAGGTGATGAGCTCCTTGCCCAACTTCAGCGGCATCTTCACGCATCTGGAGCGGCTGCTGGATGAAGGTAACTCGGCTAACCGCCTCCCCCCTCTCCACCCCACCTCCACCTCTAACCAGAGACCTTAACCACTTGTCACACTACAGAGGAAATTAGTTCATCTCCTCATAACTGTTGAGTTTTTTTTTAGTGGTCAGTGTTCATAAAAGTGACTGTTATTGACTCACTTTATTGAATAGTCATTAAGTGCAGGAATTCCTCCCTGGCTCCTGGGAAACGTGACTGTGGGCTAATCCCATCCATCCTTCACTGAAAGGTGCTAATGATTAATTATCAAACGCATACTTTTCACAAAACTATGGTTGTAAAAAAAAGAAAACAACACAATGAAACTGAATCAAAAGTTGCCATAAAAGTGGACGTGTGAATAGTGTTTGCTTTCAGTCACTTTTTTGATTTGTTGAAAGCAGCAGATGAGCTGTCTCTCTCTCTCTCTATCTGTCTGTCTCTCTCTCTCTAACACACACACACACACACACAGGGGCAGTTGGTGATGGGAACAAACAGACAGTTGTTAGTCTTTCCCAGTGACCTAATGCACAGGCTTGTGTGAATGCTGCAGCCCATCCCTAAGCAGGAGCGAGAGCATGTCACTGTGTGAAATGTTTGATTTGGGGCTGCTTACATGCTGTCTGAACAACTGACCGATGCGCTTCACTTGTTGCTTTATAACATTTATTGCAGGCAGTTTTGAAATAACAATAAAAGACAGCATTGCAACAATTGTCCAATCTGTAAAAAGTGGCATCATTTCTTATTTTCTCAATGTCACTTGTGTCCCTTTTTTTTTTTTTTTTAAAAATGTGATTTTACAACAGTTGCTACAAGCTGCCAAAGCTTGTTGTTGCTACTGTTGTTGCACATCAGGATCACCAAGGTCCTGACTTTGCGCTCTGTGACAAGTCTCATGACGCAGCAAGGTTGTTCTCGTACCGCACGACCTCTGGAGCCTGACAAATAGGTCGACTTAACATCTTTAGTTATGTTCATGTTGAAGACTGACAGCTGGGAACATTCAACTCTCATACATGATAATGTGACACCCCCGGTTAGAATGAAAGGCATTGTACCATGCTCATTTGGTTGGCCTGCCTGCGTCTTCTGCCTGAGCACTGTTGACAAGGGCACAGGACCAAAAAAAGTTTGTGCAGGGTAACGAGAAAGCTTGCCAGTCACACATATTGTCAGTGTGCATGTTTGTTGCATATTTAGAAACACTTCAGTCCAGTCTATATATAAACCAATGACAGGTTGAAGTGTTAAGATAAGGCCTGCTACAGCTCCCCCCTTCATCTTACTCTCCCGTTAACTCTCTTGTTCTTCTCTCACTTCTCATTTTACCCTGGCAAGTTGCTCCCTGTCTCAGCTGAAGTGTGACACAAGTCCTGCTTGTCTGTGCAGATTTGTTTGTGTATGTTTGTGTTTTTAATTGTCACTTTTGGTCTGCAATGGGTCAGAATGGGTTATTAGAGGATCATCATTGTCACTGTAGCTGTGGCTGTAATTATGGCGTCCTACTGTAGTTATTACGGTCAGACTTATCACTCTCAGAGCAGGGAGACATGTCTGTCAGCCTGCTTAGGTCAGATGATATTTGTGACTCAAGGCAGTTATTCTGTGTGTGTGTCTGTGTGGTGTGTGTGTGCGTGGGGGGGGGGTGAGTTCATGCCCCAGGTCTGTGTGCGTGTCGTGTATGTGTTTGTGTGATGCAGTAGTCAGTTATTATTGTGCTAGCGTGTCATTACCAAGGCATCAGAGGCTAGCATCGGTCATTGAGATAATACTAAACAAGCAGACAGGCAGACAAACATAGTCTTATTTATTATGGTGCCTCTGCAACAAACCCAAGGCAAAAAGTTGACCACTCAACAAACATTTATAAGCAGAATTTCCAAAAAATCTCTCTGGAGGTCTCTCCAGTGTGAGAGTTTTGCTGATGTTCTGTTTTATACTATTTTGCTTTTACAAAAAATACATTTGAAGACTCTGAAAGGGTATTTTTATGTTATTTTTTGTCATTTTATAACCGAAGAGTCGGCAAATAATTTCTGCTTATTCAATGAATCTTAAAAATAATCTCTATTTGCAGCCCTTTTATCCCAAATGTCTAGCCTTAGTGGATGTTTTAATAATGATCCTCAACCATTTTGTCATAAACACTGATAAATAGAGCAGGTCACTGTGACCCTCTCTAATGTATGTTTTTTTTTCTAGTATTTTTTTTACACAGTGAATGAGGGAACAGCATGGGTTTGTCAAACACAATTGGAGAAAGAAATAGAAAGAGAGAGTAGCCAGTAATGGAGGAGGTCTGATGGCAAAGCATTCGGTGATTAGATTCTACGTCGTGGTGCAGAATGCTTGTGACTGTCTCCCTGCCTTCATGTCTGTCTGATTGTCTGACTGTCTGCTGTCACTTCGAGAGCCTGCCGAAATTCTGGTGTCAGTGAGTCATCATTCTAAGAAATGGACGTGTGAAGAAATATGACACTTGCCGTCCCTCATTGACATTTTCCGCAGTGAAGTTTACTGAACTTTACCCCCTCTTTCTGTCTCTGTGTTCCTCTGTCTCACAGAAATCGGCAGGGTACGCAAGGACATGTACAACGACACAGTTAACGGTGGCATGTTCAATGGGCGGGACATGGAGGAGCTTCCTGAAGCTATAGGCCCCGTGGCTCAGCTGCAGGAGAAGCTCTATGTGCCTGTCAAAGAGTACCCCGACGTGAGTAGACAAATCCATGACCTTTGACCTTCTAGAAGAGTTTCTGTTTACTTTTCACTGTTGTCACTTTATCTCCTCTTAGTTACAGAAAGGCTGCCAGAGAGTCAGTAAGGCTTTTAATTACATAGACGCCTTGCTTTACCTTTTACTTAAAATCTGATTTTAGTCTGAGATCATCTTTGTTCACACCCAGTGATGTAATGTAGGCGTAAAATAAATCGATAATGACCTCCAGCTGGTATTTCCCACAAGATTAAAATGAACAATTCAGAATGATAAGTTTCTTTAAAAAAGGCAATGAAGTGATGTAATTTCCTTTAGTGTGACACAATTTTTTTAGCCATAAAATTTGCACTGTAAATATTTATAAGAGCTTAAAATGACAAGTGCACTGAAGTAAACAGACTTTACCATCCAGCACATCCCTGCTCAGACCAAATACAGCTAAGCATTTCAATATGAGTTGTGTTGATCCAGATTGAATGGCTCACATGATTTTCTCCATGCATCAGCTCACCAATCACCGAATACAATGACAGGCTGTCCTCACTCACATGACAGAGGACCAACAGGACACACACACACACACGAACACACACACACACAAACACAGGAGTGCGTTCAAAAACGGTTAAATCAAGGTTAAATTTAGAGAGCAGTTCCTCTATTTGAATATGTGTGCGTGTGGGAGTCGAGGGTCATTGTAGACCGAAGCGAAATATGTTGCAACTGTTACTAAAGTGAACATGAGATTTAACTCTTTTCTGTGTGGTAAAAAAAACCATAGGAGGAGGCAGAGGAAATGCTATGAGTGAAGCAGACATGGAGAGACAGAGGGATAGTGGCAAAGAAACAAACACACACCCACAGACACAGAGGGGCAGCTGTCTAGTTAATCACTCAGTCGTAGTGACAGATAAGGTTAAGAGAACGACGCTGTCCTGTCATGCCACCGGCACCAGCCAGCCCTCATATAATAAGCTATTTTTGTCTCTCTTAGTAACACAAACACATCACAGATGCACAAACCTCAAAGGCACACTCGTGCGTGCAGCACATGCAAATACACACATGTAAGAAGAGAGTTTGAGTGTGTGATGTGAAATGTGTCTGTCGTCCCTTGGGACTGTATTATTATCAGTGTGTTTTGCTCTTTTTGTGTAGTTCAACTTTGTAGGAAGGATCTTAGGCCCACGTGGACTGACAGCCAAACAGCTGGAGGCAGAGACCGGCTGCAAGATCATGGTGCGAGGAAAGGGCTCCATGAGAGATAAGAAGAAGGTATACACACTCATATGCACTCTAAGAAAACAAACATGACACATTCCTTCACCGTCTCTCTCGTTTTCTGTGCATGTTGCTTCGTTCATATGGCTCTGAGAGAGACTACAGATGTGTTTTTATGTTAAAAGTTTACATTCATGGCAAGGTTTTAAATTTTGTGAAATAGGCTTATTTTCTTTCTTGCACAGAATCGAATGTGAGGACTGATACCACTCTTTGGGCAATAGGCCAAATATGAAGCTAGAGCTTGGAGAAAGTTAGCTTAGCTTAGTGCAGAGGGAAACTAACAGCCTGTTTCTGTCCAACTGTTCTGTGATAACCAGAGACTTTAGAAGGTCACTGCAACTAGCCAAGGAATATTTCAGCACAAAACCCCAACTTGTTATTCGTACAGAGTAGTTTTTGTGAAAATTCAACAAGAAAATTGAATGTTAATGTTAGCTAGTGAGTAATTAGTAAACTTTGGAGGTGCTGGGAAGCAGATTTTGTTATATTCAGACAGATACAAGCCAGTTATGACCCCTGTTTCTAGTCTAGTTATACTAAGCTAAGACAATAAGCATCTGTAGTCTTACATTTACTGTTCAGACATGAGAATGGTAACAATCTTCTTGTCCGTCTGTAAGAAAGCAGACAAGTGTATTACACACAATTTCTGACTAATCCATTAAATAGCTTTTATTATACCTTGCAATTTTAGTGTGATCTAAATTCTCAACTTGCAGTAACTTTAGTTGAGACAAGTTATCCATTACACTGATTATAATTGTACCTTAATTATTGTCAAAGTTACTCTCTTGATATACTTCAAGTTGATCCTATTTTAAGATGCAGTACTACTAAGCAGTAACAAGGCTTACAAAACTAAATGAGGACATGTTGTTGTCAGGCATTTTAAAGTGTTAAAATGAAAATCTAACCGATGCAAGAAACAGTAAAAATAGAAACAAAAGAATCATGTAACAAAACGGATGTAACAGATCTCAGTACCAAGATTTCCCACTGATTTTGAAATTTGTTGTGTTTTGACACCCAACACTTGAAAGTTGGCTGGAAAACACATGAACATATAATTTTCCCAACAGTCAGTCCACTCATCTAGTCATCCATCCATCCTCTATCTTTCTAAATATCTAGCTATCTATCCAACCCTCTCTCAAAACGAGTATTTGGTGCTCAGTTTTTCTCTCCTGTCCTGGTGTTCGGTCCATCTGTTCTCCCTTCCTCTCCCCTGGTGTTTGCTATTGGACGGAGTCGGCTCAAGCCTTCCAAACGGCAGGTGGAGCAAGTCCAGCATTCCAACCCACCCTCTCTCTCCAGAACATTCCCTACCCCGCACGCCCCTCTGAGAGAGCGAGAGAGAGAAAGAGTGATAGAGAGAGAGAGAGAGACACACACAGACCCACACAGAGACAGAGAGGAAGGAAAACAGAGACACAGTGGGAGACAGCAGAGGGAGAAGAGAGAAAGATGTTGACTTTTGGTGTTTTTCAAAATGATACATCTCACTTGACAAAACATCCACCGAGGATACAATGTCCCAGCTCACACTGCTGAGACAAAAAACCTTGAAATTTCTGCTTCAGCTGGGGCTGCAGTTATTTTTTTATTTTAAGTTTTGATTAACTAATAGTTAAGTTTATAAAATATAAAGACTCCGCAGTCATGTCAGTTGCTGTGTAAAGTTGGACTTAAATGGTTCGACACAACAGTATATGCCTTCTTGCCAAGATTTTAAATGATGGGAACACACATCACATCTGTTTATTAAATATGAAGTTGAGGACAGCCGATGGTTAGCTTAGCTTAGCATAAAGACTGGAAGCAGGGGAAAACTGCCAGCATCTGTGCTTGAGCAGCCACACTGAAATCTAGAGTAGAGGTCGGCCATCACCGAGGGAGGGGGCCTGATATTTTTTTAATATGGGGGATACAGGGATGCATATTTTTAATACAGGCTCATCTTGGAAACTTAATGCTTTTTTACTCGGTTTTTCACATGAAAAGTTACAAGAGAAAGGAGAGCTAGAGAAAAAAAGTCGATACCCAGCTTATTTTCTCACCTCCACACAGCTGGCCAATCACAGCGAGAAGTCGGTGTGAATGTGTCATTATCAGTTTTTGAAAGTAACAGAAATTGTCAGTCAAAACCCACGTTTGTCACTGGAAAAGTGTTGGGGGAGGTGTTTCAGAAGTTTTTCAACTATATCTCTACCAATTCTAAAGAATCAAACTTGCAGCTGACTCTGCCATAAAACCACAACTTTTCATCTTGATATTACAATTATCTAAAAAATTGTGAAAAAATGTACCATTTTCTATAAGTGAGCTTTAAAAATGGTACAAGGTGTATTCTATATCCATTCGGCAGAGCTAGGCTAGCTTTTTCCTGTGTTTTTGCTAAGCTAAGCTAACCTTTCCTTGTTCTAATTTAACACTCGGTAAAAGGGCAAACGAGCATATTTCCCCAAAATGTTAAAACTTTTCTCAAAATTTTCTTTCAGTAAAGCAGCTCTTTGAACTTCATACCACTGTCAGTCACGACATGCTAACAGACTGATTTTTAGCTTACTTAAACGAGTTGGCATAGTGCACTTGAGGCCATTGCCTTCAGTTTTGCATGTGAATTTCATTGCAATCTATTTAAGTGTTATAGAGACATATAACTCAGGACCAAAAACATCAATCACACAGGAAAAGTCAAGGTGAGAAATGCTGAATTTTTCTGATGTAATTTGTCTGACACCCTAACAAAGCTTTGAAACTGACAGTTGAAGGTGTTATCATTTAACCTGTTTCGTTTTCATGAATAAGAGGAACAGTTTCAATACGGTACACTTGATAATGTCTCACTAAATGATTTAATGATTTAAATATTAGTGCCATTATCATAACAGAATCAACATCTGAGTATCAATTAGTAAGAAAAGAGGGGAATGGATGAGGTAAAAAGCAGTGACAAAGAATCGTTTGATCAAAGAAATGTGACAGAAAGAATCTGAGCACCTCCAATAAAACTGGGACTTGACATGAACTTTTTAGAAACGGTGTTTCTTAAGTAAATTGTTGGTATTTCACTTGCAACAGAATACTCGGATGGAGTTGGATGTATCATGGGAAAAATGCACTTGTTTAAAAGTAGTCTTAGGAATGTGTTTATTTAACTAAGTAGTTGAGTAATGAATGGTATGTAACCTGTACATATAGTATTTTTAGTTTGTTTGTTGTTTATGACTTTTGACTTGTGCAGGAGGGGGAAGTATATTTCTCCTCCACATGCCCTACAAAATTCTGCCGTGGAAAACCTCACTGTCAAGCTTCTGAAAATGCAACACCAGACTTGTGTAACTGGTGGAGAGCAACATGAGTTTGATAAAGCTTCCAAAGCTGCATGACACGACCTTGAGTCTTGAGTGGGTTTGTGAGCAGTTTGAGGCTTATCCAAAAACTGAGCCAAACAAGAAGAAAAAGTGAAATCCTGTTCCCTCTCTGCAGCCATGGATAAAGCTTGTGTGGTGCATTCAAACAGGGCTTCTGAAATGGTTTTTGTGTTTCAGGAGGAGATGAACCGAGGGAAGCCCAACTGGGAGCACCTCAGCGAGGACCTCCACGTCCTGATCACAGTGGAGGACACACACAACCGGGCCAAGATCAAACTCCAGCGGGCCATCAATGAGGTCAAGAAACTTCTCGTACCCGCTGTGAGTATCAGTCCGAACCCCTCAGCGTCAAATATTATGGACTGCACTGATGGAAAAACTGTGTGTGACTGGATGAGAGTTCACTGTGTTGGTATGCATGGAAGGGGGAAGGGGATTGTCAGTCCAAAAAGTGTGTGTTGTTTCTTTTTTGTGTTTTTGTGTGTGTCTCTGTGTGTATGAGAGAGTATGTGTAAGGGGTTAGGGTAATTAGGGAACACGCATAAAGGGGTTTCCATGGTAACCCCCGGTTGTTTGAAAGGCTGAGGGAATGAATGGAGAGTCTGTTCACTTGTTCTCCCCACTCCATCACTCCTTTCACTCGTTCACAACTCACTTCATTTCCAACTACTGGCTACAGTATTCCCTTTTCTGCTTTGGATTTTTTTGTCTGCACAAGAGGACATTTTGATTGCACTCCTCAACATTTCTCACATTCTCCAGCCCACCTATTTCCCCCCTACAGACACTCTCTCTCTCACACACACACACACACACACACACATACAAACTTATGTGCACAAACATGACGAGAAATGGAAAACACAAGATAACATTGCTCAGACATTGCCATGTAGACCATATACGTGGACACAGGGACACGTACCCTCTAAATTACCCCCCGTTTGAGACGCAATCACAAAAGCACATATTTTGAAATCACAAGGCTCCTTTTTTTTTTCCTCCGTATTATTTTCTACAATAGAAACAGTCTGAAAAGACCAGCAGGGGGATTTCTATTGCAGCAATCAGCCGTCACTTCCGCTCCAATCACAGCACAGCACTGACCCACCCTTAAAGGTTGTAAGAAGTGTCTATAGGCAATCAGAAGCTGGACACCTGTTAATCCATGCTTGAGAATGTGTGTGTGTTGATGGGGGGAGTTAATTATATGTGTTGGTTTAACCTAGCCGACCTTGCTATTTGACTGTAAATTAGTCAAGCTTTTCACCGAGCTGTAACTGGAGCTAAGAAGCTAGCGCGTTTGACACTGAATACGTCCTGTGCAGTGCAGTGGCTGTGTTCAAGGTCTGTTCAACTCTCATTGCAGACTGTCTGAATTTCAGACTTTGCTTCTTCTCTTTACAAAACATCCATTAACTGAATCATAAATACTTTCAGCATACTGTAACATTTGCTGACTTGTTGACCCAACTTATTAAAAAGTTAATTCATTCACATGTCAAATGGCTGAATAACAGTCGTCGCTAAGTAAGCTGATTGTGCTGGTCTGCTTCTGTGTGGTGGCGTAGGCAGAGGGGGAGGACAACCTGAAGAAAATGCAGTTGATGGAGCTGGCCATTCTCAACGGAACCTACAGAGACGCCAATGTCAAGACGCGTAAGGATGACATCATAATTGACATGTGGAGGAGGGTTGGTGGGTGACAAAGGAGGGGTCAGGGCACAGGAGTCCACTGTACATATGAACAATGCCTCTGTTTCTCCCGTTAAATGGTCTGTTTGTCCTCTCCTCTTCTTCCCTGTCTTTTGTATGTGTGTGCACTGTGTGTGTGT
>JAPZDZ010000014.1:3695411-3710525 GCA_029783805.1 Acanthurus tennentii | reverse complement strand
CTGTCAGAGAACAAAATAGAGACTTTTTTTTACAACTTAGATTTGAAAATAACCAAACAGGAGCCAAGCGTGAAGCGTGATATGACTGAACAGTTAAAATGTGACCAGAAATCCGATAGTTTTATTTTTTTTTTTTGAGTTAGATAACAGAAAGGTCATAATCCTTTTTGTTCCAGATTTTTTTTGATACAGTTTGCCGCTGAGGTCAAATTGGCAGCCATATCCAGCTCTTGTAATACATCCGTGATATATACAGATGCCATGCTGAAGCTCATTGCTGGGCTAACAGTCCCTTCTTCCTGTGTTTTTGCAGGTATGGCTTTCCCAACCAAAGGCTAAGCGATAGCAACCCTTCCTAGCACACACACGGACTGGCTTGCAGAGACCCCCTCTCCCCTCCCCTTCCCTCTTCCCCTACATTGTCCCACAGAGCAAACACTCAAAGTTTGCTCATACTTTAGGATGACAGATTCCCCGACAGTCATTCTGTAGTCAAGTGTCCATTCCTGTTAATTTCCTCTTTGTATTAGCAGACTAGTGTTGTGGTGTGACAGCTATTTAACTTTTTTTAATAGTTCAGCTTCTGCTTGTAATTTTTAACACATTTTAGTGAACCCATAGATATTTTAGCGCGGCTGTTTGTGATTTAATATATGTTAAAGCCTATTTTAATCACAGAGCTATAGAGTGACTTTTGCTTGCAGCTGATGTTGAATCTACTAGAGAAGCTTAGTGAGAAATTAGTGGTTTGGATTAATATTTTCTTTAGAGAACAGAAGACCACAAAACAACAAATATTCTGTCTCTTAGAAGCGTTTGGACTTATTTTCACCCTCAGCCTTGAACAAGTGTTGTAAATTCCTGGTTTCACTGATGTTGGTGCCATGGGTGGACTGTTTAATGTCTTTCTGATGAGTAACCTTCTGTGTTCTGTTTTGGCGATGTCAATGGCTGTTAGCAGGTGCCATGACCACTAAGGTACGACGCCACGACAAGAGAATCCATCCTTACCAAAGGGTAGTGACCCCAGACAGAGGTTAGTTAGCTCACCAGCCACTTTATGTATATGTGTATGTGTGTGTGTTAGTGTGTGTGCATGCAGACCAATGGACCAATTTCAGTTTACATGTGTCTGTAATGAGGCATGCCTAAAAGAGAAATAACTGTATCAGGCGAAAAGGTCACACGCTGAAGCCGCTTCAGTGTAAAATGTGAAACAGTATTTGTTGCAGTGAAAGTGATATAAGTGAGCAGATTGGAAGGAACCATGTTAGGGGTGACAGCTGCAGTGGTTATCTTTGCTCGCCTGTTAGATAAACTGGACGGCTTGCAGGCCGGGACCCTCTCAATTAGAATGGATCGCTCCGTTCATGTGACTCGGTCCTTGTGACTCTGGATTTGGAGTCCTCTCTCAGAAACTTTTTTTTTTTTTTTTATCGTCGTTTTTTATTTTTTTCATTACTTCTTTTGACCCTACAATTAACTGTGGGAAATTTTATTTATACCCAACTTTCATTCCAGTAGATTTCCACAGATGTTTTTTTTAATTATTGATCAAATCCTGTGTTGTGCCCAATGACACTTAAAGTAACAGAGATTGTTTTTTTCTGAAGGTCATTCACTCCAATATGATCTTTGGTCTTTACTACTAAAACACAGCGTGTGATGACTACTGAGGTCTGTGTTACAAGCTCTTTTGTATGAAATACTGTTGTTTGTGGTCTTATCAGTCGCCCACTGGACTTTATCATTGGGGCTGTTTACATCTTTCATATATTTCCTAGCCAGAGTGGTGCTGATACCATGTATTTAGCTGCAAAATAAATTTGTATATAGGGATTTTAAGGATTTAAATGCTTATATGAAGCTTATGGAACAAGATCGCTTGGAAATACTTGTAGTATTTTTGTTTTTTTTTTTGTTTTTAGTTTTTTTAGTTTGTAAATTTTTATTTTTGTTTTTACGATATGCTTTTTATAGATGAAGTGTCTCCATGTAAACTTCAAACTTTATTCAAGATGTGTAGCTACTACTGTTTTAGTCACCGAAAAAGGTGGCAATGAAGGCAGTGTTTTGCTCTGTCTATTTAAGATGAGGTGACCTTCTCGATTCACAGGACTCGTGACTGTTTTATGCAATAGAAATGGACTAGCTAGCTACAATATATGTGTGTATGTGAGCGGTGGTGCTCTTGTTGTACACGATGGACAAAAAACACTAAAAGGCAATAAAGATGACTATTGAAAAAAATCTCTAAAGAAAACCACAGCCTCTAAATTCTTGTAGTTAGTCTGTCTATTGTTAAATTGTTTCTTAAGTCCCTCTAAAATCACCATCTCTCTTAACCTCTCATCACTGTCTCTTATGGTACCTCTTTTGCTTACTGTAGTCATTAGGTGCTCTTCTAATACTTCATAGCAAAAAAGATCAAAGCATAATCAACAATCAGTTAATCACAACTGTTAATCATCAAGAATGTACGCCTGCTGCTAAACAATAGCTCTACTTGTCAGTAAGTGAAAGTATTTCTGAGGCCCAGACACTTTTCTTTGGACATAAAGGTCACTCTCTCACCCACATGAAACCATGCTGTCTCCCTCTCTGTCCATGGTTTCACTGTCTGTCTGTGCTAGACGTAGCCCAGCTAGCATGAGTAGTATCACTATAGCAGCAGTCACACGACAGGAGGGGAGTCTTCCTCAAACTTAGCCGTGCAAAGACCTTCATGAGCACCTATGAGCATCGCTAACCAGCCATTCCTTATGTCACCACCCGGTGGTTGATATAAGTCATTCTGAATGGTTATGCGGGGCTCATGAAGGTGTTGTGCAACTCGTTTTGTAGCGCCCCTCATGCTGTGTGACTGCAGTAGATCTGCCTTGTTGTCATCCTGACGCCACTAGCTGACACTAATCTCTCTTCTATCTTTTTTTCTTTTTATGTCCCCTTATATGTGCCCTTTTTGTTTCCTTTCCACGTCTGTCCGTCTATGTCTGTCTAACTCTAGCTGCCACGGCAACTAACCCATGACCCCTTGACCTTCTGACCTTTCCGCCCACTGATGACCCACCCATCTCTGCCCGCTGGCGTGCTCATTGGCCCACGGCCCCGCCACTCCCTCAGCTCAGCCAACCAGACCAGCACATTGGGAACAACCCGGCTGCTTCTGTCTAACCAACCAACCAGACGACAGCGATCATGGGAATAAACCTCAGGACCCCGCCCATCACCAAGTCCTAACCTAAACTTTACCAAACGTGCCTTCCTTCCAAAAGTCCAAAGCCAGTCTAAGAATGTTTTATTATCAGTCAACAGTCGAAATCCCAATCTGTCACAGTGGTTGCTCTGCGAAACCAGTAGACTTTACTGGGGACGGGCCCCTGAACTGGTGAAGGGCTCCTAAATCAATCCCTGACTGTGCCAAACTGTCCCTCTGAGCTGCCCTGCCCTCAGTCCATGCGATGCAATAATAATGACTCTATTAATAACATAGTAACTATACTGATAATGATGGTAATTGTACTTATCCAGCAGAGAAACCCTCCATAAACACTAAACTAAAGGAGATATGTTGATATTTTGCAACATTTTTCCTCATTGGGCACTTAACATAGGAAACTTTCCAACACACTCTTTGGAGATTTTGCTTCTTTCTTTGGCCAGCGTGCATTCATAATCCATCATAACTTGTTGGTGAAATGTTCATATCTTAATTTGCTTTCTCTTAAATTGCAGCAGCAACGTGAGATCCTAATGACGTGTTCAGAATGTCACCTTTTTTTTCCAACATGTGCTCAGTGAGGAAAAATCACACACTGGAATCCAAAATGCCAAAGTATCTCTTATAAGTTTTCTCTCAAGCATCCTGACACTCAGTCAGCAAACAGTACAAACGCCAAGCCTGTACAACACAGAGAGGGAAGGTTGCACTTCGTTTGTCTGAATCTAGAAGACTTCCACCACAATGCCTTTGCCTTTTTCACACTACAGTATTGTATGAGCTTGAACAGCAGTGCCTTTATTTATTGAAAGCGATGGAACAATGTTACACCTAAATCTTATACAACTACACCGTGGGTTTGTGCCCGGCATGAAATTATGTTGTTTGTGTTTATGAAGATCAATTAGGCATTGCAGGAAATGTGTTGCAGCCTAATTATCATCATCTACATTTTTATGGCTTTACGTCCATAAAACTTCTTCTCGATTCAGATTTTAGTGCCAAAAAACAAAAACAAAAGTGGCTCATTTGAATTGGAAGTGCGATGCAGTATTGAAGCAGCAGCTAAAGCGTCTGAGATGTTTATGTGAGGTTTCAGAAACCTCCGGAGAACAGTGTTATATTTTATCTTTTTTTGTCGTTTGTTTGTTTGTTTGTTTAGTTGGTTGATTGTTTTGTTGGAGATGAAGTCGTCCATACATATATTTTTGCATGTGTATCCTCTCTTTCAGAAGGTGTGGTACAGTTTTACACACAAACCAACTGATGCCTTGATATCAAACAAAATCATGGAGTCGTAACATCTGTAACAAGTTTATAATGTATTTTTATATTCTATTTTGTACATGAAAATAACATTAAATTACCTTTTCAGATAAGAACATTATGCCTTATTACGGAGAATAACTTGGTGAACATAACTATCCTCCATGTGTCATTTGTAATCATGTCAGAGTCTCAATGTCCTGATAAACTGGAGTCTCTGATGTTCTCTGTATTAACTGAGCCTTTGAGATGAGCATTGCTTGCCTTCTGTGCCTTTTGTATACTTTGAGTGTGTCAATTAACAGTGTAGTACATTAATCTACTCCTCAGTGCCAAGTGTAGGTTACTAACTGTTACCACTTCTGTGATTATTAACCACTTTAATGGTATTTGTCTCTGGATTCCTTTAAAAAACAAAAAAGATTACATGTGTCTAAAACAGTGAAAAACAAAGATATGTGTTGAACAATGAACTTTTAACTTTGAGCAGGAATAACTCTTTGTACACTATTAAACTCATAGTTGTAAAACTAACAAACTTTGTTGCTTTTTCTCTGTAGCCCTTAATTATGCAAAACAGCTTCCTTTCTGCATACTAATCACCAAACACTCCTTAGATACCAATGGGGAGGGGGGGCAGCAGATACTGAAGTCAAAAATGCAGGGAAAAGGCCAACACATGATGTTTTCCCACTTCTCCTTTTCTGTGTTTTTTCTCTTGTTCTCTATCTACTCCTGCTATTTAAGTGGACATTACACACATAGATGTGTGTAATAAGAGAGAACAAAACACACCCAGCTCACCATGGTTTCTCCGAGGCATGCACATGTACGAATAACAGAAAGAAAAGGAGGAGGGGATCAGGTTTGGAGGACTAGATGGCTGGGGAATTAAAGGGAAATTGATTGTGCAAGCTCGCCCTCAAACATCTGCAGAGTAAATATTACGCACGCAGGATCACAGTTTGTCCCTGAAGTCTCCAAAAAAATGACCTCTAATAACCTCCATTTGTTTTAATTGGGCTCTTTGTCTTTCTCTGAGGGTGCACTTATTAAAAAAGAAAGCAAAAAAAGGGGCTTTTTAAAAGAAAAAACTGTGGATAATTCGAATCCCCTGAGTCTTTGACACTTGACGTTAAAAGTAAAACATCCTTTTAAACCGCACATTTAGGGTTTCACACAAACACTCGCACATGCACACAGAAAAAAAGAGGAGAATCACATGGGGTTTTCCGTGGTGAATGCAGCAGTGGGTGGTTCATTCGTCCTCTCCCTGCCCTTCCTGCTTTCATTGTGGAGTTTAGGGGTGATATTGAACTTCAGGCTTGGAGTTGAGCCTGCTCTGCGGCCGCAACCCCAGCCCCCTGATCACAGAGAGAGAGAGAGAGAGACAAGAGAGAGAGAGAGACAGGACATAATGTGACCACTGCAGACAATCCTCTGGACAGGAAGAAGCAGAGTGGAAGATAGCAAGAGAGAGAAAATAAAAGAGAGACTTTGTACGTGTTTGTGTGTGTGAGTGTGTGTGAGTGTGTGTGTGGATATGGATGGGTGGGGGTGCGTGTGAGTTTGGGTGTGTGCTCTTCACTCTGTTTTTCCTGTTTTTTAGTCAAGTTTTCATGCTGTTTTCATGTCTTGTTCTTCTGGTCTGGTAAGAAACACTCTTCAAGCATCTGGTAATGTATTCTGCAGTCAGCTCTCACCATTGCCAACACTGGGGCCCAGAGATCCCAGCCCTTACAATCAAAAGCAGGGTTGTGTGAGTGTGTGCATGTGTGTGTGCATGTGTGTGTGTGTATGCAAGTGAGAGTGAGAGGAAACGACAGGTTGATTTACATTACTATGTATGCACGGCATTCTCCACATAATGAACAGCTCCAGATTTCCTCTGCTTGGTAAATATTTGATGACTGAGTGGCGGAATGATTTTAGCCGAATAACAGTGAAGTCCTATAAGCTGCTCAAAAGTTGTATTTCAAACCCCGTCTCTCCCCTTGTCCTCTTCCCATGTAAATAAGGCCAACTCCCCCTAACTCCACACACCCCTCTGAGGCAGTTTAAAGACCCAACACTGTCTCCTAGTCTCCTTGACAACCAGCATACACTGGGGTCCTGTCGAGGCCTCTCTGTCTTTTGTGTTTGGGAGCTCAGAGAGACAGAAAGAAAGAGAGAGAGAGAGAGGGAGAGAGAGAGAGAGAGAGGGAGAGAGAGGAAATGAAGGAGAAGATGAAAACAAAAAGTGGCTGAAAAAGATAACAAGGATGACATCACAGCTATTTTATCCCACAACTTAAAATTTGGTTTGAAGCCTGATGATGAGGATGAGGATGATTAGCCAGAGGTACAAAATGGGTGGCGGCTCTGTCTGAGAGAAGAGAGAGAGAGAGAGAGAGAAAGAGAGAGAGGGAGGGAGAGGGAGAAAGAGAGAGAGAGAGAGAGAGAGAGGCCCCGGGCTGAATGGGGCATTATGGGAAAGACAGTGGGCACACTGGGCAGTAACACAGAGAACACTAACTCACTGATCATGCCAGAGAGTCTGAAAACACCCACACTGGGCGACAATGGCAAACTTCATCGCTCCACTTGGCCCCTTCTGAATACACACATACAATGGCAGAATCCAAATAAGATGCTCTGTTATTCGTGAAATTCAACACACTAAATTCCTTCACTGCCTCTGTCCCTTTGACCGGCAGCAGATGGCTGGGGCTGTGCTGCATAAATGTGCTCGTACGTGTGCGTGTGTGTGGTCTCTCACTGCTGCATCGTGGGTAAAAGAACCCATAAAGTTTGAAAGGTGGGAGATTATGCATTTCGAGGCATGACAGGTGTCACATGGAAGTAATTTAACTCAGCATTACCTCTCTACTTTAAGTGATACCAAAAGCATCATGCACATCCAGCTTGTTTCCGCTGTGACTGGGAACAAGTTTAACTAAATCAGTCAATTAAATCAGGCCTAATTGGGATGATGAGTGAGAGGCAGCAGAACCGACAGGTTTGGCTTTTCTTCAGCAAGTCTGTTTTTCACTATCAGCTCTCTGCTGCCTTCTTGTGTCGCCTGTGAGGAACTTCAATGTTTTTTTTTCCTACTGGGTTTTACAATGAAGTGAAACGGGTGAGCAGCAGGAAACAGCAAGCAGGTGTTCAGATCTTAAACATATCTGAAATAAGTAGTAACACAGAGTATAAATACTGTGCATTCAAAATCTCACTTAGGTAAAAGAACAAAATAATTGTCTTTAAAATATACTTAAAGTACTAAAAGTAAAAGTGATCAATATACAGAATTGCCCATTTTAGAATATATAATACACCTGGATCATAAAAAGTGATGCATTAATGTGTAAGTATCACTTATGGTGCAGCCAGTATAAGTGTTCAGTAAACGTTCACCATAAAAAAAGGATAAAAAAATAATAATTTTATACATTATATTTTGATACCTATTGCTTAATAGGTACACAGTGTCTCTATTTTATAGCATTTGTTCATTCTGTTACATTTCCAAAACAAATATCGACCTTTGTAGAACTTTTATATGGTATTTAATGTTAATAATTACATCAGATTTACATTTAATATGTCCAAGTTATTAATTATGGTTTACTCTGAAGGGAGGCATTCTTCAGAGGTTAGGAAGTTCAATTTGTCATTAATGTTCCTTTAGATTTGCTTAATAATAACTTTTAAAATCATTTTTTAATAGCAACTTATTCAATCCACAGCCATCTACGGTTATTTGTAAAACGTTTCATCCATTAATTGTTTTAATTACAGTTTGCTTCTAAAAAAAAAAAAATAATATTTCCTGTTTGACCTCGTGACTCTGCTCTCCTTGACTACAGTCAGTTTTGCAACGTTTTGGCTACTTTTACACCGGTTGTCCTTGGGTCAAGTAAACTGATCCAAGATCTGTGGAAGTGTCGTAAAGTCTTGAGGTTCTCTAACATTACAAATATTCTATTAATATAATATTTTTCCCCGTACTTATCACTTTACAATAAGTCACGGTCTTGAGATCATAACATTAAAATGATTTTGACAGTTTTTGTTTATTTTTCCGCTTTTTATGGTTGGTTTTGGTGACGTAACGTCAGCTCAACTCCGTCGAATCGCTTTACGGCAGAGCGTGTAGCTGGAGGTCAGGGTCTGCGCGAGAACTCGAGCCGTGTAATCTGAAACGTCAACCCGGTGTATCTACCCAAAAACTCACTAAGGATAAAACACACGCAGAAGCTGGACAATATCTTTTGCTGGTGGCGGACACAACTGCTTGTCGGTGATCATTTAGTCTCGGATTTTGAGTTTTGCGACATAGCTAGCGCTTGCTAACGTTAGCCAGGTGTGCTTGGCTAGCAGCTTTAGCAGGACCCCCCTGGCTCTAGTTTTCGCCAGGTGACCTCTCAAAATATTTAACAGCCATGGATAACAACTCCCAAGGATCGGGGGGAGTCAAAGCTGGTCTCGGGGGTCTTTTTGGAGGCGGCGCCCCGGAATACTCCAACACAGAGCTCGCCGGTGTTCCCTGTAAGTGTCATACAATTGTACCATAATGCTAGCTAGCTGCTGTCACAATGCTTTGGTTAGCTCAAAAGCTACCGACAACAGCTTTCTGACATTTCTGATTAATACGTCCTTGAAATATGTGAAAAAGCTTGAGTATAAAATCCATAAATAATAAATTATGTTGTAAGTTATCTAACGTTTCTGTTGTTTTGTCATTACAGTGACTGGGATGAGTCCTCTGTCCCCTTACCTCAATGTCGATCCTCGTTACTTGGTTCAGGTAAACTACAGCTTAAGCAGAAGAACTTTTTGATGTGATGGATCAATGTGTTTATTCGTTTTATTCTTACTGTAACAGCTGTTACTGTTTTGTTTTAGGACACAGATGAGTTCATTCTACCCACAGGCGCCAATAAAACAAGAGGAAGGTTTGAACTGGCTTTCTTCACCATTGGAGGATCATGTATGACCGGTAAGAGATGATCAACACCCGTGACATCATATTGCCACACAACTTTCTCAAACTGCACTTTTTCAGCTTCATTTATTTAGTTCGAAAGAGTTACAGACATTTTTTTCGCGACAAATGTGAAAGTTGAAATTCAAGGACTAAATTTGTACTTTTTATGTCAGAAAGACAGAGTGGTTTTAAGCATGAAGACACCTCAGTTAACTCAGTTTTATTTTCTTTTGGTTTGTGGCTCTTCATGGAGTTTTGGGCTTGGTCTTTTGAATTAAATTAGATGATATCTCGATGCTGTCACTCAGTCTATCTGCCTTTTTCTGTCGACCACAGGAGCAACACTCGGAGCTTTGAATGGTCTCAGGATGGGACTGAAGGAGACTAGAGACATGGCATGGTCCAAACCTCGTAATGTACAGTAAGTATGGAATCTGAGAGCAGAGAATTAGTAGTATTACCCCTAATTTTGCACATGGATTAGTTAACCTGTCTTCTAAATGTCTGCTTTTTCTGTCCAGGATTATTAACATGGTGACCAGACAGGGCGCTTCATGGGCCAACTCACTGGGCTCTGTTGGTAAGACCATTTTAAAATAACTCATAAAATAAAGTGGTGTACAGATCTCACGGATGAAAACTGTATTGCAATACAAGAAATCATATTTCATTTAGTGATGTTATGCATGTATGTTCACAGACTTTGCATCAATTTGGAAATGTTAACTTTGAGCTTCCCTCTTTTGAATGACTGCAACTCAACTGTTGTGTGAGACAGATGTGTTCTTAGCTTTTTTATTACCTCCGGTAAAACTTACTTTGCCTTTTGGTTTGCAGCGTTGTTATACAGTGTTTTCGGAGTGGCGATAGAGAAGGCCAGAGGAGCAGAGGATGACATAAACACAGTGGCTGCTGGGACGTTAACTGGGATGCTCTTTAAATCAGCTAGTAAGTGATTATTTCGGCTTGTAAATCTGCCTTTGGTGTGTAATGTGCCTCTGCATGTTATTGCTTTATTGTTTTGATGATGCTAGATTTTGATATCTATTGCCTCTCCATATAAACTTTGATGCTGAAGTTGCTGCTTGATGGATAATTGTGATTCATGTATGAGTGTTATGTGGTCATTCATAGCTTTATCATTCATTCTGCTACTTCTTTGTGTTTGCAGGTGGCCTAAAGGGTGTAGCCCGAGGGGGTCTGGCTGGTTTAGCCTTGTCTGGTGCCTACGCTCTCTACAATAACTGGGACCACATCACCGGCTCCTCGTCGTCATCTTCCAGGCTGTACTAGCCTGTCCAACACACATCTGCTTCCACATTAGGGCCAAATATCTTCCAGGACACTGCCTTTAACCACAGCGCTAGGAGGAATTAGACTCTGGTCAAATGCAGTGTGCTTTTCAGGAAAGTGTGAGTTGGTCCCAGTTAACTGGTTCACCCTCGCATAGCCACTTTCCTTTTCAGGAGCACTCTGGCATTTGAAAGATGTGTTGGAAAAAAGATTATTGGAAAATATGGACTCAATTCTATGGAAAAACCAGATGTAGACCGTCCTGAAACACCCCTCGTTTCATTTGTCTTTATCCTCTGAGGTGTTCCTGTCACTGATCTGATGAGTATTGAGAAGACGCTGTGAGGATGTTAGAGGTTTGTCCTTTGTTCTAAGAATGTTTATGGGACTTATTAGTTTCTTTAATATAGTTTTAAAATCAGTAAACCCATGAAATTTGGGCTTAATGAGCCAACTACAAAGTAACATCAGATCAAGTGTGAGTGGTTTACCAGATGAATGACAGCGGATTCATGTTCTGATTCTGGACTAAAAGACTCTTCTGTCACAGAAGAGCAAAGAGATTTTCAGCTACAAATTGCAAACAGAAGCAAGCCTTACGGTACGTTTTACTCTTGTATTTATTGTACTGTAGTACTTTGTATAAATGTGCAAGAAGAAATTACTGTAAAGCTGTACTGGAATTGCGTGCTGTTTGTGTGTTCCATAAACCTACTGTATTATAAAACTGAAATAAAAATTGGGAAATGTTGACAAGGATTTTGCTTTTTACCAGTTTATTTGCACAAATGTAGACTGGATGTAAAAAGTCATGAGTAGTGGAAACTATGCAGTTCTCTGTCACAACTTTCCGCTGTTCCAAAGGAGAGTCATGCATAGTGTTGAATGTAAAATATGGTGCTTAGAAAACAATTATTGCACATTCAGAACATGTATTTACATCTTGAAATGATCTTAAGTTCCAGAAATGATAAAGTTATGTATGGAACATGAATGAACGTGTTAGAAAAACAGTTTGTAGTCATCTGTGGACATGAGGTGTGAAAAAGAGCAGAGCTTATGTTTGCTGTCAGCGTTGAGTCTGGTGGTCTCCTCAGTGCAGGAAGAAGTCCCTGATGCGTGTTGCCTCGATCCAGGGGATGTAGGCGGCGGTGCGGGTGAAAACACTGGGCTTGTTCTCCACGGTGCAGCCAATAGGGCCGAAGCTCACCACGCCGTGCACCTCCCAACGGTCTCGCCCCAGCTGGCACAGCAGAGGTCCACCAGAGTCACCCTGACGCAGAAATGTGTGGTTAGAAGATGTGAAATTTACACAAGATTTAAAAAATATATCCTCACAAAATCTCAGTCCTAACCTGGCATGCAGCAGGTGGGTCTTCTTTGTCCCTGAAGCCGGCGCAGATCATAGAGTCTCGAACACGATCGCCCCAGAATTTCTTCTGTCTGCAAGTCTTGAAGTCAATGATGGGCAGGCGAGCTTGATTCAGTGCTTCTGCCAGAGACACATTTTCCTTCCCACCTGCAATGTGCATGAAAAGAACATTTAAGAAACTATAATTCCATCTCATGTCCTCTGAACTTTTTAGCCCTGTTAGCATCTTTTTCGATTTTCCCTTGTAACACCATCATCTGGTCAAAATAGGTATTTTTTTATGTTTGATTAGCAAACAAAAACCTACAAATTAAGGACATTTCCATCATTCTCAGCTGTAGTTTGTGTTCAATGATTGTCAAATGTTAGCGTGCTTAAATGCCAACTACGATATTAAAGATGATACATTTTATACAGCCTAAACATCAAAAAGCATGTTGACATGGTGACTTTATATGGAATCAAAAAAGGCCATAACAAGATGATGAAAATGGAAGACTTAACGCCACTGAATCAAATTATTTCACTGCAGAACTCCATTAAAATTCACATGGTTTTATTCCCTCTGTTGAGCATTATGAAAGGCCATCAGGAGATCTTTCATCAGACTTTTGTTTTTCGCATTTCTCCAACCCAATTTGAGCAACCTTATTTCTCAACAGAACTCAGAACAGAATTTTTTATATGGACAACTGGACGAATGAATTTGATAATATGAAGTCATTCGATGTTAAAAAACTAACAGTCTTTTTGGGCTCTTCATCTTTCAAAATTTGTGAAGCCAAAACATCAAGTTTTTAATTGCACAACTTGATTCCCCATAATTTTGCTATTCAAAGTAGAAAATTCAAAGCTGGTGTCAGTTCTGAGACTTCCCTCCAGTCTCAGAACTGCTCTCATGTTAACCAATAGTTTGTCTGAGTGTCTAATAACTTCTCCCACAGCCTTTATGCCCCCTCTCCTCTCACCCCTGGTGTCCCCCCAGCCTGTGACCCAGCAGTAGTGACCCGGGTTGAGGCTGGTCTGCTTGCGCGGCAGGCAGGCGTAGCGGATGAAGTTTGAGGGGTTGATGTCCGTGGCAGCCTTCACCAGGGCGATGTCGTAGTCAAGCTCGCTGTGAGCGGGATACCGGAAGTTCTCGTGCCGATAGATTCTCTTTACGGGGAAAATCCTCTCTGCCGTCTCTGAGCGCTTCAGCTGGTGTTTTCCAAGGACGATCCTCCAGCTTCCAGCATCTTCAGCTTTTCCCCTGAGAGATGAGAAAATAGTTACTAGTTGGAGTAAAACCTGTGCAGTTACAATAGTGCTTCCTTCCACCACTTCCTTTTCTGTGATGATGGATGAGTTTCTTACTTTTGGAAACAGTGAGCAGCAGTTAGGACCCAGTTCTTGTGAATGAGAGTTCCTCCACAGACATGAATATAATGTTTACTTCCCCTGGGGCGAACCTGCGTGAGAGAACCAGACAGCCTCCTCATGTGAGATTATTTTACTGGCAAACTCAGAGACATTTCCATAAACTTTTCACAGAAACCTGCTCATCTGACCTGAGAAATATTACGTACACTGCATGGTAAAAGCCTTTACCTCTCCATTAATTCATTTTTCCTATAATTATTCAGTTATAAAGAGAGGTTAGAGTTCTTAAAAAATACTCTACCTCTTCCTAATACTCACATTGTATGTACTTATCAAAACAAACTTAATACAAACAGCAAATAAAATGTCTCTGTTACATCCATCCAGTCAACCACAGATTGAAGGTAGAGCTTTAGACATATTTAAACCAGTTTAGAGATGAACAAATACCCTCCAAATTCTTACAACTAAATCCCAAACAATACAACACACTAACAGATGTTAGCTCACATATATGTATGTTTCCTCTCATAAATTAAGAAATAAAGTACAATTGCATAGTTTGTCCACTAGGGGGCACTGATAAGCTGATTTCAGCTTATAAATATTCTGCTGCATTTAACAAAACACATTTTAGCAAACTAATAAATTTATGGTATGCATTTATACTTGCTGAATATTGTCTGGAATATTCCTATCAGATTTTTAAACTAGCGTAAACTTGAGTTGACAAATTTTTGACCTCAAAAGTCCAGTATTAATTGTGCTGGAGTTTTGTATGTGCCTTTTTTCTGCAGCTAGTTACTTGTTCTCAATTCAGACCTCCCACTCCCTTAAATACTGAACCACGTCAATGCAAAGACAGATTTACCTGCAGCGAGACTTGCCAGGGCCAAGAATGAGGTCTGGCCTCGTTCCCAGACACAATCCTCTCAGCCATATTTGGCTTGAAGTGAGCCATACCACAATCCTTAGGCCAGTCTGGGTGGAAAGAAACAGCATAGAAAAAACTGAGATAAAGTCCCAATAAACCGAAAAATAATTCAAAAATTCAACTTTTTTTAACAGGAGCCTCCGTGTTTGTTGCGGTTATGTGTGGAGTTGTGTGTTTCTGCATGTGTTCGCCCTCACCCAGGTGAAGGAGCTTGTGCTGTGGCTGTCGTCCGGGGGTGATTGTGTATGCAGCTGCAGGCAGAGATGCCTTGCTCAACAGCAGCGGCAGCAGAGACAGAAAGAGGAGCAGAGGAGGTCCAGGTACAGCCATCGTCTTCCACAGAATCACCGGCCGGCAAGCATCCCACGCTATTTATACCAGGCAGCAAGCAAACACAGATGTACATACACAGGTACAAATACAGTACACACACACATACACACACACACACACACACACACACAACAGCACACCTCTAGGGACAATGAGCTGTGTCACAACAAAGGCCGAGCGCTGGATTGTTCTCCTGTAGCGATGAGTTTCCACTGCAGCTGAGAAAAAGGGGATTTTGGGGAGTCCCATCAGCACTTTCACATACATATAGTATTCTCACAGTACACCAACATGCACACGGGACAAAGGAAATACAGCACTGTACACAAACATCATGCCACATTACTCAGATCAGTGACACAATGACC
>JAPZDZ010000014.1:3498443-3510110 GCA_029783805.1 Acanthurus tennentii | reverse complement strand
CTCACTTCTGTCCAGGGATTTGAGACACTTTTACTTCGTCAGGTCAGAACAGATAAGAAACGTGTGAGAGAATAAGCCAATGTTTTCCTTGTAGAAAATGTTTTCCATCAAATAGATTAGTTCCCTCCATAACAGATGTTATTACTATTTCTTTGTTTATTCCTTTCCTTTGAAAGTCTGCATGGAAACCCAGCTGAAAGTGTGAGTTGATCGACAGATTTCCAGAAAAATGCACTCATGAGGAGCCTGCAGGCCTCAGAAGTGAAAAATGAGACACATCTCTATGGATGCTTCCTATTTGCCTTGGCAATGTGAGCCAGTTGTGCCATATATTCCAGCAAAACAACACTTTCTTAAGTGTCTTGTTTTCGTGCACATTTGCAGTCACCAGCGGATTCTCGAGTGTCAGACGTCAGAGCTTCCCGACAGCACATGAACACACCACGGTACATATCACATGACACTACATGACAGGGAAGCTTCAGGATCTGAGGTGTCATCTGGCAAATGTTAAAGTGCATCCAGAATTAATCAGCATCGAATGACAACTTTCATCATCGCTTAATGTTTTTACCAATAAAATGTCGGAAAAAAGTGAAAAATTGCCTGTTAATTTCCCACAGCCTATGATGACGTCTTCAAACGTCTTGTTTTGTTCAGGCGACCCAAAGAGATTTAGCTCATTTAACTTGCAAGTGTTTTGATATTTTTCAGAAATGACTGAAAATAATCGCTCTCTGTTTATCCACTAATCTATCAATCGTTGTTTTTATTTCAAGAAGACACATCGATGAGAACACTGTGTCCCGAGATTCACCCCAACATCATTTTGTCTCTGCTATACAACCTAACCAACATGTCTGACGATGCAACCACATTAAATAAAGTCAGGGTGGAGTAGTAACCTCAGACATGACTGTGTCCCTCAGAGGCTGATTGTCAGAAGCCAGTCCGAGTAAATTCCTTTATATTCCTTACCACCACATTTTATCAAGAACACACACATGCACACATGCTTATGGTTTTATCTTTCGGTTTGGATTCGATTCACAAAAACAAGAAGTCAGAGGGAGAAAACAAAGCCTCTTTCCAAAGCCGCTGTGCTGAGGTAGAAGTTCTGCAGCAAACACAGGGAGGGGATTTCCCCACCTAAATGGGATTGAAGTCTTATCATAAAAGCATATATTCCATAAAAACAGTAATGATAAAATAACTGTAGCACGGAAGAGAACTTCCTCTTATCCGCACAGATTATGCTGAGCTATCATGACTTTTACAGTTGTGCAACTTGAAAACATTATCTTAATGACCGCATAAAACTTTGCAAACTGTTTTATGAAATGTGATTGACCACTCAGTTGATGCCAGAGCTTTTACAATTTTCTGTAAAGAAGGTGGAGGGCGATAAGAAACGCACCTTAAAATGATGTGAAAACTGATCCAACTTTTAATTTATGGACCAAAGGTGAGAAAAACATCCTTTCCTACAAATCAGTAAGTAAATCTTTCAATCCCCAAGAACGGTGGAGATAAAATGAATAAAGTTTGTTTTTCATGTTCACTAAGAATCAACACGGTGTAAAAAGGTCTCTGTAGATGTAACTTAAATAAAAATCATTTAAGCAGTGTGGCGCATTACGCAGATCAAAGTTTACTTCTTTGCATGTAATGAGGTTATAGCCTAATTTAATAATGCAAGACTCTGGATAGTTGCTGCAGTGAATAGAGGAGCTGTTTCCTTTGGTATGTGGCTGCACCACATCCCTCCTGATTTGAAGCATGTGATAGTAAAAAACATGCTGTGTCTATATGCCTGCCCGTCTGCCTGTCTGCCTGCCTGTCTGCCCGTCCATCTGTCTGTCTGTCTGTCTCTTAAAACGTCCCTGATGTTGCATCCTGCACAATAATCTCCTCATTCTTCTCAACTTATCCAGACTCATTTAACGAACTGGAAAAGCAGGTCTTCACTTCCTTTTAGTTCTTACAATGAATATTCAAGTAATGTTTTTATGAGCACAGTCAAATCCTGAGTTCTGCAAATAAATTTCAATATATGGATTGAAAAGATAGACAAAAGCATAGGGACATGCATATGTGATTGCTAAACATCTTATTCCAAGATTCACAGAAATTATTCTGCCATTACAACGGCTTCATCTCTTCTGGGAAGGCTTTGGAACCCGATTGCAGGGTTTTTATGGGGGGGTCAGGGATCGATGATGGGTGACATCTGTGGTGCAGTTCATCCCAAAGGAGTCGGACGGGGTTGAGGTCAGAGCTCTGTGCAGGCGAGTTGAGTTATACAACATCAAACTCATTAAAAAAAGACCAGAGAGTCTCTTTATTGATGTGGCTTTGTTGCCTCAGCTGCCTTGTCATGGTCAAACTGGAAAGGCTTGTCTCTCAAACTTCTGCAATAAATCTTGAAGCATGCCACTCTCAAAAAAGCTTCGTTAATCAGAACTGAGGTGCTTATAAAAAAAAAAACAGCCACCGCCCAAAAGTCTATAAAACATCCTCATACTTTTGGCTACATACTGTGACTTCAGTTCTATAAGGAAGTCTTTATAGCTACTGTGATGCTGATATCAGATCCTATGTGTCATATCGTTTCCCTGCACCAATTTAGACTCATATAGAAGTAAGAGTTAAATATAGAAAAGATTTAAAAAAAGATATGTAGCAGATAATTATTTTTATAGGCTTCATGCCCAAACTTTACTTCCTTTCTGTAAATGGAGATATCATCCAGGAACTGCACACTAATTTACCACAATCAGCCTCTTTAGCTTTATCTTAAATGATGTGACTTTTTATCACAGAGGACGTGACACAGCGGGGAAAAGCATTGATGTGAATGATAAAATTAATCTTAGCTGCCTCAGTTTCAGGGTCCTGGTGCCGTTCAAAGACACTAATGTTTATGGGTAAACATGTGCTTCTGCTATAGTGAGTCAAAATCGTCAGCCATGAAGGAGAAATATGTTTTAGTTATCCAACCTGTTAATCTATAAAGCTCCCAAAACTCCCTCTACTGTAGCCGCAGGTGTGCTAAACTGTTAAGTCACCTGTGTGAACATCGACTGGAGGTAAAAGTTGTAATCTTTGCATGTCACATGACAGGAGAGCAGTAACGGAGGGTTTCAGACAGGGGTCAGGTTTCAGCTCGGGTAAAAATGACAGTCCGACTTACATAACAAATGTAAAGAACATCATGTACAGCCCTTCAGTTATGGAAGACTCCTGAAGGTTAGCACATGTTAGCTAGGCAGACGGTAACAACGGGAGTATAACCGGGTGGAAATTAGCCACAAATCATACTTTATTTCAACCATTTTCTGTGGTGTTAACATGCTAGGTTCACCCTCAAGTGATAGCTTCAACTCGTTTCATGATAGACGAGCGGGCAAAGAATGAACTGCGACCAAAAAAACGCGGTTTTATCGTTATTTCTATGTTTCCGTGGATGAACCGTATTTCTTACCCTACTTTTCTGTCCCGTGCACGAAAGAGTCGGTCAGATATTCGGGTAAAAACCCCGGTGATGGCCGGTGTGTACACGGAGTACACCAGCCTCCTCCAGGACATGGGAGCCGCCATTGCTGCAGCGCAAAGTGTTTGAAGAAACTTTATTGACACAAACCGAGTTTACAGACCACAGACACACTGCACTGTGTAGCCTGAAAGTGATGGATTTGACCAAAAAACAACATATAACGTATTGATTAGTGCTTTTTACATCCAGATAATAAATAATTAAATGTGATAAATGACTTATTACTGTGTTTTTTATATTTGCATGTGTTTTAAGATGTTTAAAGACCTTTAAATTGCCTCTAGTGGTCAACTTGCAAACTACCCCCCTAAAACTTAAGTTTGTGTCCAAGTCTTAGACGTATTTACTCTTAAGTTAAACTTAGTGGTGCATGTCTCTATTGAGGCACAAGGCGTAGTGTGAGCCATTGGTACACTCATACCCTCACAATGCATTTCCAGTAACACTTGCTCAATCTTTGTACTCCATATTGCTTGTGCAAAGCGTGACCTCAACTTTCACCACAATCTTTCAGTCATGCAGGACAACGCTTGTATCATAAACAGGTGTGTATTCCAGGCAGCAGGTGAATTCACACTCTCAGTTCTCTTGAGCTTGACCTTTAAGCTGCTACACCCAGTCAGTTCCCTGTTTTACATTGTTGGAAGAGTAGTAATGATAGTAGTTAGTGATGAGCATTGTTTTACCTCTGTCAAACTTTTTATTATGGTCTTTATTTTGCTGTTATAGTTCATATTTATTGTTCACCCATGAGGCACTGGTATCTTAATTGAGGACTTCCAGTTACTGTTTCTTTATACGTACCTTGGCAAAGATAACTGTACCAGTATTAAAAATGAAACAACACATTATGTAACACTCTAACGGAAACCTTCAATACAAAATTTTTACCATTGAGACCCTTTCTTTGTTTTTTTGCCTATAAAACGCGCATACTTTTTTAAGTAGGCAAGAGTTTGAATGCAGGACTTTCATTTGTAATGAAGCATTAAAAGATCAGCAGTGGAGCAGCCGAGCTGGTTGTTGCTCAAGAGCACTTACAGTAAGTCAGATGCTTCCTGACACGACTTGAGGGCCCTGAGGGACTTTATCTTTAAACGTTAGTCAGCTCGTAAGACGTAAAATCTCGACTGACGGTAATGTTGTGAGGAAAGAGAGAAGGGAAAGAGAGAGCTGAAGTCTTCTCGGGAAGCCTGATCAGAAAATTGATATTCTGATACTCACAAGGTAAAGCTTAATTTATTGTTCCTCAGTGGATGAAATTAATGTGTTAGAGCAGCTCAAGAGAGACTACAGGAAACTGTTTAACTATTTAAATAAAAATAACTAATTAAAGAATATGCCATTAAAAAGCTATATACAGTGCACTATGTACTTTGCATCAGACTACATTATTACAGTGGTGGTAACATTTACTCAGCAAACAAGTATGGCGCTTAAGTAGTCTACAGTTTTTAAATATTTGTCTACTACATGAGCATGTCTATTTTATGATACTTTATGCTTCTACTTCACTACTTTTAACAAGGAAACATTGTAGGCGTACTTTACACTTCTCTGTTTTTATCTGACTTTCAAAACATATCATCACCTCATAATACATGATGTTACCTAACAGCTGAAACAATACTACGTCATTTACTGGTGCTCTACTTTTACTGGCAGACACATTAAATTGCAGCTAAAGCACATGCATGATTTTATCTCTGAATAAAATGTTCTTTTTTTTCTTAAAAGTGCTTTTTTTTATCAATTTGAATGCAGGATTTATTTGTAACTTTTAGGCTGAATTGTGTTATTGCTATACTTTGGTCCAAATAAGGAATCATACTATCGAAATGATCAGATATTGCAACTTTTAATATTTTTGTGTAAAAAAATAAGTCCAGTACTGATTAGAGTGGCATATAGGATGATAGGCCTCTATAGTCATCATATGGATGTATTCATGTTGCGCAGACTCTCTTCTACATCATTAAGTGCAAAACAATGAAAATATGATAATAAATATGATAATTAAGCACATTATAATTTCGTGTTGCTCCACATGTTTCACCTTGTTGGAGGGAACCCGCCGGTACCAGGAAACGGCCCCGCAAAGGTCACGCTGTTATTTATTGGCAATCTGCCGAGCGAGAGCGCGCGTCTGTTCTTTGCGTGCGTGCGTGCCCGCGCGAGCGTGCGTGTGTTTACTGGAAGAACCTCTGAACGGAGGGAGGCGGAGCCTCACTGGAAACAACCTCCAGTAACCTTCCCTTACACACGGACGGGATTTCTCCGGCACATATTGCTGCCGCACACATTCCTCCGCTCAGGAAAGAAACCCACACACTTTCTGGATACCTTTTTTTTCGGATTTTAATGCCTGAGTTAATAATTCATCTAGCACTACTCTCGGGTAGTTTGCATATATTTTTCTTCGGCGACGAGCGGCTGCGGTGCGGGGCTGAACATATCCGCAAGGTAAGTTAAAAGACTGTGAAAAGACATCCGAAGCAGTCCGCTAAATATTAAACACATGAAAACTGTAGAAAAAAATGTGTCCTACAGATCAGATTAAGAGGACAGTAGTTGTTAATCAGTTGCTTAATCTGTGGTGCAGTGCAGTCGAGCGGGATGCAAGTGTAATATTTTTTTTTAGTTACTCATTAATGTAAGTAACGTTAGTTGACCGAATCCACAGCAGCGGCTCTTCTGAACCGTTATGGCGGCCCGCGGCTCAGCCCGCACTGTCCGGTGAAGCCGACTTTAATTCCCCTTTAATTCAGCCTACAGGGGGGATCAGCAACTAGAGCAGACGGGACACCTTTTTAGTCACAGTGAAACCGGAGAATGAGGCTTCTGTATCCTCTGGCCGAGCCGGGAATAAAGAGGTATTTAGCGAAAGAAGGGGAGAGAGAAAAAAAAAGCGCGCCGGACTCTTTTCACAGTGACCCCGTTTCTGAAATCCCTTGTTGCGGTACGTCCGATCGAAGACAATTGAAAGCAATCAGGATCCAGTTGCTGTCTGGCTGCACGGTGCAGCAGCAGCAGCAGCAGCAGCAACAGAGGCAGCAGCAGCAGCCTCAGCTCGAGTATGCAAGGATTCATTTAAACTAAATATAACTGCCCGCTGCCCGGTCTTGCCTTATGCATTTGTCACAGTCGCCATAACTGCATTTTACGAGGGGAAAACCAATAGCACCAGTGTGGCGGAGCGGTCATTTATTCATGTCCCTGTTTAAGAATGACTAAGTTTCATGAGAGACTGTGTGTCCTGCTGTTGCATGTTTGCATCAGTTTGCATTATAGATGGAAATGGCTAATCTGGTGCTCCAATCCCCCCCCCCCAGCTGTGTTTAGGTGCTCTCTCCAAGCCCCTCTCTGGATGCATCAGACTCCTCTGCCCCGGGGCCCTGGACCCGGTGTGTGACCCCTCCACCCTCACCCCTGTCCCCCACACTTTCCTCTCCCTCTGCCCCGAACTCCTTCCCACCTGTCCGCCTCAACTCTCCTGTCCTGGGCCCCCTGCCTCTCGACCAGCAGGCAGAGGCAGGGGGCCATGGCGCCATGGTAACCTTCAGCGGACGCAACCCCCTCGCCATGAGCAGCGTGACCCCTCCGGAGGGCAGTGTTCAGGGGCCGAACTTTACCCCGCATCACTTCAAGCCCTTCAGCTCACATGCACACTACCAGCAGGTAAGTTACACCTGAGTTGTTTTTTTTCTTTTTAAGAAACTCTATTATCATAGTTTAAACATTCACACTCACTGGTAACACATAAAACTGTGTCGTAACATGTTTTTTTTCTGCCCATTTCAGGTGATGCGTGCATTGCGTAAGCTACAGGAGAGTGGGTTTTACTGGGGGGCTGTCGGGGGCCGGGAGGCTAGCTCCATGCTGCGCTCCGAACCGCCCGGCACCTTCCTGATCCGCGACTCCTCGGACCACCACCACTTCTTCACCCTCTCTGTTCAAACGGTCCGAGGAACCAAGAATCTGCGCATCCACAGCGAGGGAGGCGGCTTCTTTTTACAGCCGGACCCCCAAAACACCCAAGAGGCCCCGCAGTTCGATTGTGTGCTGAAACTCATAGCACACTACATGGGCAAAGGGTCGGACGCTGGGAGGAGCAGAGACGAGGCCTGCGGGGGCAATTCAGGACAGTCAGAAATGAAGGCGCGAAGCATCTATCTCATCCACACCGGAGGGGAGAGGATTCCTCTGGAGTTGCGCCGGCCCCTCTCGACTTCTCTCTCATCCCTGCAGCACATGTGCAGACGGACCCTGAACAACCGCGGCCTTGGGAGGTCGGAGCGAACCGAGCAGCTCCCGCACACACTCAGAGACTTCTTGGAGGAGTACGATGCTCCCATATGACTGACAGGAACTGCAAAGGTTCCACCACATGGACCAGTTGCCCCCGGAAGGACGGCACGGACCAGTTCTCAGCGCATACATGAATATGCGCGCCATCTTTTACTGACCAGAGTTAGCCTTAGATGCCAATGTGAGGTCAGTTTTGTTTTTTTTTAATTGTCATCGAGACCAGAATCAGCTGATCCCAGCTTTGTTTCAACACTGACGGACACCATCTACCTAGAGTCTCCCTGGGGGGTCTGGGATGAGGAGTGTGATTTGGGCAACCAACGATTACCTCGTCCGTCCTACCTTGCAAAAACTGACCACTAGTGCGAGTGGCAGGTGAGAGCCAGAGGTCAAAGGTCAATGTTTCCTATCCACCGACTGACTGAGACGCAGAGCAGAGCCTCGTAGAAGATTAACCCTGATTGGTAGATATTAACGATGACAGCTTCGACGTGATCAGTGATCCCGGTGGGGGTTTTAACATGCTTAAAGAAGAAAAAAAGTCTCCTCTGTCAGCCTGACATTTGCAAGACTGTGGATCACTGGACAGAAAGAAAGAAGGCAAAGAGCAGAAAGGTTTAGAGGGGGTGAATGAAGGAGGAGTGACAGAGGAAAAAAAAAAAAGAAAAGTCCAAATGCTGAGAACGTACACTTTTTGTTTGTCTGAGTTTCTGTGTGTGTGTGTGTTTCTGTGTTGTGGCGGCACACACATTTCCATTGCTGCTTCCCGCAAATGTTGCCTCACAGAGGGGAGTGGGGTGGTCATGCAGGCTAGCTCTGCATCCACACACACACACACACACACACACACACACAGGTACTCACCCACATGTAGGTTTTTTTGTTAGCGTGGGAACAACAGGGCAAAAAAAAAGCATTACAAAGCATCTTCTCCTTCTCCTGTTTGTATCTTGGTTCTCCTCCATTACTCATTCCCTGCATCATCCCCCCCCCCATGGCTCTTTTTTTTTTAAGTTTCAGAGTTGTGTGCGCTTTGACGGTGACGGAAAACAGACCTCTGTTGCCGAGACAAAGGCTTGTTACTGAGACAAAAGCCTTGGCACAAGACCAAACAAAACAACAGAACTTATTTTTATCTAGACAGGCTGGAAAAATGTCAGCGACACTGTAAAGCCTCCTTGGGGAGGCGGAGGGTGTGGGGGGGAGGACCACGATGATCCCTAAAGATTGGAGGGTGGTGGGGGTGATATGGGGGGAAGGGTGAGGAGGATTGAACGAAGGAGGAGAAGAGCGGGAAATGGGATTAGGAAAAAGGAAACTGAAGAGGACAGGGAGCTGGGGAGGGGGCCAGGGTGGAGGAGAGAAGGGGGAGGAGACATACTGGTATACAGCTAAACAAAAACATTGATGTCCCAGACTTAGAGGAAATGATCGAGCTCGACAGGACGCAGCTCCTGTAAATATAAAACCAGGTTTGCTAAGAAGCCCCCATGTGAGGAAAAAAAAGATAATTTTTGCATCTTTGGAGTCTTAATTCTGTCCTTTAGATCCTCTCACAGTGATTTCTTCTTTACTACATCATCTCAAACTTATTTTCTTTTTTTTTGTGTGTGTGTGCTGGTGTGTTCGAGTGTCCGTCTGTCTCACTCCTGGCATCACCATTCATGAAGGATATAACAGAGGACGTGAACTGATAATGTCTATAGTTTTAATCCTTGTAACTTTTAAAACAACAAAAAAAACAGTTTTTTAAGTCCCATCAACCTTTCATCGTTACCTCTGAAGCTGGAATTTGGTTTGCCTGTCTGAATGTCGAAGGAACACAAGACTTCCTGGAGTGATTCTTTAAAAACAAACAAACAAAAAAAAGCCTTTTGTAAAACGAAGTACAAGACTTGGATTTGATCGAAAACTGTTTTTCTGTGTGTGTGTGTGTTTGACCAGGGCTCATACCTACCTGTGATCCATATTGGAGTGGTAGCCTCTTCACACCGTAAAACATGTTTGTGATCCATCGTGGCCACTTGAGACAACAGCACTGAAATGAACCGTGACGATGTGCAAATTATTATTTTTTTTGTCTTCTTGTCAAATCTCAGTCTTTTATTTTCAAAACACCAAGTTGTTTTTTTTTTCTCCCACATGTGTTGCATCAGTGGACCACACGTGTATGTGAATCATTTGTCTTTTATAAAGACTCTCTCGCAAAAGGCTGGCCACTAGTCTGGCAGAATACAAGCTGTAATATCTGAAAATGACAAAGCATTACATAAAAAATAGAAAAATAAATGAAAAGGAACGTTGCACATATTTATATTTCTAAAATATTTCAATAATTTATATTAAAGAGCACTATTTTTACAAAAGTCAATGCATTTGCCCTGTGTGTTACTTCACTGTCTCCTCTTTTCTCTCACTCTCTTACTCCGCTGAGTCAATATTGACTGGATCGGCTCAAACTTACCGTAATATATTGTGAGGCCGCCTGTATTCCAGCAATGCCCGGCCTCGGCCTCACAAACAGATTATTAACTGACAAATGGGATTTCCTAGTCAAACAAAGCAGTGTTTATTCAGTCAGTGGGGGTTTTTTTTAAAGAGCCGGTCCGAGTTGCAAGCAGCGTGAGGACGATACGCATTCATCACAGGGTTAAAATTACTGCAATCACCAGTTCTTGTTTTCTATGCCAGAGAATTATGGGTAAATTCCATAGGCATCAGAGAAGGTAATGTAAGAAGGGGCGGGGGCTCTGTTTTTTTTTCTTCTTTTTTCGTCAGCCGTGCCCTGCAGATGTACACAACACACAGAAACAAAGGGATTCCCAGAAGCACTCAGTTATGTTAACACCATCACACACACACACACACACTCTCTCTCACACACACGCACACACTTTGACACAGCAGTTACTGTGTAGAAAGCTCACTTTGGGCTGGACTTAACTGGAAAGGAATGCAGCAGGGTTTTATACATCCTGCCTGAGGGGCTGAGTGAAGAGGTGTCCTCAAGCGTGTATGTGTGTGTGTGTGTGTGTGTGTGTGTGTGTGAGTGTGTGTGCGGTGTGTGTGTGTGTGAGGTCAAATAGGTGAAAGGGTCCACGTGGAGAAGATTTATGATGGTCTGTGGTTTGCAGAGTGTGTGTGTGTAGATTGCTGTTGGTAAAATTAGGCAGAAGGTGAGTTTCTTCATGTCTTTATACCTCACACACACACACATGCACACACACACACACACACACACACACACACTTACACACACACATAGAGTTCCCATTCCCTGCATACCTACTGTTCTGCTTGAGGCCGGCTTCCAGGAAATGAGGCACTTTAATTGAGTTGACTTTTTACGGTTTGACTGGTGATAGTGTGCGTATGAGAAAGAGCGAGTGAGGTGTCTTTGTGTGTGTGTGTCTGTGTGTGTGTGTGTGCTTGTGTGTGTGAGTGTGAGAGAGAGATAAATAAAGGGACTCCATCTAAAGAGAACTTAAAAAAAAGCAAAAATATTGCTGAAAGCGTCTTTTTCTGGCTAAAGAACAAGCAGCTGTGGGTGATGTGAAACTGAATTGATGTCAGTTTTGTCACAGATCCAACTGATACATAAATAATGCATTACACTACACACACACTCACACACACACTCACACACACACAGACAAAGTGACAAATGAGGACAATGTGTGTACTGTTTTAACAGCTTACCTCAATACAGGTAATTACAATGATTAAAAAAAACTCAGGGCCATGGTTCCTTATTTTGCAATGACACTTACAGGAAAAAATGTGTGTTGAAAGTTGCTGTGTGT
>JAPZDZ010000014.1:3394341-3415789 GCA_029783805.1 Acanthurus tennentii | reverse complement strand
ACCAACGCCGCATGCCTTCCTCCTGCAGACATGGGCTCAGGGGGAAATGCTCCATCTTCTTGTGTCATCATGGTTAGTGCAGGATGGTCAGGACCAGGTGTGTGTTTTCTCTCTTAACTGAATTCTGTTTGAGTCTTTTTAAACGTCAGAAAATATCCAGACTTTATCTAAAATATATAATTTACTTTTAACACACATACAACGCAGTTTGTTTGTCATTATTGTTCCCACGTTGGTATTACTTAAATCACACACATCAGTGCAAACAGCCTGTTTTGACGCAGACTTTCTAAGGTTAAATCCTTTATTTGTTAATAAAAGTTAAAACTAGAACTTTCAACAAGACTTTATTGCTTCACTTAAAAGTTACTTCAGTGAGTTAAATATAAAAATGACCAGTTTTTTATGATCTGGGATTTACTACTACTACAAACTACTAATTTTAATTAATTAATTAATCATTAATTAATTAGTAATAACTAATTTGACTGCTAGAGTCAAATTAACAATCTCCACTTAATTTAACATCTGCTTGAAAGCAAAAAGCACAAATTATTTATTTTTTAATATAATTGTATATAAATTCAGGCGTCAAGGGGGTTAAGAGGTGAACTCTGAAACACTGCAACAAACCACTGAAATCTCCAGAATTTGTGAAATAAAATGCAGGGTGATTTGACCAATCAGAATTGTTCGGCCCTGCAAGCCCCGCCCCCAGGGTTCTTCCACTGTTGGAAGAAAATTACATCCAAATCCAGTTTCTGGTGCAAATTAGAGGGAGTTCCTTTCTCCCTCCAAACAGGGATTTTTTGGGTGATAAAATACATTTATTAATAAAATAAATAAATAAAACTCATAAATAAATTTTAAAAATCTTAATAAAATAAAAAACCATAAAACTTTATTTAGACCCTGGTCCCTTTAGTGGAAACACATTTCAAAGATCCAAAATTTCTCCAAAGATTCCCAATTCCCTGTGTGAAATTCCTTTTGATTTATTGCTTAATAAATGACTTAAATGTTTAAATCAATAGGGAAAATCATTGCTGATTCTTTCGTGACTTATCAATTAATATGCTTATCATTTCAGCCTTTTTTGATATGCAGCTGCTTTCATCCTCTCATCTCATCCTCTCACTCTCTCATCCTCTCTTTTAGACTCTGTTCTTGCATCCTGGGTCCCTCTGATGTCGTCATGGCAATGTAAGAAGCGTTATGGCGACAGCTTCTCCAGCCACGGTACCCTGTGTGCCGGCAGCCCTCCGGACACCAGCCTCCTCTACGGCGACAGTTGTCAGGGCAACTCAGGAGGCGGGCTGATGTGTCAGGGGGAGTCGGGTCGGTGGGTCCTCACCGGAGTCGTCGCCGGGGGTTACGGCTGCGCCAACCCCTCCTCTCCCTCGCTGTACACTCGAGTCAGCCGCTTCAGGAGCTGGATCGAGGAGGTCATCGACGCAGGAGCAGAGGAGCCGCACACACACGCGGAGACGCGAGAAGATCTGACACACGTTGACAATGACCTGACACACACACATGAGCAACACACACACGGCGAGGGCAAGGAAAAGTACCTCCACGTGCACGGCAAGCTCAAACACACACACGACCAACAGCAAACAAACGAAATCAACGACATCGAACAAACACACACGCACACTCATCACTCACACACCAATCAGCACGTCCGTACACACACCAAAACCCACCACCATGAAGGGGATGCTGACACAAACACACAAATTCTGGTCTGATTGAGGCCGCGCCATTGGCTTACCATCTGTGCCATGTGACCGCCTGAGGGAGGAGGGTTAAAGGAAGACGGAGGTAAACTTAAACGGCGAAAAAAGAAAAGTCAGATGCTCCTAACTTAAGTCAGTACAAACGGCCGTCTCTGTGCTCATTTCTAATCTGAACTCAGTGTTGTGTTTGCGGTTGCTAGTCGTGGGATGAGCGGTGTGGGCGGAGCCTCCTGAGCTGCCAGGATGACAGAGCGTGTGGGTGATGTTTGGTGCTTTTTTTACATGTGAGTTACAGCCCGTTAAGAGACAAAAACGAAGCACCGGCATGCTGATCAGGGCCTTTCACTGAAACTGGAAATCAAAAAATCAGCATGGCATGTATTTCTAAGGAGAATAGTGTTAGAATAAAAATACTCGGGGGATTTTTCTGAGATGGTCACACAAGAATCTATGCTAAAATTCACCTATTAATGTGTGTCTGTCATGTGAGCTGTTAAGAAACAAAAATCAACAAACTAACCACCAGAACATCTAGAATAAAAGGTTGATGTACTTCATCATTATCCCTCTGTAATTATGATTATAGATAAACCCTGAACTCCTGCATCAGGCGGCGCTCTTCTCAAGTTAAGTTTTTGATAAAATTTCAGATGTGAGTGTCGTTCTTTCAAACAGGGCTGTTCTCTTATACCTTTACTGGTAAAAGCGCTTTTTAGAACCAAGACTAAGCTTTTTTTGATTTCGGACCATACCAGTGACTTTTCATGTCCATCTACTGATGACTGTTGCTTATCCTAAAGTTCATAATCACATTACAAATAAAAAATTGCTCCTGTGCTTTTCTTGCAAGTTCATGAAGGATGCAGTTTTCATCAAAAAAGTCTAATTGTAGACCATAAATAAGAAACATTGGTGTTAAAAGGGGAAAGAAAATGATGCACAAACATCTGGAAAGCCATCAGTAACCATCACACATCTGTATACATCTCTTCACATAATCAATATTATGCCTACATATAATAAATGTGATTAATAAACAGCTTACTTGTAATTTATAGATCAGTTCTAGGTGTTGAAAAGGGAAAAAAGGATTATAATTAACATTAATTATTATTATTTAAACTATTTACTCACCCTTTGCAGTTGGCTTATTAGAAACAAAGCTTGACCTTAAAATAAACCCTATTATCAAAGGCTTATTAACATAAATGTGCTAGACAGTTAAATGCCTATTACTCCCTATTAATGACTTAATTATTAATGAATCTTCAACTGGAGAGATTTTTCACAACCAGGCAAAAACCAAAAGGTATTAATGGCTTTCAGCTGAGCTGTAACGCAATAATTTATTAACCACTATTACTTAAATATAATGCGTCCAACATTAAACCAACAAAATGAGGAGAGACTCATTAATCAATCAGTGTACTAAAAAATCAGTGTGTCATGTTGTTTTCTGAGAGGTAGCATTCTGTCCAGATCAATTAAACTGCATTACCTCACAAGAACAGTGGAGAAAATCTCACAGATGAGATGTTTGCTTTAAAGGTCTTCTAATTGATCGTTATTCCTAAAGGAAAACTGTGGAAACAGTAACCACCTGGAAAATAGAAAAAAAAACACACACACACACCACCTCTACATTGTTTAATCACATTAAAGTGAAGGAAACTTGTTGTGTTTGTGGCTAAGGAGCTAAAAGTTCCAGAAAACACTGGTATGGTCCTTTAAAAAAACGCACAGGACAAATATCTCCTTTCAAAGCCATTGGACGCTGACTGTCGGGTCGTAAAATATGGTTTTGTACTGATTCCAGCAGACGGCTGTAGATAGGCAGATAGACGGATAGATAGCTAGTGCTCCTGAGTTTAGATCGTATGTGTGCTGCGTTCATTCTTGACTGAATTAGATAGAAAAACTCTCGAAGTTTAAATGTTGTCTGTTCTGTTGTACTCCGAGCAGATGTGTGATCCAACCAGAAGATGGCGACGTTGCTCTATTTTTTTCACAGGGCAGCAGATTGATGGATAACTTAACCCTGATGGTTCTTTTTGTTTCTTTTTTATACCGTTGCTCTAAGTGTACGGACTTGACTCGTGCTTTGATGTACTGTGAAACCATTGTGTCGTGAAGCATATTGTAACCTGCAACTGCTGTTTTCTCCAACATGGACGCGTCTGATGCCTTGTTGTTATAATCCTGTACATAAACTCAAGCCTATCACTGCTCCTTTCCCTCCTGAGAATCGGTGTTTTATCCATGCAGATCTTGTAGGTTCATGTAAATATTGTGTGTCTATAGCTGGACGGTGAGGGAGGTCCGCTGTGCCAGCTGTTCCTCAGTGTAATGTGCTGAATCATGGTTGAGTATTAAAACATAACCTGGTGAGAACAAGTCTTCAGTGTCCGTGTGGCCTCTCTTCTCTTTCTTAATCCACAATAAACTTGATTTTAACTGAGTTTTCCTCTAAATTTTGGGTTGTGTTTTGCAAAAGGTGCAAAAATCTGCACAGTTTCGATTCAGAATACCTGGATTTTATGTTTTTTTTAAGTTTGAAAGAGTCAATAATAAAAAGATTGCTTACAAAAGATTTATTGCCTCCAAGTAATTGAGGAGTAAATCTGCTTAGCTGCAGCTCTCGGTCACTCATGAGCCCTGTTAATCTTTTCTTTTGTTTTGACGGGTTTCCCTCGGAAAAAAAGAGGGATCAGAGGAAACCCTCGCTGCAGCGGATTGGCTTGTTTTTTATTGAAACAGAGTAAAAGTGATTTTTAATGAGCATAAATGTGTCAGCCTTTGGGACGCGGCTCAATAAAAGGGCCAGTTCTTTATTTTTTGCCTTCTTTTATTTATTAAATGACCAAACTGCATCAGTTTTCCTTGTTTTTCATGATCCTGTATTTTAGTCAGATTCCCTCTGTTGAAGAGGTAGGCTGGGTTTTTCGACCAGCGATACTGTAAAATAATTTAATCTATTAAAATAAAGCAGTATCATTATAAAACTAAAGCAAAACACAAGATTACTTAAAAATCTACTTAAGTACAGTACTTGAGTAAAGATACACACAGTATTTACATTCCACCAGCGTCCTATTTTATATATATTCATACAGTAAAGGGTATTATCATCACTTTGGCTCAAAAACACTCATAAATATGAGGGTTGTATTATTGAATTGTATTATTATTGAATATAAATCCTGCATGTTTGCTGGTGTGGAATATTCACACTTATAAGAGGCAAAGTTATGAAACAAAGCTGTTTTGGTTGAAAGAATTGCATCAGATTTGCTGCGAACCAGCTGCTCAAAGGGTTAAATAACATCTGTCTAAAAGTGGAGCTGCAGCATGAGTGTGTCAACAAAAGAAGAGCAAGATATTCAGGCTGCATTCACACACAGGTGAGTAGATTTTAAACACTTGTGTGATCTGATATAGATAGATTATAAGCTTACCTATACACCTTTTAGTCCAAAGACAAAACAGAGTTACTGTAAATTTAATCTGGTTTACTCATTGTGTTTGAGGATTATGGGGGGAAAGAAAACAAGCTCATATTGGTCTGAGAGATGAAAAACAAAGGCTGATATATTTTCCAGGAAGTAACGCTGTGGTTTTACTCGGTGTTGCAGGCGCCGCGTCCTGCAGCAGTCTGTAGTGTGAAGAACAGTTTCAGTGCACCATCTGCCTGGGGGTCTGCAGAGTCATCGCCTGTGGCCACAACTTCTGCAAGGCCTCTGTCACAGGATACTGGGACGACAGCAAACACTGCTGGTGTCAACTCTGCAAGGAGACCAAAGCTAAAAAACATGACAACCCGAGAAGCCTCATTTTAAAGGTTTGCAAAAAAAAAAAGAAGCATTGATGAATCTGCTGCCAAATATAAAGATGAGAAAATCTGCACTTGAAGTAGACTGGAGTCTCATTACAGAGATGCAGGACTGAGGAGACAAACTCTGCTCGATCCTGAGGTCAAACTAAACAACATGATGTGTAAGAAGCACAGTTTTCACCTGGGTATGTTCTGCAGATAAAGGGAGTGTTTGCCACCTCTGCATTAAAGAAGACCATAAGATTCACAAAGCTGTACCAGAGGAGGAAAAGTGTGACCCCATAAAGACTCAGCTTGGAGGAATGGAGCTCCAAGTGCAGAAGATGATCCAGCAGAAGCTGCAGGAGGACCAGAAGGACAAATACCTGGTGGAGCCCAGCAAGAAGGACATCTGAGGACATAATGGACAGTTTGCAGGAGTCCACTGCTCTCATTGCCTGATAGGAGCCAGTCAGAGTTTATTAAGGTGATTAAGAAGAAGCAAAGAGCAGCTGAGAGGAGAGCCAAAAGCTTTGTTTAAGTTCTAGAGCAAAACTTTAGTCCATCAGATAAGATAATAAAACTCATTTCTATTTAATTCTGCAGCCTGGAGACTGTTAGCCTAGCTTAGCATAAAGTCAGAAAGAAACCACTAGCCTGGGTGCAAAGGTTTTAAAAATCTATCTGCAGCTCCACCAGGGTTTGAGGAAACAACACGTAAAAAAACACCTCATCATGTTTTGACACTTAATTTTCAGTAAACATGCTCAATATCGTGTTGATAAGTGAGATTTAAAGATGAAGATTTAGTGCAAATCTAAGTAAACTATTGCCCGACTTCATATTAAGTACAAACAAAAGTGTTTTATTTATTCAAAAAAAGCTGTGATTAACAGCCTCACCAGCAGCTCCTGACACCAGAAACAGTCCCATGAGCAAAAAAAAAAAGTAGCTTAGGCCTTAAAAATCCAGCATAAACCTCCTTTTCTGTTCTGTTATTAGAGAGGGATGTAACCTCTTTGCTTTGCTTTGCCTGCAATAGAAAGGTTCAGGAGAAGACGATTCAGGTTATGATCATTTTTAGTATAAAAATAAAAAACCTGTCTGTGTTGACCTTTGGTCTTGTTTTCCAAAAATGGATTTTAATGTCTTTTTTAGCAGCATCACGGAAAACAGAGCCTATTAGTGAGGTTTTGCTCTGCATACTTATGATCGCAAACATTTGAATGAGCTCCGAGAAGAAAAATAAGGGAATTCGTCCTTTAAGACCTCCACAAAGTCAAAGTAATTTAAATTCAGGAGACTCGTTCTGGGTCAGTTTTACTCCTAATTTTATTGACACAGAGAGTCGAAGGTCAGAGAGAGCTAACAAGACACATTTCCTCCAGAGTTTCTCCCTTTTTTCTTTTTTTTTTCCCCGTGTCTTTGAGAAAGTAAGTGCGAGTGTCGAACTTAACCAACTGCTGAGCTCTCCTCATTAATCACACAGAAAGCAGAGGAACCAGTGGGAGCTGTCCTACATCCCAGGGACACACACACACACACACATCCTTAAAATAACTGGGACCATCATAAATAACACCACCAAACCTTTTAAATAAGGCTGCAGTGTTACACAAAGCTCAATAACAGCTAAAATAAGAGCAGCAAAAGACAGAACAAAGGCTGAAGTGGTGAGACGGGACGATGCGCGAGCTGCCGGACGGACAGCAGTGATTGTTTTATCCTATGTGCATGTTAACGACCTGGGGGCTACGCAGTGCTATGCAGGGCTTAATCTGACTTTATGTGATGACAGACGAGTATGGAGGGCAAAATAATGTGCCAGCTGCGATGCCGGGTGGTGTTAAGAGCATCCAGCCAACCAGAGTCACATGTAGGCCAGTTTTAATGTAACACAGTCCAGAGCTGGTTTTATTTCACTGAAATCAAAACCAAAAACAAAAAAACAGGAAGTGTCCAATTGCTAAAAGTTACCTGAGACGATCTAGTTTCCTTTCCTATAATTGGATAAGAGACGACATGAGCAGATATTCAGCATGCCTAATCAATGTCGCAGTGTTACATAATCAGAAACGTGTGTTGCATTTATCTCTATTAGCTCCAAATTTGGTGATACTCTGGGCTGGGACTCTGCCTGATGAAACCAGTCTTTTTAAATCCAGGGCCGAAAATGTCAAGAATGCACAGTGACCAGGCCAAAAAAAAGAAGGTTATGTTGTCTTTTGGGGATGCATTTAAAGTCTGCACAGCACCAGACCAGAGAGTGTGTGAGACGATCAGCTCAGAAACCATGGTGTTAAAAAAGCAGCCCGGGTAAACACAAAGCTGTTGTGGCAGGTTGTTTGGTCTGAGGATGGATGGAGCACATTTCCACATGGGGATGTTTTTCCATTAAGACCTCGCATTGGAGAAGGAGCCGAAAAGTTTCCGTGTGACGACGAAAGCTAAATCAAACATGGCGACAAACCTTGAGGAAGAATAAACAAGCCGAGGGAGACAGACCAGTGCTGAAATAGTATTTTTATTAAATACTTTCAAGATCCAAGTTTGAAGAATAACAAAGCTATGATGAAGACCAACTAACACTCAGACAAACACTTTTGATAGTCGTCAATTCATGGTTTGTATTTCATTGTACATCATGATCATGCAAAAAAACTCCAGCATCCATGTGAAGGCTGGGGGAGAAAGCGCAGCCCAATAGTATATCATTACAACGCAGGGAAAAACGCTAACATCGAGGGCCTCATACCAAGCTACGGCTCCTGAATTCCTGTTTTTTTTTTTTTTATTGATGTTTTTTTTTTTGAAAAATTTTGCATTTTTAAAATTTTTTTCAATTTTTCATGTCACCTATTCAACATTCTGGATGGAGTAAAATTCTTATTTCAAAAGATGCAAATATCATATATTAACACTAGGCTCCATCCCTTTTTTTTTTTTTTTTTCTTCAGGTAGGTACATGGTAGAAATGCGTAACTGAAACATGCATATAACTAGGTCTCCCGCTCCGGTTCAGCAGTGTAGGTCACAAAAAAAAAACCTGCACACCCACATCGACTCTCTCTCTCTCTCTCTCTCTCTCTTTCATAACTCCTCTCAACTGAGCAGGCACGATTTTTAAAAACCACCAAGGGTAGATTAATAATAAATAATTTAGTCTCGATCAATCTACGATCACTCCTTGTGTAATTTTTGTGTTTTGTCTTTACTTCATCCCTCTTTTCCCTTTTTATTCTTTTTTGTTTATTTATTTATTTATTTATTTTTTTTCTTGTGTGCGAGGGAGAGTGCAGAACTCCAGCTTGGCAGATTTACCAAACGACAAGTTAACAGCAACAGCGACGACAAGAAGAAGAAGAAGAAGAAGAAGAAAAAAAAAATTCAAACCAGTAACACGGGAACAGAGAAACAACAGAGAGAGGTACAAATAAACATCTCAAGAGGTGGGATTTGTTGGTACACGGGGAGGCGAAGGGGGAGGGATACGGGAGGCGGAGGGGGCGGAGTTTAAGATACGACTGCCGCGGATGGATGGAGACAATTAAGCAGCACAGCAAGGGTGGCACCGTGGTCACACAGCAGTGGTGCAGATATGTTACAAAGCCTAAAACACACCACCAGGCGTGCATGTATGTGTGTGTGTGTGCATGTGTGTGTGAATGTGTGTGTGTGTGTGAGTGCATATGATATGAAGAGACGGCTCACAGCATTGTGGAATCAGGAGTTACAGTCACTACGATGAAGGTCTTCATGTTTAAAAACTCTGAGTCTTGATGGGTAGAAGGATTCAACGCATTTTCAACCATTTTTTTTTCCTTCTTTTATTTTATTTTTTTAACTCCCTGTCTCTAAAAACAGTCGTACGGCCATGGGACGAGAGCTGGCAGCTCTGCGTGAGCGAGTGTTCATGTTCGTTGTGAATCGATAAGAGCTACCAATATTTTTTTTAAGGAAGTACTGTACGGAGGAGGGGTTCGAGCAAATTTGAAATCAGGGAGGAAAAAACCGTTGCTCCTAAACTAGATCGGGGTCACAGAGGTCATGCCCAGATGCACAGGATGAGTGTCTCTTAGATACATGTACATATATTACACTTTTCTACATATATCTATACATACACTGTATTTACACAGTGATTATAAACAAACCAGGCCCTTGCAGAAAGCAGAGGAGAGGGGAGGGTTGGAAGAGGGAATGGTTTTAAAGAGAGAGAGTAAAAGGTGAGAGGTTTGGGTTGTCGAGGGGGGGGTAAACGAGGGAGAGGCGGCGGGCAAACATGCAAAACGCAGACGCCTTTCCCGGCCCGCTCTCTCCCTCCACTGCATACAGACGCAAACAGAACGTGTTAACACGTGCAGGTCGGCTTTTAAACTTGCACAATAAAATCCTTCTTCTTTTTTAAAAACTCAGCTGCTTTAAAAAAAACAAAAACAAAACAAAACAACAAAAAAAGGGAGCCTCAAACGTAGGATCAGTCAGACTTAACAAAATAAAATAAAAACACAAAAAACGAAACAAAAAAATAATACAATACAATAGAGGCTCTGGTTATTCACAGGAACGCAGAGGAAACAGGACGCTAAAAACACAACGAAAACATGTAACCTCAAATCAGACGCCCACCCCTTCATCCCACAACGACACAAATTTTTCCGTTCCACCACGAAAAAAAAGGAAAAAAAAGCACTCAAACAAACAAACAAAAAAAAAACACATTAACACATAAAAAGCCTAAAGTTCTACACTTTGGTGCTTCATGTTTTTGATATCAAGTTTCTCTCGTCATCAAGTTCTCTGACTGAGACGACTTGATATATTTTTTTTCCCTCTAGTATTCAAGTTGGGGAAAGTCTCCCTACATCTTTACACCAACGTCCGGGTAAACGAGCACAACATTTTTCTACCCGGAAAACCCTAGAATGCCAAAAAAATGTGTCCAAAATCTCAGCTGCTAACCTCACACTCCCCCTCTGTTCTTCCCTTATTAGATAGTGAATATAAATGCTTGGTTGGGTTTTGGTGGTTTCTGGTACATCTAGTCATAATTTACACAGCATATTCATAACTCATACTCATAAACTGTCACAAGTTCAACTGTAAATCCTCTCCTCACGCAGGACGTCTCATCTCGCGCGGGCAGAAAAAAGATGGCTGCCAGGGGAGGGATAGAGGGCAAAGACGCGCCCTCCAATCAGGCGCCAGATGCATGCATCATCCCATGGGGGCGGTGTCTTGTGTTCAGCCGGCCCCCAGCAGGTCAAAGGGGGGACAGGATTGGTTGGTATCGTGGAGAGGGATGCGATCTCGCCCGGCCGGGCTCCTGGCACTAGCCAATCCACGCAGAGGACGTGCCTCTTAAACACGCTCGCTGAAAAAAACTGCCCCCCAAAACACACACTCCAGTAGACTGGAGGCTCAGGACCACTGGGGAGGGAAGAGGAGAAGCAAATTAGTTTTTCTGTTTTGACAAAAATGTCTGATATAAACCCGGCACAGATTAAAGAATAATTCCAGTTTATTGCTGGGTCTTAATTGTGTACTTTTGGACGTTTTTTCCTTCAATAAAAGGAGCTTTGTGGTCAGTCGGCTCACTGTGAAGATGTGGGAAAGATCATGGCCAAAAGAAGTCAGACGGAAAAGAAACACGAGCAGTCAGATGATCAGACAGGTTTTGTTACAAAAAAAAGTATTTCTGGAGACATTTGTTTGCCTTATAAAGTAGCGTTCAGTGGAAAGCTGACAGGAAATAAGGGGAGACAGGGGGAGGTGGCAGAGGTCCCCAGCTGGACTTTATTCGAGGACGCTGCGATTACATGGCAGCTTCTTAACCTCAAAGGCCACCAGACAGGTTTTAAACAAACCTCCAAGTGAGCAAAACTTATTCAGAGGAGAAAATGAAGGAGGAAAGTAAAATTGTTACATAAACTGAAGGATAAATCTGGCACAGTTTATAGGCCAACTTCAACCTTTTTACCTAATTTCCCCTCCTGTTCCAACCATAAAGCTGCCATCAGGCTAATGTGCATTACTGTAAACTTCTTATCAGAGGGACTTTGCACCAGAAACACATAAAAAACACCCATAAATCACCACAAAGTCATCATAACCGACAGAACTAATGGCCAAAGCTTTAAAAACGAGTTTTTCCTTTTAAGACAAAATCTATGATCCAAATGTAAATGGATAAATAAATCTGCATTATGAGGGATTTTGAGCCTCTTGCAGTTTGACTTCGGTCTGCAGGGAAGCAAAAAGTCTTAATATTTAAGTTTTTAACACTCTTTCAAATTAAATAATAAATTGTGGTCTGACAAAGAAAATTCCTTCAAAATGACATCTGAACAGCAAATTTTGAAGAAACAAAGTCAGGAATTTCTTTAATTAACACGCAGTGGCTTTTAAATGAGCCGTTTTCCTTGCACATTTTAAAAAACCTGTGTGTGTGCATGTGTGTGTGTGTGTGTGAGTACCTGATCACTGTAGTGGTGCAGCAGGCGCTCCTGAGCAGTGGAAGTGAACATTGAGCCACTTGCCATCGCGACGATGCCACACCCTGGTCTCCTCTGATTGGCTGGATCGGGGGCGGCCCGTGGAGTCCACAAACTGTGTGAGCCGAATGTAGGCGATGCACGCGGCGTCCTCGCCGATCAGGTGCACGTGTGGGTTGAGCAGGGTGGTGTGCACGGGCTTGCTGTTCTTGCTCAGCACTGGACAGACAGTAAGTCCAATTGATTTTGAAGGTTTTTTGTAATATTAAAAATATTATTAAATACAACAACAATTATGATCATTTCGTGCAAATTACAAAACCTCAGACACCAAACTGGCGAGAGGATGAGAAGAAGCTGCAAATCATATGAAAGCTGATGCATTAAAATACCTGTCAACTACTTTCAGGGAAAACAGCAGACAAAGTAGAAAAACATCAGCTTTTGTTTTTAAAAGTCTCAAAACATTTTTCAAGGGAATTTAAAATAAAAATAGCTGATTAATAATGCATTTCTAATGTGAAGACTTCTTGCTTCATGTTGATATTCAATTGGGTGTTTACAGTTACTGCTGTGATGGTCATTTTTTCTGACGTTTTAAAGACCAAGTGATTAATAAACACAGTGTTTAGCAGATTAATCGATTCACTGTAACACCAGGCAGAGAAAAAAACGACTCATTTACCTTAAATTTCCCCAAAAAACTGAGAGCACTTTCTGGTGATTTTATCTGAGACAAAGCTTCACCTAGCTGCTGTTCTAGGTGGGTTAAAATAGATGGATGCATTGTGTGTGTGTGTGTAAGTGTGTTTAAGAGGAGACTCACAGTTTTCAAAGTAGAACTTGTGAAAGTCCATGCCCTCCACCAGGTTCCCCAGGGCCTCTGGCTCGAAGGAGGTGAGTCCAGGATCGCAAATCCTCCTGAGAAAAGCAACAAGAGAGTGGAGAGACGGGTGAGAAAGTACGAGTGGGTGAAAAGACAGAGACATTAGAGCAAAGAAACAGAGTGCAAAAACACACATAAGGACATCTGTCCAAAAGAAAGCTGTTGCAACATTACATAATGTAACTTTTAGCAGAAATCGCTAGATCATTGATTTATGTCCAGTTTTTCATCAGACTCATGCGGTTGAACTCACGTGTAAGCTTCGAAATCTCCATTGTTGATCGCTTCAATCAGCTGCTCCGTTATCTTGATGATCTCCTGTTTACGAGCTGCAGAGAAAGCAGCAGAGAGAGAGACAGACGGATCGTAAATGGTGAGAAAATCGTCAGAGGCTGAGAAAACAGTTAACTACGTGGTGGTTTAGCTTGATGACATTTTCTCTCTCTGCTCTCTTTCCTCTGCGGCTGCGAGCTCGACACTCGTCCTAAACCCTGTTGCTCGATCCGAAGCAGCTTCCCTGTCTGCCGCTCTGCTTCTCACCTTCTGTGCGACACAAAAACTGACTAAACACTACGCTCTGCTGTCAACACACACTGCCACCAAAACAAAAACACAAAAATCCCACTTAAGAAAACAACATAAGACCAGTAAGACAAAAGAAATCCTAACTTGAGCTCCACTTACAGTTAAGTACACTTGGTTTATTTTCACAGGTTTGCTCACTTAGCTCACTTTATTCAAGAGGAAGACCAAGAGATGCAACTGAAAGCACCGGAAAAAAAATCTACAGCCTTTGAGCTGAGACTTATTTAATAGCTAAGAAAAACATAAACTTACTTTTGCAACTGTTAACTTTCAAGACTACTTTCATTTTCTATTAATCATGAGGCAGCATTAAAAATTAAATGGTATCATAATTTTGTCTCATATTAATGGCCGTCTATAGCATGCAGTTAGTAGTAAATAAATAAATAAATCCAACTGGATTTGATGTCGTAAGGAATAATGTTTGTTCCACATTACCGCCTCATGCCAAACTGAAACACAGTCATAACCTTAAATTTACCGTTCATCAATATTAATGAGCAGTATTCAAAGTGCCTGTAACTTTTTCCGCACATTACACAAACTGTTTAAAACATTCATGAAACCACATTACGGGTTCAACATTATAGGACCCTTCTCTTCTACATAAAGCAGTCCTCAAAGATGGCTGACAGTCTGACGACAGATTGTTCCTCTTGTCAACAAATCCCATGAAAAGACCAAAACCAACAACCAGCTGACCCTGTTTTCAGTCTGATATGCTGCGTTTTATTCTGCACCAACAGAGAGCTTAATTAATGTCCAAAAACTATTAAAAACCACAATGAGACAATTCTTCTTTAAACTGCCAGCAGACAAGTTTTTAGCTTAAACTTAACACTGTAAAGCAAGTGTTGATCACTGGCTTTCAGAAGTCTTCTTTTCACTCTGTAAATCTGATTACCGCGGCTCAGCCTGCATCATGTCTCTGTTACAGACTGTTTATTTACACTCCTCCCTGCACGCTGACACCCCTGCAGTATTACTTGTTTGTGTAAAGCAGTACTCAGACCACGTTATTACTCCATTAAAAACTGACATTATCACTTGACCTCTTCAGTAAAAATTATGCTAGACTGAAGAAAAAAGGAAGAGTTTTCCTTGTCTTTGCACCAACAATAACACCATTTAGAGTGATCATGAGCACTGTAGATTATTTTTTACTCTGTCCCACATACGGCTTCCTGCTGCTTTGAATATTCAGTAGAGCACCACATGTAGATTATTCTGCCGCTGAAAATAGTTCACAACAAATGCTTAAATAACATTTGACGTAAATACAGCGTCCAGTTGTTTGGGGACAAACAAAGAAAATCAAACTTTATATCTGTGACCCATTTTTAAAAAGTTTATATCTCTAGAAAATGTGTTTGTGGATAAAAGCCTCGATCTGAAAGTACTTGGAAAGATGCTAAAAGTTCGATTTAGGTCTTTTGATGAGAACTTTGATGACCAAGAGAATTCACAGCCAGTTTAAATGAACCATTTCAAGACCTGAACTTATATAAAACCAACTGTCTTCAGTCTGATTACATGTGGAATTATTCGCCTCACTTTCACATCTTAAAACAGGAGAAACAGACCCACAATGGAATAAAACTGCTCTAATTCCTTGAGACTGAACAAAAGACTAAATGACCGAGATGCAAAGTTTTTAAGTGTGCAACAGTCAGAGTGAGGAGTCAGCAAGGAAAAGCCGAGTCAAGTTAGTCAAGACTGTGTTCTTACTCTGCTTAGTGTTGTTTATAGCAGCGACAGTGTTGCTCCCTAGTGGAGCGGCAGGCATGGAGGACTGTGAGAGCTCAGAGTCAGGGCAGGAGCTGTTGCCTGTGCTGTTCCATGCCATGCGCTTTACGTCATGCGGAGGAACTGAAACACACAACGGGTGGTCAAACACAAACACAAACATGTAGATGGATGACAAGGATGACAAAAACATATATTTGATTATACACACACACACACACACCAACACAAAAACACAAACATGTGGACAGCATGCACTAAAAAGAAAAAAACAAAGTGACAAACTTGACAAGAGACAAAAGCTGACATGGGTTATAAATTAGTTAAATTAATGAGAAAGTGAACAAAACTGAGAGTTAAGTGTTGGTTTAGTTTATGACGGACATGCAGATGGATGGCAGCTGGAAGTGAGATCAGCACAGCTCAGACTGAAACGCTGTGTGATGTGGAAATCATTGAACTGCCTGCTCTGCTCATGTCTACTCTACCCTTAATGCTCGTATACATTAATAAAGCCTCGTCTGATGAGCTGCAGCACCCAGCAAAGAGAGGATCGAAGCCATTGTTTGCTATTAGCGCACGTTATGTCTGTGGGGGAAACTTAGCATGTTCAGGAAGGAAGGAAGTCAGGAAAGTGGGAGTGAATGAAGCACACAGGAGAGGAGTAAAGAGGAGGAGACTGTCCTGTAAGTGCAGGGTTGTCTCATGAGAAGGCAGAGGCAAAGACGAGAGGTTTGAGTCTGAGAGATGAGAGGAAAGACTGAAAGGGATTAATGAGAAGAAAGAGGGGAGAAAAGGGTGTATTAGAGAACAAATTAAGACAAAAGATTACAGAACAGAAAGGAGGAGAATGGAGGAGGACAAAGAGAAACCGGATGCTCTATGGCGTGTGCATGGACTCCGGTAAAAAAGCGAGACAGGCAGCAGGGCCTGTCAGACTGGGAGGCCGGTTCAGGACGCCCAGCTGAAAGGCAAGCGAGGCCTCCTCCAGCTGGAGCTGTCACATTAGGAGGACAAGGGGATAGATGCAGTGATCACCAAGTAACACACACACACACACACCACACACACACACACACACACTTACGCACACATCTCAGGGTTCCCACATTGGCCCTGATGAAAAAATCCTACAACTTTTTTTAAACTGACTTTTTATAATTAGGTCACAATGTCTCTGTGACCTAAAAAAAAAAAACTTAGTTGCTGCTGGTTTTTCAAAAAGTGCTTTGAGAACAGTGAAGTGAACTCCAGGTATGAAGCAGTTAAGGGAAAATAGTCTTGCTCTTAAGAAGTGAGCACACAGCATAAAGTATAATGGATATACACAGCAGGAAATGACCAACAAAACAATAAGTCTGGAAATGCATCACCAGTTACAACTTGGGTCTCATTAACAGTCGGACAATCGTGGCAATAAAAAACTAGGGGTTATTGATCCGGCCAATAGTTTTTTACTGACTCAAATTTTTTACTGACTCCCTGATCTCAGGAATGACTTGATGAACACCAATTTAAATGGCATGTGAAACAAAACAAATCCAAGTTGTAATAAACTGAAATCATCCTGTAAATAAATCTAAATTACCACCAATATGAACCAATTTAAAAATCCCATTGTTCCAGAGTTTTTCTCAAGAATTTTCTGGAGTCTAATCCAAATTAAACAAACAGAAGAGGAATCAACAATATTCCAGAAATTCCAAACCAGTGGGAACCCTAAAAAAAAAAAGCTTGGTGGATCAGAGTGAGGGAGCTCAAAGATGCAAGACGTCATTGCCAGTGACTACAAAAAGCCAGGGTGGGAGTGGGGGGGTTGATTGGTTGGGTGGGTGGGTGGGTGGGGGTGTTAAATCCTTGCCAGTGGCGACCAAACAGCTTCTGGTTGCCATGGATAAACTTACTGGCAGGTGAGCTTTGAGGTGAGGGCAGAAGTGGGGGCATCTCCTCTGTGGCGCTGCTCTGACTCAGCGCCGAACTGTCCGCTAGAACACACACACACACAAAACGCAGCCAGACACACAATAAATAAACATGTACGAATACAAACACACACACCACACGCACACAGTCAAAAGCGTGAGACACACGGGTTGTATCTCAAGACGCCTGCCCGTCAACTACAGTCAAATACACACATTTCACTAGATTGGAGACAGAGAAAGAGAAAGCGGATAAGAACAGGAAAAAGGGAAGAAATCACTTGAGTACCTTTCCTACCTTTCATTTCCTCTTCATCGTTGGTGGCGTTGCTCTCTGTTGATCCCTGTGGAGTGCAGACAGATGAACAGAAAGATACCGAAAATGAAACACAGCCGGCTTCTGGTCCGACAGGCCTGAGAGTGAAGCAGCGATGTGAGGCCTGATGCTTTCAGACTGACACAACACACACGTCTCACCTTGACTCCATCAGGAGGGTTGTGCACCACTGTGCTCTGAGATTCCTGCACGGACAACAGAGCAGTTAGTGCAGCACATCGCAGCCCTGCACCGGTGCCTCTCAACTGGCTTCAGACTGGGCCCCAATACTTCACCTCCACAACTGGGTCAGAACTAACAGCTCCTTCATGGTAGCTGGTTTCTCTATAAAGCTTTCCCATGACTCAGCTCAGGAGATGATTCACAATGATCATTACGGGCTGCAACTGATGATTGTTTTCAAAAGTGAGTATTTTATTGATGGTTTGGTTTATAAAAAGCCTTGTAATACTGAGAAATACTGATAAAAATTTAATACAATTAAAGCTGACATGTTTAAATCTAAATTTAGTCATGTTCAATATGATAGAGGACGGAGAAAATCAGCATATAAACACATTTGAAATCTGATGATAAACTCATAATCGAAGATGGTGTTGAATGATTTTCTGTTAACTGACTAATCAACTTTCACTAGTTTAATATTGTGATGATATTAAATGATTCATGATATCATACTGTGCTGCTTTTCATTAATAATATAAGTTAAATCAATCAAATTTCAAGAGAAATGTATTAAGATGCTAAGAAAATCAGTTACTACAGTTTTTGTTTTACATAGATGAGGAGTTTTGATCTTGGGCTGCAACAAACAAGTATTATAATTATTGATAAACCTGCAAATTTTAAAAATTTTAATTTTTTCCCAGTTTCTGCAAGTGAGAGGTGACATCTCAATGTCATTTTTTTTATCTATCTGAGTCCTAAACAGAGGCTGTAACCAGGAAATGGACAGGATTATTAGCATTTTTAAAATTCTGGTTAAGTTTTAAGTGACATAGCGGCCAATTAATTCTTTAATCCAATGACTGAACTTTTTTTTTCAAATTTAATTCAATATTTAAATTTGGTTAGGTGTAATTTTTTTCATAAGATATAATATCTAGTGTTAAAACATTCTTTCTAATATTGTGATGTTGATTTCAGCAGTATCGACTGTCCCGCGACCTACTTTGGGGTCCTGCACCACCAGTTGAGAAGCACCACCTTACCAGACCAGACAGTCTACCATGACTGTATTATGTAACCACATCAGTACAGATGTAATATGTTATAAGTAATGCATGCTAGTAAAGCTTCTTAAAGTCACAACATGCTAACACTAGATCAAAACACAATGATAAAAATAATAAAAATCGGCAGTATGGCAAGGATGTCAGTGGTGATGTAAACGGTGGCATGACAACAGGTTATGAAAGATGGTTTGATGGATGACTAGATGTTAGGATAGATGGTTGCAAGGCGGTGGTTTAGTGAAAAAGTTAACAGGATAGCTGGTTAAGCATGGGAGTAAAGCCAATAACAGAGGCCATAACAGGATAAACTCTACTCAGTAACAGCAGCCGTAAGTAAACCAGGACTCTACAGGTCTCTGTGCTGCCACTTGAGAGGGATATGATCCTAAAGACAAGTTCATGCTCCATAAAAACCTACAAAAAAAAAAATATCTACACATGTGCAGCCTGAGATCGTTTCCAAAAAGTGTCCTTTCTGCTTTGATTCAGGAGCACATGTGCAGCTTCGGGGGGTAAAATGGCCGGAGGATGGGAGCTGCCGGGACAGGGAATGTTACGGTGCAACATCTCCTGGATGGTAGATGAAAGATGACAAGCAGCGACTACGGCGATGGAGGATGAGGCACAACGGGGCTACTATGCAACTACTAGGGTTTGGGGGATAAGGAGGCAGGAACCAACACTGCGGCGGCCTACTGTACCATCTGGGCGTTGGTTGCCATGTTGGTGTCTTTCAGGGCATTGATGGCGCTCACTATACTGTTCTTACTGTTGTTGGTAGAAGGCTGGGACGAGAACGCAGACACTCAAAGTGAACACATACGTTACACACACAGATGCATTAGAATTATACGCCTTTTAGGGAATGGGGCTAATGTTGGTCGAGGCTTGCAGGCTGTTGAGAGCTAACAGGGTAAATGAGAGGGTGAGTGCCAGAGAATGGCCTCTTGATCATCCTTTTTACTGCCTCACTAACTCTCTATGCCTCCACCACTTAACTGCACAGAGAGACCCCTGGGGCAGGGGAGAAAGAGAGGGAGGCAGGGGGGAGGGGAAGGGAAGAGAGATGCTTAATAGCAGCAGAGAATGAAGGAAATTGTTCAGAAAGAGTGAGCAACAGATCTTTTACTAAGAACGGCTAAAGGTGAGATAAAAAACCTACACAAAAAGAATTGACTAATAATTGTTTACAAGAAATTTGGAACTCAGGGGAAAAAAAGTTAAATAGAGTTTCTCAAACTTTTGGATTCTGGGATCTAAAAAAAAGGCCATTAAAGGTTGAGAAACAGTGAGGTGCAGAATGATCTACTGTTGAAATTAATGGGAATTTTTTATTAAAAAGTTAAATTCAAAACAATAATTTTTTACTGTGGGGAAAAAAAAGTTCTCTTTATAAAGCAAGGTAGAGAAAGAGAGTCTGAGAGAGACAGAGGAAGAGAAAAATAACAGACAATAAAGACAGAGGGGTTGAGGTAATAGAGGAGACAGGTGCAGTAAAGAAAGAGGGCAAAGAGGTGATGAGACAAACTTACCTTAGCAGAATCTGACTTCTTGTTGAGTAAACTTTTGCATGCTGTAAAAAAAAGGATGGAGGAGGATATAAAGGGAGAGAAACAGGTAAGAGTTTTACTGGTGACGACAGCATCCATGCCAAATTCTTACAGCTCCTTTTCAGCTTTTTGCAGAAATCAGAAAACTTAAGCAAAGTCTAGATTGATGCCAGAGAAGAACATGCATTTTAATGGATTTCTTGGGCATTTTTTCCCCCCCCTTGGCTGTACAAGTTGCTACACTCTGCAAAACCCATTCAACATCATAATCCATTCATTGCCATCTGGGGATAAAAGAGAAACCTGAGAGCAAAGTAAACTTCCCCAATCCATTTCCTGTCTGGAAGACCCCAGCAGATCTACAAAGAGAGTGATGGTCAGACTAAAACTGCCTCCAGGAATGACGGCAATAAGAGAGGTTAATGTAAATCATTGATTTCTTTAAGGGCCCAAGTCACTTTTCCTCTCAGTCTGAAGCTCTCAACTGTCTGTTGCTTCATTTTCATTTTCTCATTTTCTACTGACATACACACAGGCTCCAAAAATCGTATCTTGTGTTTCTTACCTTCAAATAAGAAATGGGAGAGGGAAAAGAGTGGGAGAGAGGACTTAGTATTTCAATATAAAAAGAATGGAGATAAGGGGCACAGCATTTACAGCAGCAAACAATATTAAGTGACATCTCATGCTCCTTAATCTTGGCTATTGCGTCGATATGCAGCTTCTATCTTGGCCTGGCCATGCAGCATCCAAAAGGAAAATAAAATGATAGAAAAGAAAATTTTTCATTCCATAACCAGGGAAAGGACAGCTGATTGTTCAGAGGGCAAACGTCTGCTCTTAATTCGACTAAATCTTCTACCAAACAGCAATCAGTGTGCTAACTTTGACAGCATGGGATCACCACGTTCATATGCTCTCTAAATGCGTCAGTCCCTTCTGCTCCTCACGAGAACGACCACCAGTTTAAGATGGTAGAACGGGCAGAGTCAAGATGACCCGCAGAATGAGCACCGCACCGCTTAAGCAACATACCAGCTTGATGATGAGCAGGGAAGGACAGATTAGAAAGCATCTGAAGTAGCATCTCCCCAAAGGCTTTTTTTTTTTTTTTTTTTTTTTTAAACAGAGTATAACCACACA
>JAPZDZ010000014.1:3378641-3389337 GCA_029783805.1 Acanthurus tennentii | reverse complement strand
ACACACACACACACCTCTGCAATGCGTCAGGGAGGCCCTGATAGGATCAATACTTTTGGACCAGCTTTCAATTGGATACCATTAAACATTCAAAAACTGCTTAGCAAACCCCTGCACTGCACCCTTCACAAATACACTCGTCTCCCACACACACACACTCTCACACACACATATAGCACACTTACATCGTATGCTCCGGCTTTGATCTGCTGATAGAGTTTGTGTTGATCTTCATCCCAGAATGGAGGATATCCCACTAACAAGATATAGAGAATAACACCTGACAGAAAACAAAGGGATCAAGTTAGTTGGATTATTTTTCAATCAAATGAGGCAAGGACATTCTATGTTTATGACGCATTTTATTACAAAAAAAACTCAATTGGCTTTACAAACAAACACTCACGACACAAACACAATAAAGATTATTAAGAGTTTTTGTCTTAGGCTAAAATTAACATTTTTCAATTGAAATCTTTCTCCCAGTAGTATTTCATGAGCCTCTCAAAGTGGTTAATTTCACTAAGTGACAAAAGAGTCCGGAGTTTTATGTTTGTAACAAGCCGACTGCAACAGTTTCACCGCCTCTAAGTGAGGCTGAAGACTCACCACAAGCCCATATGTCCACAGGTTTGCCATAGGGGTCCTTCCTCAGGACTTCTGGGGAGAGATAGCCAGGGGTGCCCGCAAACCCTGCACGGCAAACAAACCAGAGGACGCAATTTACCGATTGCCTCATTTTTTTTTTCGTAAATCCTGATGGAGGCTATTTTTGTGCAGTTATGTGAATGGGTCATATGATAGTGACCTGTTGGACTCCAACGCAAGACCAGATTATGACAGTGTAGAGTCAGAAGCAAATACTCGTTAATCATCTCGTCCCTGCCGGAGAGTCAGCCAAATGCTAGCAGCTCGGCTGTTGGCCAAGACACAATGGCCTAAGCATGAACTGGAAAGTGTCTGTGAGCCTCTTAAGTAACGCTCACACAAATATTCTTTGGCTCCCGAACCAGCAGGTGGACTTGCGTCTGTATGGACCCACTTTATGAATGAGGGCCTATTCAGGAGTGATGTGTATGCTTGAGCATAGAAACCATCGAGCGCTTAGCACCCAGACAGAATAACAGATCAGTTAACGGTCCAGCACGTTTGATAAGCGTGTGTCACTGTTTGTGTTTTCTTACCAAACCAAGCCTGCTGGTCTCCCTGCACTTCAATAGCAAGGCCAAAGTCTGCCAGCTTCACTGCAGCTCCCTTCATCTTACTGGCCAACAACAGGTTTTCAGGCTGGTAGACACACATGGTGAAGCAGAATGTAGGACAAAAGATCAAGACAGTGAGAGACATATAGTGACAGGCACTCTTCAGTAAAGCTCTTTCTTACAAATTTTCATATTTGATGTATCTGACACAGCTCGTGTGGGGGTGGGGTAAAGGTGTGAGAAAGCGATGGAAAGACGGAGGATGTAGAGAGAGGATGGGTGGTTAAGAATCTCCACAAAGCCTTATATGGGCATGGGTTTGTAGCCATAGAAACCACTCGGGGAGTCATTTAGGCAGCGCCGCAGACTGCATGCTAAATGGAAAGTGTACTTAGCGAGAGGCAGCGTGTGTGGCAGCGTTCTAAATGGCCGTTGTTTGGGCAGTAGGACATAAATGGCTGCAGTAAAAGCCCACTCAGGATAAAAGGCCAACAAATCAGACAGGCAGCGGTCGAGATAATAGTGTTATTCTCCGACACGGAGCGTGCACACACACACACACACATACACACAAAAAAGCCGCCCACACGTGTCTGAGACTCCTCTCGAGGTTGTTTTTCCACACCTTGTGGTCTCTACTTAAAAAAGGTCCATTTCAATACATATTATTATTGTCCTTCCTACAAGGATTATTATCAGCTCCTTAAACTGTGTTAAGTGGAAAACTGGAGGTGGCAGAGATGCTCTCTTCCTCTACTCTTTGCATTTGAGCCCATCAGCAATTTTGGACAATTCAAGTCCCTCCCCCGCCGCTCCATGGGTAGCGTGATGTCACATGGGTTGTCCTGGCAACCCCTGAGGTTTATCTATGCCTTCACCTCCTCTCTCATAATGGACCCCCTTCACAACACTGTGTTTTGTGTGTGTGTGTGTGCGTGCGTGCACGCGTGTTTGTGTGCTGTTTGAGTCCTTGTCTTTTCCTTGCCATAGGTGAGCGACCGACCCCGCCACGTGATCATGACTCACCATCTCTGTGCAAACCATGGACGCACATGCATGCAGTACTGACACACACACTCACGGGCACAAAGAGTCACGGACAGACAGGATGACAGATCCGAGAGCGGATAGACAAACAGAGGGTAAAAACAGAGGACGGGAGGGGGAAGGAGGGGAAAAATAAAAGCAGAAATGCAGAGGAAAAGAGAGGGAGAGGCGTAGAAACCAAGAGCCATCTGTGTGTTGCCATGGCCACGAGAAGAGGTGTGTGTGTGTGCGTGCGTGCGTGTGTGTGTGAGTGTGTGGTTGTCATGGCAACGGGCAGCCACTCACCTTGAGGTCTCTGTGCACAATATCATGCTGGTGGATATGATTGACACTCTCCAAGATCTGACTAATGCAATGACTACAGAGACAGAAAAAGGGACAAACAGAGAGAAAAGATGTCAGTCACTGTGTTTCGTTACAAAAATAAATAAAAAAATAAACTAATTATCACATTTTCTACACATGATCTGTCTTTGTGTTTGCTTTAAGCTTGGCACATCCTGGTTTGGTTAGAAAAACTGATGCATTTCTTTGGAGGACAAATCTGACATCAGTTTTGTTCACTATATGATTAATCTCATTAAATCAAAGCTGTTGTACATTTACGTTTGTGCAAAGGGCTGCTGATAATTTTGGTGAAAAAATCCTGTCAATATTTTGTCCAGGGACTAAAATAAAGGAACTTCAGAAACCTGTGGATATGCACCAGTGAGAAAAACCTTTACAAGAATCACAAAATACAGTTGATATAGTTAGTTAACAGACAGAAAATAAACTTGCAACTTTTCATATTAATGTAATAACTTAGAAAATAAGTAGATGTATTAATATGAAATACACAAAAAAACTGAAAAATATGCATAAGCAAACACCATACGATATACACTATTATTTTTCAAAGACATAATCAAGGTGCTAGAGTTTAAACATCAATATCTAGAAACCTGAGTAGGAGGTCTTATAGCACACAGGCATAAATCTCCATCTCAGTAGCGATTTTAATAACGGGGGCGTCAATTCAGCTGCTACTAATACCATTATTTCTCAATTTTGGCTGGTAAGCATGTTTTCACACTAGCCTGGTGAGTGTGCTGGCTCATGATAGGTCTTGTAAAATTTTCCTGCAAGCCTGTACCAACCACCTTATTATTGTCAGGCTCCGAGGTCCCTCTGTTTGAGGCTCATGTTCATGTCATGTCTAAGCAAAAGGTTAATGGGTCAAAGGTCAGGGTCCAGCTAGAGAGAGAGCCAGGAAGAGCCTCCATCCACATGGTTTGGTTAGTATGTGTGTGTGTGTGTGTGTGTGAGCTTGTGTCTGTGTGCTACAAAAGCCCCCCCATGTGAGCGTGAACAGACAAAGACCCCTAATCCAATTGTACAACAGACTTCATAAGCTGCAGAACACACAGCCACAGGGGAAAAAGGAAGGAGACCGAGTCGAAGGAAGCAATGAGGGAGGAGAGAAAGCTTAAATGTCACAATGTTAACGAAATGTCAGTGAGTACTGTAAAATTCTCAGTTCAATTTTGTGGATGCCAAGGTGACATATTTAAATTGGTTGTGCTGTCTAGTCAAATACCCAAACCCCAATTACATTCAATTAATAATAAAACAGACAAGAAGCGGCAAATCTTCACATTTGAAAAGCCTGAACCAGCATTTTTTTTTCAGAATTTATACAATAATCATAACTTTTTGATATTATTTTAGTGTCTGAAGTTCCAGTGTTGTGTTGAAGAAGGATGGAGAGGAATACATGTGGCCAAAGAGAGAAAAACACAAGTGTACTGATGCACTTGTTGACAGGGGGGCCATGTTTGCTGTCAAGAACACAAGCAAACCGAATGCATCCACCACTGAGTGTCTGTGTGTTCACATTCATAAAATAAGAGTGCAATTCATATGCTTAATGGGATTACCCTGTATGTATGCAGCAGTGTGCATGTGTGTGTTCATATGTTCATGGGCAGAGTCATGTGAGATACTTACCTGGCATCAGCTTCACTGTAGTACTCCCTGGCTACAATGTCTTCAAAAAGCTCCCCTCCTGTCACCCTGGGAGGGGGGAGGGCAGGGAGGAATCAAAAGAGAGAGGAGAGGGAGGAGGAAAGAAAGACAGAGAGGGGGGGGTGGAGGGTAGCAGGAGAGAGATGTTGTCAGCATACACAAATGAACCGCAGTCACACACATGGATAAAATGTCAAAGTGTGTGCGTGTGTGTGTGTGTGTGTGCAGAATATACTCACAGGTCAAAGACTAGGTAATGAAAGCCTTCCTCTGAAATGCTGTCGTGGAGTCGTACTGCAACATAAAGACAGGAGTCAGGTAAAAGAAGGAAAGAGCTGCTTTAGTGTTAAGCCTCTATATAAACTGAGGTGAGAGAAAGAGCAAAAAAAAAAAAAAAAAAAAAGGAGAAGCTGGTGTTAAATGTGGCTTTGACGTATAAAGCTTTTTCTCTTGATATGTAACAGCAATTAACTGCCATTTATTGAGAGCTCCCACACAAGCACAACATGTTTATGGAAGCTGAGTGTCACTGTCGGGAAATGTGTTTTGTTTAGGGTCAAATTACCTGTAGTTTGTGCAGTAGCCAACAGTTGAGCAACTCAAATTCTAGCTCATGACCTGGTAAATAATGACTGATATTGCATATACAAGAGGAAAAGGTCTTTCACAACATCTACAGTGTTGCGTTTATTGTGATAACTGCCTGTCACATGTAAGTTTATTACAATCCGCTCATTATGGCTGTTTCTTTTCTTACCAGTCCACCCAAAAAGACTGCGATTGTGACAAAAAAAAGTCCAACACAAAACTTAAAAAACAGTTATTTTGTTATTTACGTGATTTTAGCACATTTTTGCTTAGAAATAAACAGACAGGGAGGGAGACGGGTATGACGTTCAACAAATGTCGGACAAAAAAACATTGTCATTCTTAATTCTTAAAGTACAAAACCCTGATTGGCTACCAGGGCAAAATTGTCATCACAGAACATTACACAAGGTTTACAATATGTAAATAAGTACAAAACATACACTGCAGATGTGGGCAGAGATTCAGGGATTTGAGGCCAGGCTTGGAAATGTAATGTTTACCCAAAAAGAGCTCCTTCCTGATTACTGGTGAAGATAAGTGAGCGTTTGGTCGAGAATAGAAAACTTAAAGTGGTGATTACAGTAATGAGCTCATTTTATCACAATGCCTGGGTTATGCAGTAACCATCCCTGTCCTTCTGTCAACAAAACAGCAGCAGCATGACAAAGCAGGATCCAGGCGGCAGGAGCCCAGAGGATGAGCCTGAGATACAGCTAAGCTTTAGTGTCAGGGAGCCACACTTATCGTTATGTAAAATGAATATCAGTTGTATAATAAGATGAAGTAGGATGGCCCTGCAGCAAGAATCAAGAGCGACTGCTCTTTCCTCCTCCTCCCATCTTCTCGCTCTCCCTCCATCTGTCTCCTACTCCTCCTGCTTTCTTCTCTCCATCTGTCTCTTTTTTTCATGCCCTCTTTTGTCCAAAGTTTGAACGCAGACGTTGCCAAAATATGTCAAAGAGGAAAAAGGACAAGAGGGAGAGGAAAATCTATACAGAGAGGGTAAGAGAACGGGGAAGCAGACGAGGGGCAAAAGAGTGCCTGAGGGGTCGACAGAAAACTAGGACATGAGGAAAAGAGAAATAAGGAATGCAGAGGGAAAGGTGTCATTGATTTTGTCATATTTCCCCTCTCTGCCCTCTGACACTCATCCCTCTAGGCGTCTCCATTAAAGCAGCACAAGGTATTTCGTTATTTGATTGCCACTGCAATACGAATTTTCTCAGTTAACACACTATCAGGGGCTGTGATAGCAGTGCATAGCCAGCAGGAAAGAGGAGCCTGCTACAGAAGTCTGGAGGTACGCCTATCAAAAAAGGTAAATAAAAACAGATAAAAAATACATTAAAAATAAATAAATTTGGAGACCTCTACCGGGTTCTGATGCCACTATTCCGTCATATAAACTTATCTTATTTAGTACATATTTTAATGCTCTTATCTACCCAATTGTGTGCATTGCATAGGCTAATGCAGACTTAAGAGAAAATTACTCAAAGACAAGTGAACTAAATTAACATGAAAATCTTAGATAAAATGCAAAATGTGATACAATATATGTATATTTGAGCATATGTATTTCTGTTGGAAGTTCCTGTACATGATTTGGGCCATCTGATATTAGTCTGCTTACTTGGTCAATGACAAGAAATACATAAGCAGTCCAGGACTTTTAAAATGTATAATTACATTGTGAGGCTGAGGCATAACCTATATTTTCTTCATGACATGGGCCTTTTTGACAACATTTCTTGATTTACTGTGTTGGCAATGGGTTTTTGAGATGGTTCTGCCTTAAGATTACATTGTAAATAAAAACAACGACAATTCATAAATTTATTAAGTCCATAAACACCTATGTGACTGTATATGGGAAATGGAGTGTGAACTTTTAAAGCAGCCCCTCTGATGAGGATGTCCCCTGTCATGCTCCCATTATTTCAAAATAAGAGCCAGGTCCTGACACATATACATTTGGCATATTGCAACCAAGGGGCAAACTTCCCACTTCCGCTTTGAAGCCAACCAGGAAGTACAAAAACTTGCAATTCCTCGACTGACTGCTTGAGGCTGGCTCCAAAAGGGAGCAAATTCCCATTGGAGCCCATGTTTAAATGGCCAACTTTAGAGCAGAAATAAACATATTTACAGCCTGGTTCAAAAAACGTTGTTTTGTCTACAGCTTCTCTATCATCCCATGAAAACTCTGAGGGGGGTGAATTTTTTTCTAACTCATTTGTTTATTTTACATTTAAGCTTAAAATTTGGCTATTCGGCTGTTGATTGACAGCCTGTTGACGTATAGCTGGGGGCTGTTAGCTGAGTGGTTTGCTGTCCGTCCTTCGACCCCGCCTCTTTTCCCATATTTGTTTTTTTGTTGTTTAGGCGGGCTCTTGGCGGAGTCACGTGCAGGCTAATGGTGGTGCCCAGGACGAGATTTCTGAGGCTTCATTTTCGCTCATTCAGAAACCAATTGGTGACGCTATGGAGGGTTCATCCAGTGTTTTATAAAAATCAAAAATTAACATAAAAGTAGCTGGTTGTTTTTAAATTAGTTGCCAGCTGTTTGTCTTATGGAGGCTTAAATATTTAACACAAATGCTGGACATAGAAAACATCTGTCTCCTCTTATCAGGCACGACAGGGATCTGTTGTCCCATTTTACCTTCTGTTTATTCTCATTCTGACTGGACTTACTGAATATTAGTGTTTTAAGGCAGTATTGGTGTCATTATTAACAGATCCTTTATTGTATGTTGTCATGACAACTGTGCAGCTGATCTAAATAAGACTAACAAAATTTACACCTCAGCTACCTTTCCTGAGCTGTTAGCATCTCCTTACTGATACAAAGTATTAATGTTTAAATACTGGCTAAACACGGTGACGCCCACCATCACTTTCAATGTGCAAAAGACTCAGTGTAATTTCTTTGAGTTTTCTAAAAGAAAAATGTTTTTGTATGTTAAAGTGGCTGCTAATATACTTGGCAATAGAAACTGATAATATCTAGAATTGAGGAACTAAACTGGCTCTTAAATGGCTCTCTTTTTTGCATCTACAGGAGATGTTTCTAGTGGAGCTGACGATGGTCAATCGTTAATTATCACAAGCAGGCCTGTTTGCAATCCCTCTTCCATCCTGACAAGTGAGCTGGGCAATCTGACAAAACCCTGCATCTTTATTCTCCAAACGCCTGCTCGCCAAAGCTTTGCTCATTGCACCAATGTCCATAGATGACAGCAGCAGCGCTCTGAGCTTGACTTTATTGACATTCAAAATGAGCGATAACAGAGAAAGCCAGAGCATCATTTAAGACTAACTGACAAGATAAATGAGCACAAAAAAGTGAACCAACTGTTGTCTTTTAAATGCACTCACTGATAATTAGCTCAGTACATCAGAAATGCAACATTAAGGTCAGACAGATAAATATAAAAAAAGGTTCTGTTTTTCTGCTCTGTCTTCTGCATGATGTGACATGTTTGTAATGAGGAACTCTGACTTTCACATTTAGGTTCGCGTTTCTAGAGAATACGGACACTTCTCTACATCCAACTAATTCTCAGTAATTTAAGTATCGATTGAGTTATCTTCTAACCTTAACATAATTTACTTTTTGTTTTACAGCTGCTTGTCCCATCTCCATACTCCATTCTTTTCTCCATATAAACATTATTATAATTCTCACAGTTTTTTGTGATTAATCATGTTACATGACTTTCAAAAGCACATCAATTAACTATCAAGATAACACAAAAAAATCATTTATTTCAGAGCAGTAGAGAGAATATTTAATATCTTACAGGTATCCAACAGCAACATAGCATTGGCATAAACGTTGATGCTAGCACCAGCATTAGCAAAGTCAAGTAGAGAATATTTCCCTGTGTTTGTAAGCATGAGCAACCATACAGAAACACAAGTGACTAACTCAGTCACATTCACAGAAACTCACCAATGTTAGGGTGCTTCAGGAGACGGCAGATTCGAGCCTCTCTCTCGAGCTTCTGATGGTCTGAGGAGAGAAAAGTTGCTGTTTAGACAAATGAAATCAAAGAGTAGCAAAGCCACTCATTTACTTATTCTATTGTTAGAAAAAGAGTTCAGATGAAATTAGCATTTAGGTGTTTTCCATTTTGGTGCTTGACAAAATGTAAATGGCTGCAAACATGACACATTCTATCACTGAAGACAAGATGACTAAGACGTAATATTTCTATATTCCTGCAGTATCAATAAAAATATCTTGTAGTTTGCCAATTTTGTCATTCATATTAATTTTTATTTTAAATGTTTTGGGGTTTTTTTTGCCATTTTATGACTTTAGAGATGCAGACAGGAAGGGCAGATAAGAGAGAGTAGGTGATATGATTAAGGTATGGCAGGTTTTTTTTTTTACCACCAGGCCACCGAATGCCACATATGCACCAATTAACACTAATGACCCACTTTAAACAAAGTTCTAAGTATAAGTCCCTTCGATAGCTCTCCATTCGTAAACAAGCATATGCAAAATGAGACTGTAGCAATTTCTATGTCACAAAAACCTTCTTCCTGGAAATACTTGCTTGCTGGTATTAAATTGAATTTGACTCACTACTGCAGATTTCTTCATAATGATGTTTTACTAGATCAGCCATAAATATTAACAAAATCAATTAAACGTTTAAAAGCACATACTTCAAAAGAATTAGGTAAATTGTGTCACATGACGACGCTGTCCTTTATGATAAGACAAGTATATTAGGCCAGCAAACAAACTTGTTAGTTTTTCAAGCTGAGTGGCGGCTTTCGTCTCTGAAAGGTAACATTCAAAAGGGGGCATTTCAGCAGAACTCCACTGGTTTAATTTAAGGTTACTGAGGAAAATAATGAGGCTTTGTGCAGCAACGGATGCAACAAGTTTACTCATGCAAGCCCATACGTAAATGTGTATGTGTGTAAATAGGTTACTGTGAAGTCCAAACTGGTGTGTTTGCATTGGGATGGGGATGCAAGCATGAATACACAGACACACACAGACATTCACACAGTCCTCATGTCCAAACCAACATCCTTGTTTGACGTTTTTTTTTTCTGCAGCAGTGTATACATGCAGGTGTTTGCACAAGATGTGACATGACACTGTTTGACAGCTCCCTCCCATTTCTTTGGAAGCCATGCAGCTCAGGTTAGATATCTTCGAGGTCAACTGTATTGACGATCCAGTGTGACTCAGTGTGTGTATGTGTCCATTATCACTGTTGAACCCAACTCACTTTCAAAGCTTCAGAGCGATTACACCACACAGAGGCAGGCTCACTAAGATTTGCATTCATTTCCCCAGTGCAGCAACAGCCTCAGATAAAATTCACAGGCTATTGCTGGGCAATTAACTTACCCAACTGTTTTGTTATGAATGGAATACAGTATGTTTAGACATAATGTAAGAGCACATTATTATAAAAAGCCGCATCACTTTCTGCAACTTTTTGTATCCTTCTACACAGTCTCTGTAACCTTTCTTTGCCCGACTTCCTTTAACTTGTTGCTGGCTTGGACTAACTTTTAAGCAGCAGTCAAGGCGTTTTGAAGCCTTGTCTTCTGTTCACTCACACAGTGCTACACTATCCTCATCTACCATCCACTAACTTCTCTGTTGTGTCCTTTCAGGTATATATATTTTCCTAATCTGAGAGAAAGCAAGTGAATAAGGGAGAGACTTGAACCTGCTTCTAATTACACCTGTGACGCAGGACGGAGACAGAAAGAGAGAGACGGAGGGAGGATTACATGGAACGTTCATTTGCTAGAAGAGGATCACAGCTCCCCTGTGTGTGTGTGTGTGTGTGTGTGTGTGTGTGTGT
>JAPZDZ010000014.1:3368190-3378541 GCA_029783805.1 Acanthurus tennentii | reverse complement strand
TGTGTGTGTGTGTGTGTGTGTGTGTGTGTGTGTGTATTTGTGTAAAGCTGTCTACCCTGGTGCAGTGTCACTGCAGCACTCACTAATTCATTCAATCTCCTTATTTGTTGGTGCGAGAGTGTTGTAGAAGAAGACGGGAAAGAGAGGGCTGGAGGGTAATTACTGGCACTTCCTGCTGCTCTCTAATTGGCCATCTGCTTTGCCATTGGGCGGGCCCACAGCCATCTTACATCAGCTGAGGAGGATGGAGAGAACCTGACACACACACACACACCCAATACCCCTCTCTCTGCCACACATACATGAAGCTAAAAACATGACTTAGCATGAGGATCCAGCTCAGTCTGTTTAAGCAAAGTTCACATCATAACAACTGTCATAATTGTGAAATAACGCTTTATTTTTGACAGATTACCTTTATATTGATAATGTGATAATATTTTGGTGGTTGGTTACAAGAGTCTTTAAAATCAAAACATGCTTTCAACAGCTGCCTTATGTCAAACGGAAATGGCGTAATATAAGAAAATTCTGGAATGTTCATGATTAAGACTGTCTAGATATTTCATTTGGGGTGCGAGGGTGGACAACGCTCAGAGTTAACAGGAATAGTGACGTGGCGCTAGTAGTTAGAGCTAACCCAACATCAGCAGCAACTATCAGAACATTTGTCTGTCTTCCAAAATGATGGGGAGTCTGGTGGAGCTTCGACAGTCACGAGAAGCATGATTACATACTCAACCACATCTTACACAGCTTATTCTGTATTTGATGCCAGCAATTCATTTCAATCGTGTTGGAACAGGGGCAACAAAAGACTGTGAAAGAAGTGGAATGCATAAAAAAAACCTGTTCGGAAAATTTGAAGGATAAAGTGGTTCATTGGTTCAAAGTATTGTGTCTGGATATGACAGGAGCTCCCTCCAAATACATGGGCTAGGAGACACTTAGTCAAACTGTTTGCAAATTACTGCAATGTGTTTTAATTTACATGAATATTTTATTAACATTTTCCAAACTCTGTTGGAATCATGGTTGTACTAAACATGGCAGCTCACATATGATCTATTATATTTATTATATTTCATAATGGTCTAGAAAATAAATGGGAAGTAACACAGCTAGACTAAAGTCAAACAAACACAGAGCCCGAGGACACAAACTGTAGGACACTACGAAAACACTGAGGAGTCAAAGCATTAGGGGAGTGCATTAAAGTGGATAGTCTGTCTCTCTCTGACACTCTCTCTCACACAGTGTTGCAGCAGAGAATGCAGCAGCCATCTACTTTTTAACAGTCACTTCACTTAACAACAAAATAAAGAGGAATTCATTCTGCACTATCACATTGTTTTAACACCATGGATACCTAAAAACAAACAGGTTCATTTCTCAATTTTGTTTTATGATGATCTTTCTTTAAAAGATTTCAGTTTGTTGTTCTTGTGGTTTGTAAATTCACCTGTATCATTTAAACCTAGCATAACTTTAGTTTTATTCAACTCATTTTCTTCATTGAGTTTTTGTGAGATTTCGGAGGCTGTACTGTATCTTGTTTTTTTGGGTCATTTATAAACTGAAACCATCACAAACCAGAGGGCATTTTAATAACCTTGATTCTCTGAGGTGATAACCAGGTGTGAGTACATTTTTTTTTCATGTGTGTGTGCATAATGTGTACCCTGCTGCCCACTCGCATCTACCCCCCAACTGCCTGAGGGATGGACTATCCCGCAGCCACCTACCTACACCCATTCCTGACATCCCGTCCCCTCGCTTCCTTCCTTCTTTTGTTTCCTTCCTTACTTCCTCTCCCTCCCTGCCTCCCTTTTCCCCCTCCCCCCTCCTCAGATTACTGCAGTGTTTACCAGAGCTTTGAGAGACTTACCCACCAGGCCACGCGTGAGGTCACACTCGTCCCATCAGGCTAAAAAAAACCCACCCAAATCCTACCAGGCAAGCTGCCTGCTCACGCACTGGCTGCCTGTGTGTGCGGACGTTGTGTTTTTCGTGTGCGTGTAGGTGCATGTTGCGTCAGCCGGGCAGCCTACCGCAATACTTCTCTTAGCACAAAATCCTCTTGTTCCCTCCTTTGCTTACTCTATCGAGTCTCGTTCACTGTCTCATTTAACCTTGCTTCTGAGGTGTGGAGTGTCACTGATCTCCTTGCAAGACTATAATGTTGAAATCTCCTAATTTCCCTTCTCTACAAGACATTTTTCTCCTTTCCTGGCAAACTCATGCACATACACAGGCCTACGCTGTACTGCCTGCCTCTGCGAAGAGCCAACAGTTTTCTGCTGAGCCCTTACTTTTCCTCGTTGGGACATTAATACCAGAAGCTGCCCTATGTGGACACTTGATGGCAGGGCCAGGGATAGAACAATAACAGCATTACAACACACTCACAGATGCCTCACAATGCAGACATGCTCTATTAGTGTTACTCCCTGCCCTCTTTGTCTCTTTTACACACACACTCACACAAATGCCATCAGACACAGACAACAACAAGGCAAACAGGGAGGCGCCTATGGAATCCGTGGGGTCTTAGTGGTTGATGAGATACATTTAGCATAAGTGGATTAGCCTCAATACAAGCCAATCCCCCTTTGTAGAAAGACAAGAGAAAGGCAATGAGTTAGAGAGACTAGCTGAGAAAGAGAAGCACAGAGGTAATGAGAGAGAGTGCAGGAAATGAATACAAAGGAGGACAGGTATGTGTGATTGCCAGAAAGGAGTGCAGGCCTAATTTGTCAGGTATAAAAAGGAGAAAGCAATTAATTAACTCATTCTGAGGCCCTGGGAGGTTCTGACACACCGGCATAAGCACACGTCATCATTAGCACATGGCAAACCACGCCAGGCATGTTCACATGGGTGTGGATCAATGCAGAGACGCACAAGTAACTCAACAAATACATTTTTTGGGGTTGACTGTGGAGATACATGATGACACCAAGTAACAATTAACAACATAAGAGATGAGAAACATCTTTCATGTCCAGCCAGTTCTTATTGTTTTAATTCAGTCTGAGTCCATGAAGAGCGACTTAGAAATTTGGATCAATTTATTGTACAGTGGTTGTCTAATGATACCACAGAGGAAAGATTGAGAGATATTCAATACAGTGTTTATAAAGAGGGTCATTAAACCACCAAGAGGTGGCTGATAAGAACTCCCAAAAGACACAATGATTGAATAAAATATCTTCTCTGATATTGGAAAATTTGGGACTCCTGTTTGTGAAGATACTCTCCAGTAAAGCTGGGGGGATATGACTAAACATATACAGCAAGAGAAAAGACTTGAGCCAGTATCAGGATAGTTATCTCTTTAATATCTTTGGCAAACACAGTTGCAAATCAATTAGCTGCAATACTTTATGGCAATATTGAATTTCTGAGAATTTTGAAGGGATGCACAGTATTTATTGGTTCCAATAAATTATCAGCCAATAATTAAGAGATTCATAAATAGAATTGATAACACGAAGCCAAACTGCTTTCACTGGCTTTACTTCCCCAGCATCTGCACACTAGAATACAGTAGATGGCTGCGTGCACCGATTAAGTCAGTTTGCGATCGCAAATATACATGCATAAAAAGACGAAAAAGAAGAAAAAGTGCGTTCATGCCATCAAGCCGCTGCACCTATGGAACGATGCAGAGTAGCGAGCAAAATCTGTTGTCACTAGCTTGGAGGTTTTATAGAGCTGCAGAAGACGACAACACAGTTGCAATTTGCAATAAAAGTTCTGCAAAGGTTCTGAGGGAAAAAGCAGTGATATCAGATTTGTTTAGGTCAGAGCTGAGGAGTATAAAATGAACCATCTTGGCTCACAATAGTGTAGCCTTTCTTACCCTCAGGGGTCCATAAACAACAGGTTATGGACCATTTAAAAAATATGAAAACTTAGAATTATTAGTTATTAGTAAAGGCCCTCAGAAGCAGGTAATTAGTATCAATTATCAGTATCAGCTGAAAAATAAAATATCCATGACTTGAATTTCTAAAATTTTGCATTACAGTGTGCTATAATTTCAGTTATTAGTATTTAGTTCAATGGATTATGCATCAACAGACATTTTCACTTATTATTTTTTCTCAGTAAGATCTGACACTCTGCTGTATGCAAATAGCGATACATATTACAGTATAACAATGACACGCACCCTATAGCTCCACTTTCAAATTCACACCATAAACAGACCAAACATGCACATATCAGAGTCTCTGTGAGAGTGTTTGGTGTTACTGTACCTCTTGCAGACAGCTTCTTAGTGTTGATGATTTTTGCAGCATATTCCTGTCCTGATGACTTCTTTACACACCTACGCACCACTGAAAAAGCTCCCCTAAGAAAGAAGAACATAAACAACCAAAAATCAGTTCCATTTCACATTCTCCCTCCAACACATACACACAGCGTGACATTTGAAACTGAATCTACTTCTGTGACAGTGCTTTGTTTTTGTGTATACTAATAACCCTGCTCTCTAACACAAACACATCTTCAGTTTACAGTCATTACTATCACAAGCCTCAGTGTATACAACTTGAAAGGGCGGACAATGCTCACATTGGCACCAATATAACAAGCTTCTCAAGCCCAAGTACCAGTTTCGGATTATAAATGAATGGCCAAGTTCTTGTGCTAATCTTTGATAGGCACACAATACAACGCAACCTATAGCCCCAAAGGAAATTTAATTAGGAACAGCCAGCACAAAGAATGGTCTACACCTCACACAACAATGGACGATATTTAATAAATCCACAAGGTAACAACATTCAGTTAGATGTGCATAACACATAATATAACAACAGCTCCTACTCTGAAGAGATTCATATTGACCTCGATGAATGCTCCATATTTTTTCACCTGCCAACTGATATGCTAGTCATTCAATTTTGAGCATCACAGAGCAAGTAATAATGCAAGATTTCCATAGTGCCTATATCACAGCATGTTTAACTATAAGTATCTGGCTATGTGCAGTTTTCTTGAAAGAGGAGGGTTTTCTTATACCGCTCTTGATGATATAGGAGGGCTGCTACTTTCTGCTGCACTCTGCTCCTTCCTCTAGGCTCTTAGTTTCAATAATTTACCAGTAAATTGGAGGTGACAGGTGACAGAAGTACAAGTCATTGCCCTGACATTAATAACCTATGACGGAGCAAAATGCATTAACAAACGTGTGCAGAAACATAAGCCGAGGTAAGTGGTCAGTGCACATAAGATCCAGGGGCAGCAGAGCCCAGATACACTATACACCATACACTATACACTATAGAGGATGTGTAGGTGTGTAATTATATGTGTCCCAGTGTACTGGCTGTGCAATCAGCGCCATCGATTACTGACAATTATTCTGCAGTGGAAATGGCAGCTGGAAATTAAGGCCGGTGTATCTTCATAGGGCCGGTGTCGCCCTGCTGCCGCTGGTTTCAGCACAACAAGGGTAAAAAAAAAAAAAAAAAGCCTTCACCGGCCAAGAACAACAGATGCTGCTGCTGCTGCTGATGATGATGATGATGATGAAACAGATGAGGTAGTGGCCCGGTTTTCTGGCATCATCAGAATACCGAGAAAACACGTCACTGCCTCTTGCACAGTAAACGCCAAATTGCCGCTGTTACTGTCGGTACATGACATTTACCTGCCTTAAAAACCCGCAACGACGATGCATTTATTGATACCATGGTGACAGTTCATGCTGGTGTGCGGACCTTATGGGCATTACAGTGCAAACAGAACTCTGCGCAGCCCGGACCGAGCAACTTCCTCATTAAGTGATCCAGGGGTACGTAACGTTACTCAACACGGTTACACAAATCATCTGCAGCTGCTTAGGGGAAAAAAATTGGTCGGCCTAGTTAGCTAGCGACCACAGCCTATGGTCTATCGAGCCAGCGCGGAGCTGTCAGACCCGTGGGCCGGTGAAATGTCACCGGGCTACGTCTCCGGCGTCTCTCGGGGCCCCGCTGATGGATCCTGCAGACCAGGTATTACCGGCAAGCTAACACGGAAGGGCGAACAGCTGTCAATGCACCAATCTCTGTGCCATGTATTCATCACCATTAACGACTAAAACACGCAACGCTAATGGGCTAACTCTGCTAGTTTATCAATATCAGCATGGTAGCTCGCTGGCTAGTAACTAACCGTTGGTGCGCTGTTCTCAGTCACTGCGGGAGCTGCTAGCTAGCCGATAGCAACGGTTATTTAGCCTCACTGCACCACGACAATAACAGACTCCAGTTAAAAGACACAGCAAAATTACAGCAGAACTTAACATGACTGGTCTGTAAGCTCTTTTGGCTAGCTATCGCCTGCTAGCTGGCTAACTAGAAATAATGTGAGGCGAGGTTGCGGGGGTGGGGGACAAAACGACAAGACAAACACGATGCACACTGTAAACGTTACGGCTGCTGCTTACTTCCCGAGCTCCTCGTACAGCTGATACTCGTCGGTAAACCTGGTGGAAGTAGCGGTGGTGGCCATGGTTGAAGCCGTGAGTGGGGAGCCCGAGCCTTGGGGTACGACGGTGGCTGGCTCTCGTACGGGGTCCAGGAGGAGGGTAGCCTAGCCTCCAATACTGGAGTACCTTTCTGACAGGCAGGCAAGGCTGAAGAGGATAGAGGCGAGCAGAGACGGAAAGGGAGGGGCTGGGGAGAGGAGGAGGAGGAGGAGGAGTGACGATGATGATTGTGTGTATGTGTGTGCGCCTGTGTGTGTGTGTGTGTGTGTGTGTGTGTGTGTGTGTGTGGTAAAGGGGAGCAATCCTCGCGAGAATAGGCTCGTGCAGCATGAGACCAAGACATATAGTTCAGTGAAGTCACTGAAAATATGAGAAGGTGCTGAATTCTTTACCTTGTTTAGGCAAAATAAATCTGTTTTTTAGACGAAAGTTAGTCATAATCTGCAGACATATTGTCGAAAGTTCACAATCCTACAACGGTGTCAATGACTGGCTGAGAAACAGCTGTGGCTTCCAGTTCCTGCCTCTTCTCACATTTATAATATAATGCAGGGAACATTACAGCAGCATTTTACTGCACTGGGGAAGATACAACAAACCCTGGGTCACACCTCACTGCAGCACAGAGGCGAAGTGTGACACACACACATCCAACACACAAACAACACATCCAACACACACACATGCATACATGCACATGCACATGCACGTAGAGACACACAATCCAGGAGCCAATATTGATTAATGCAGGTCCTGCTCTCAACACAGTAGGCCCTTTTTGAACCACTGGTTTTGCCTTTACATTGGAGACTGTGCGTGTATGTGCATAGGGGGGATGTGGACAAGTAGACAATAAATTGTGACTGGTGTATTAGCTTTCCACCAACGAGCATGCACCTATGTTTTGTTTCCACAGTGTGCGAGCTGTTAGCTTGGCGGCGCTAAAAGATGGTGTCACACAGATCCAGAGTGCCTCACTAAATGTTTAATGTGGCATGAGTGGGAGGCCATCAGAGGACAGGCGGGTGGGGCTGGAGGGAGCCATAGAGCTTGAGAGTTAGAGGCTGTGTCTATGCGCGTGTGTGTGTGTGTGTGTGTGTGTGTGTGCTTGTGTGTGCGTGTGTGGCTGCCTGCTCAGCACTCTGGCTTGCAAAGACACTGTCAGAGAGAAAAAAAAGAGCAAAATGGTGGTTTCACTTGAAAATCTTTATGTGTGGTTGTCAGCGTGGGAACACAAAGCTGAAACACTGAAAAAGTTCAAATATTATGAGGCCATATCTGCAAGTGCAGCCTGCTGAATCCGTGATGGAGAGCAGGGAAAGGAGGCCAGCATGTGTGTGTGTGTGTGTGTGTTTGAGTTATGTGGAAGACAAATGAGCACTGCAACGTAGGCTACTAGCCCTCTCCTGCCCTCCTTTTCCTACGTGCTAACCCTGCTGCCTCTCCTCCTCTTCCTCCACCTCCTCAGCCTCCACAGAAGTTACATAATGGTGAACTCCTCAGCCTTTGTTATCTCACACCAACCACACACTATGCCTTGCCCGCTTGAAGAGAGACAGAGGAGCAGAGGAGGGAGGAGGAGTAAGAGCACGGGAGGCCGAGAGGAAGTAGGATGGTTTCAGCTAAAACGGGTACTCAGTGAGGAAAGAAAGAAAGCAAGAAAGAAAGAAAGTCTGTGCCATTTTCCATAATCTTTGTGTTATTATTGTCATATTATTACAGTCAGACTCATTGCCATCTTTCTCATGAGTAACCTCAGGCAATACCACACTATGCACTTACTGCATGTGTCATATCTTAGACTCCACCCACCGCCAGCTGACTCTAACTTCACTCTGACATGAGTAAGAAGTCCAGCCCCTTTTGTTCACTTCCCTTTTGAGGTTGAAAGGGTTCAGACGGGTGACAAATTAAAGGGAAAACCTGAATGAATGAGTAGAGGGAAAAAAAATCCAATGCAGCTACTTTCATTCAGGTGCAATGCATGGTGCAATTAAGCAGTTAACATCTTATTATGATCTGTGGTGTGAATAAAAAATAATGAGCAGCCCCGGGTGATACAGATTTTATATCAAGATGCCACGAAAAATTTATTTAAAGTGACTTTTAGGGTTATTTTTGGTATGCAGACTGCTCAAACTGCTGGTGTTAAAACAGGAACAGTGACTAAAATGACAACTGCATTTGTATGTAAGGGAAACGTGGTGGTGGACTGTGAAGCTCTTGCATTGATGTGATATGTAAGGAGCAACTCTTCCTCAGTTTACTGAGAAAATCATTGCAGGATGTGATGAAACTGTGTAAGCAACAATGTCAACATTGTCAAACTTCACCTGACCCTTCTGTTGTGTTCTGCTTTTCTGTTATTGTTTTGCTTTTCAAGAATCCTGCTTTTGCTTTGCAACTTTGTACATTATTGTTATTATAATCATCATAATTTAGGACATGGAGATGGCAGCTATCTATGTTGAGATCACACGGTGTTTCCATGCCACCCTGCTGCGAAAAACACCTTTGAAAATGGCAAGAAGATGTTGATGTGTTGTCACTTTGCAACGTGGGTCTGCACACACTGAGAGGAATGCTTATTGGAAAAGCAGGTTACCCAGGTTATTACAGTCAAACGTCTTTTTTACAACACTGAGAAATCCAGACAATCTGCCCAGCTTCATGTCTCTTGTCTTTTGTACAAAGTCAGTTGAAGTTTGCAGCAGGCTTACATGCCCTCTTGGAGCTGAAACAGTCCTTTGACTGTAATGTACAGAGCCAAAAAATCATGTTAGCTGTCTGTACCAGACTCCCATGGCGAACTGAAGCTCCGTTTGTAGCCAGAATAGACTAATTGTGCAAACTGAGCTCCAGTAGCTGTGATACATTTAGGCTTGACTTTCCTTTTATTGTGACTAATGAGGGTGAATATGCCATCTGTTACATCATCGCAGCTGAGAGAGTGGATTGGACCAAGAGCTGAGTCATGACACTCCTTTTCTGCACTGCTTTGGAGAAATAATTTGACTGGAGGAAGTGAATGAGTAACATTCTTCCCTCTTTCAACAGATACTGTCGTGACGCCCCGGAGCAGTAAGTCAGTCGTCCATGGTCGTGGTCCTGTTGGACAGCACTCTGGCGTCAGTGCTTGAGGCTGTTAGAGTAAAAAAAATGAGGTGTTGCTGCTGAAAAGCCAGTGTGCTCAGTCAGCTCAGCCAAGATAAATAATAATAGTGGTACGATTTTAACATCACAGCAAAAATCGGAGCATGAAGATCCACAATACTCCTGCTCTCAAAGGTTATAGAGTTTAGTCACCCAGAATTTAGAATCTCTCCTTAAATGCACATTATGTAAGTTTTGCCACTAGAGGGCCCTCTATGAAAACAAACAGAACAAAAGACAGCTGACATTGGGAGGTAGCGTGGACTGACTCAGGCAGAAATGTTGATGCTGAGTAATGTTAAAAAGTTTTATTCACATAATATTTAGTCATGTTTAGTGACGCTCTTCCTTGCTCTTCCCCACACTGTTTGAATGATTCAAAGCTCAATTGACCACATTTCAGCACAAGCGGTGCTAAGATGTTACATGTTGCACCTTTAACTGGATGATTCATGCATACATGTGGGTCAGTCATTTTTTAAGACATACTTCAAAATATTTAAACCTGTCCTTCTAAATTTGGCACTAGCATCATCATGGCAGGATTAACTCACTAACCCATTAAAACAATGTATCTAAAAATATACATATTTATTTTAAAATTATATTTTTATACAGTAGATCATTCATACATGATGTGAAAACTTCTTTTTTAAAAACAATTATTTTGTAGTTTAAAGGGAAGAAAATATCATGAATCAACTGATTCAT
>JAPZDZ010000014.1:3299838-3311275 GCA_029783805.1 Acanthurus tennentii | reverse complement strand
GGTTATTTAACAGTACTTTTGGTGAATTGATGATGTTGTTACAGTATTTCAGCTGCAGCAACAGTCTGAGCTACATCAGCTCACTAACCCACATCACCATGACAACCAGCAGTTTGCTGCTTCATCAGCTGTAAAAGCGGCTTTCTTCCTGGCTGTGTTTCTTTGGTGATACTCAGCAGTCTGCAGACCTCACATGCTGTACCACACACACAAACACAGCAACACATGCACACACTCAAACACACAGATGTCTAGAAATGTACTTTTACACTTAGACAGCATCTCAGCACAGATGTAATTATATTAATCTAATTTTAACCAGTAGATCTCCATCCCTTTTGCCATTAATGGTCGCTGTTAAAGTAAGAGTAGCTCCTTTGTAATTCCTTATTGGTCTGAATAAGCAATAAACAAACAGCCAGACTGGTTATGACACAACCTGACACAACCTGAGCACTAATATGGACAGAAAAAGAGCCCCCACTTCTCCTGCATGACAAGACACCAAGACTGAGAGATATATGTAATGACATAAATTGACATTTTGCAGGTGAAGCAGAATTCTAAGAAACAAAACTGACTCTGAGATGTTTGTAGTCATAGTGCATTTCTTTGTGGTAATTTTTAAAATGTATTTTTAAGCTTCTTTGTGCCTCTTTCAGATTATTTTGTGTCCTTTTGTTGATGCTCTATGTCTCTTGTATAATGTGTTATGTTTTGTATGTACTTATAGCATAAATTCAAAAATTATAGGGAGTCATCAAAAGTACTTCCTACTTGTTATTGGAAAGTTGATATGATACAAACAAAATGTTGAAATTTAACATATTTATGGTTTGCAAAAAGGTACATCTCTAGCATTTATTCCACTGAGTTGTGTTGTGGTACTACTACTCTCTCCTCAGCTTCCTCCTTCTTCTTCTCTCTGCAGGACGGCACTGCCATTCGGCGGCTACGACAAGCCGCCCAAGATGCTGAGCTTCGAACTCCCAGAGCTCAACATTTCCGCCGATGAGCCGGAGCCTCTTCCCAGCCTGCAGGCCGACATCCGCTCACGCCCCTCATTCAACCGCACGCCCATCGGCTGGGTCTGCACCGAGGACAGCTCACACATCCACATGGACCTGGACAACATCCCCTTTGACGGAGAGACAGATGACCTGTGAACACATACAAGCATATTTATAGTACATTAAGTGTGAAAAATAAACACATTAAAGTACATGCACTTGACTCATAATCACAAACACACACACACACCCTCAAATGAGTGTATATACAAACACTGTAAGAGCAGCAGAAACTCTGTGATGAAACATATTAATTACATGAAAACAACATAACCACCTAAAAGTGACTTGAAATGATTTGAAAAGTACCTCCCCTTGTCACCTGTGTGCTTTCTTGTCTTCTCCTTCTCAACTACGACTGAGTCTTACAATAATTTTGCATACTATGAGCTAATTTGAGAACTGTGTGAATAAATATATATAAGCACGCTGCACTCTTAGAACAATGTATTTATGCAATAAAGTTCCCCTTTACAGAATGTCTGTCTGCTTCTCATGTGAACTTTCAATGGGTTACTCCCAGAAATCTTTAATATATAAAGGAGAATGTCTGACTATAGAATAATTTGACCAAAATACTCTTAACCCAGCATCCACTTACTAGCTCTTTCCAGAACTTTTAACTTTAGTTTTTTTGTTAAATTAAAAATCACAATCAAAGAAAATAAAATTTGCTGTTTTATGGGACGTTTTGCGATGGACTACTTCCTTGCCTAAAGTAGTTGCCAGGCACCCAGCTGAGAGTCCAGGAAGTTACTCCCTCCGGGTTTAATTAGCTTTGGCTAGGCTAGCCTTTTCCCCATTACTTAAAATGTTTATAAGAGGCTAAGCTAACCGGTTGCTGGATGTAGCTTTATTTATTTATTTATTTATTTACTACTTTACTTCAGACATGACTAACTTACGGCGAGGAAACAAATTTGTTTTGCAATATTTTAATATGTACAAAAACTTTACAAAGAGTATTTATCAGATGATTTTTTTCTCCTCTTTTTCGGACGGGAGCAGTCGACCAAGCTAGGCTAACTTCCCTTCCTACTTCCGGTCTTGGTGGTAAGCTAATTAACGGCTGGCTAATAGAACTACGAGTCATATCGTCTTCTCATTTAACTCTTGGCAACAAAGTGAAAGGATAGGTTTACTTAAAAGTCTAACTATTTCCACAAAGCCCTCTGAGTTGCTGTCTTTCTAACCCCACTTTCTCTCAATTATAGTGGTATTAAAAATCCCTGCCAAACTAAACTGTGTCCCCATGACCTCCGTCACCTGCTGTATGAATGGCAGGAGTTCAGGCTGTGACTGTAAACTGGTCCTGGCAGGTCTCCATTGAAAGCAATTAAACAGATGTCCTCTCCGTGCTGCTGACAGCAGGTTACATCTGACAGCGGAGGTGTGTGCGCGCGATTAAGTGTGTGAGAGGAGAGAGAGCAGAGAGCACGAGACAAAACAGGTAAAGGGCCACACGGTCGGCGACGGGATGACATAATCGCCAGCCTCGCGCCCTTTTCGCCTCGTGCCCAGAGGGCGGCGGCATCGGGCTGAGCAAGATTGGTAAAACCGCTACGTCACAGGCTCCATCGGCGAGCTGGAGGATGGCACGGTATCGCGAGAGCGGCGTGCCACGACCGCAGCGCTGGATGGCGCTGGTGGGGGCTGGATGCGCCCACGGCTCGCCCTCTCTCCCGTTAAATCACACGGTAGGACACGCGAGCGGACGGAGACTGGCGGCGACAGCACGGGGTGAGTAAAAAATCTGCACTCCACGCACTGCATGGGCTCCATCACATCTAGAGAGGCCGGGGGGACGCGCATGTGACCGGGCAGCATACACCGTCTGTAGGTGTGTTGTGTGTGGTGTGCGTGTATGTGCGCGTGTGTGTGTGTGTGTGTTAATGGGAGGGGGGGCAGTCAGCGTGTCGGCCAGATGTGATCCTCAACAGATGTGTTCTCGTGACAGTCTCGTAGGATCATCTTCTTCTCTGTCATCACAGTCTCCATCATTGTCATCACTACTCTCATCAGCAGCACATGTAGTGTATTTTCCTCGAGGTGTGTTTTTCCTCCCTCTGTTGCTTTATATCACGTCAGTTTAAGTTTAGTTTATCAGGTGGTCTCGGGGTCGTTAATGCCCCCCCTCCCCTCCCCTTTAAAAAACAACTACTCCTCGTGCTGCACACTGGTTGCCGCTTTCACGGACAACATCACTTCCCTTCAAGTTCATCCGGCTCGTTTTTCACAGTTGCAGGTGTTTTTGTTCAGGCCGTCCCATCCAGCCAACCAGGTACATACCACTACTGTGCGCGTGGCTACCGTACTGTACTGTACTGCGTGTTTTGGTGTCGCGCGGAGCGGAGCTGCGTTCCGTGGACTGTACACTGTGCGGTGCGGACTTGTTGATGGATGGCCGTGAGACCGCAGGCTTTTTACCGCGGCGGATTCACGCTCCCCTGTCATCGCTCCCGGGGGCCCGCTATCGATTTAACGTTGCGGTTTCGATCCGCGTGATTGATGACTTTGGCCCCTTACCGGGCCCGCATCACCGTCAGCCTATAGTGCCGTCACATTAGCGATGGTGACACAGCCCTCTGCTGCCTGCCTCACGCGCGCACTCACACGTGAATACTTACAAAAAAGGGAAAATGGGGTATGAGCCGTCCCCACATTTCCATCAAGCAGCAGCACATTTTGTTTTGGCCTCTTCTGAGGACATTGCATTGGCTTACAGTGTTTTCTGAGAATTAGTCACAAGCTTAATTATTCTTATTCATGCATGAACCCAAACCTTGAATCTGCCCTGAACCCAAAACCTCAACTCCGAGCATTATAACGTGGCTTTATGATTAAACAGCTCCATGTCCTCACAACATTAGGAAGACAAAACCACGCTCACGAGGATGCACGCAGCATCAGCAGCACACCTTTACCCTCCAACCTGAGCTGAAATGTCGCCTTGACATTTAAGTTGGACTTCTCATCAGTTTTAGTTTTTTTTTTATTTGAGATGAAGCACTTTGGAAAGAAGTGAGTTTTTGCTTTGCTTCCACATGGGATGTAAGCACAAGGGTGTGTGCATTGAGGGTGTGTGCAGGGTTATCTGCTGTATGCAAATGTGAAATATTGATTAATTCAGTTTAAGCTTAAAAAACAAGCTGAATGCTCATGTCACTTATGACATGTTATATGGTGTAAATGGTTATTTCCATATTTCATGACCCATCAGTGTAGCTTTGATGCCGTATTTATGTCTTAAAACCTTCGATACTATATGATTAGAATGAAGGAAAACTTAAACTATCTATAAAGTAGATTTTCCTTTTCCCTCCTTTCCAGAGCAGTTTTAGTGGTGGAATGTTTCCACCAGTTTATTTAAACATACAGTTTAAATATTTTGTTCTTGTCTGTTGCTGTAGTGGACAGTTTTGCAACTTGACATCCTTAGAGCTGAGAATGAAGTTCAACATGATGGACTTATTTTAAGCTTGTTTTTCAATCAGTTATGCTATGTGATTGCTTTGATTTTAGATGATAAAACCAGTTTTTTTTTATAAGTAATCTGTTAAAAATATCCAGGATCCAAACACACAGCGTCCAGAGAACCACCTAGTCATCCTGCATTTGTAGGCAAATGTGTTAATCTCACGGTCTTGTTGACTTATTGCATGTCGTTGCAGACAATCATCACGAGGTGGAACAATTTGGAAGACAAGTCTGTTAAATTCACTTAAATTCCACTCAATCTGGCTTAATTGGTTTAAATCCTTTGAGTATTTCTTAGTAGACGTGGTCATGTGCGTGTCAGTGTCACGGTGCGTTCATCTTTTGTTGACTTTTCAGCTTGAAGTGTTCGTGCCTCGGTGGTCAGGGTTTCGGTCCACATGTATGGGATTATAAGAGGGTAGAGGTAAAAGGAGGACCAGATTATCTTCTTCATAGCAGAGGATGATGAAGAAGGAGGAGAGAGAAGGAGAGGAAGGCACGCTCAAATGTCTCCTTTGACCTTTACTATCCGCTGGAGCGCTCCTTCTCTCTTTTTCCTTGTAACTGGTCGTTTATAACATGTGGTTGTTGATTCAACAAAATGTCCCACTTGTTCATCCTGTCTTCTCTTTTTCTCTCTCTTTCCTTTCTTATCTTTCACCTTTCTGACTCTCCTGTTATCCTTGTTTTTTTAAGTTTTTCTCTCCTCACCTCAGCTTTAGTCTCTTCTTTTGTCTTTTATCGTTGTTTCTCCTTTTCTCTTCACTCCTATTCCTTTGCTTTTTTCTCTAATCTCGTTTACTTTCATTTCCTTTCTATTTTGATGCTTCTTTTCTCCTCTCGTTTTTCATCTATTTTTTCCTCCTCTTCTCTAATCTGTTGTCTTTAATTCTTTTCCTCTCGTCTCCTGTTTTCTTCTTGTTTTTTGCCCTCCTGTCTCTTCCTTTCCTTTCCTTTCCTTTCCTTTCCTTTCCTTTCCTTTCCTTTCCTTTCCTTTCCTTTCCTTTCCACCCATCCCCTCCTCTCTTTTCTCTTCTTTCCTCCTTTCCTCCCTTCTGTTCTACTTTCCTCTCCTTTTCTCTCCTTTCCTTTCCTCTCCTTTTCCAACCCTTCTTTCTCCTTTGTTCTCCTCTCCTCTCCCTGTTTTCTCACTCCATCACCCTCCAAAATCCCTGTTTCTCCTCCTCTCCTCTCTCTCAGTACTCCGTCTTAAACTGTCTTAAACTAAAATCTCACATGATTCCCAGCATGCATTGTAAATAGGGATGGTTATGTAATAGCCTAAATAATCAGCAAATATTCACCCCTCTTTATATTTTTCTACTAATAGGATTTGGTGCGCACATGTGCCACGGTGATAATGGGTTGCATCTAGGTTATAGTGTGCACTTGTCTGTGTGTGTGTGTGAGATTACATGTGTGTTTTCACATGTATACTTTAATGTTACAGAGTGTGAGCAGGGAAATGACCTTGAATCTTGCAACATTAAAAAAAAAGGGGGATCTCAGTCTCGGTAATATGCTCACACATGCTGCTCCACGTGTGCCAGTACTGTATCCACACACACACACACACACACACACACACACACACACACACACACACATGCACACACATGCACTTAAAACACACGTATGTGCAACTTCCCTTCAGATTCAAAGTGGGAGAGAGGAGGAGAAAGAGAAGCACAGAGGGGAGGATGAACTCTGGGCTCTCCCTATTGTCAACTAAGGCTATTTGAAGTTACACATAACCCAGTTACAGGGAAACCACTGTGTGTATGTGTGTGTGTGTGAATGTGAGCACTTGCATATGTGTGTGTTTGACAGAGAAAGTACATGCATGTGAAGTTTTTTGGAAACAGAAAGGAAATAGACAGAGATGAATGAGGGAAAGAAATGGAGAGAGTGAATGAGAATGGAAAAATAGAGGTCAGTGGAAGTGAGAGAGAGACAGAGAGCAGGAATGAAGTGAATGAGAGAGAGAGAGAGAGAGAGAGAGAGAGAGAGAGAGAGAGAGAGAGGAAAGTGCAGCCAAAGGAAACAGAAAGAGAGAGCAAAGTTTGTGAAAGAAAACATCAAGTCCTCTCTTTCCTACAGGGATATGTGAGCGTACTTCTCGCCTTTATGTTTGCTCGAGTGGGAGGGAGACAGTGTGAGAGACGGGCCATTGTCCTCGGGGACAGTATCAGCTCTTTGTGCAGCTTGCATGACACTGGTGTCACTGTCACCAAGCTACACAAACCCACAGCAGAGAGAGAGAAAAAGAGAAAGAAACAGTAAATTCAAATCATAAAAACAGTGTAATTGACAATGATTTATTTCCACCCAACTATGAGGCCAGTTTTAGAAATTTTCCAAATGTTTTTCAGTCAGCTGATGGATCATAAAAATGAGAAAGACAAGAAATTAGACTAATATTAAGCAAGCAAGATGTCTTTCAGTGTAATGCAGTGTAAAAAGATGAAAGCAATGACACATGACCTTTCTTGGAGGTCATATATTCGATGTTGGACATGCCCTGTTTTGATAAAAGAAGATAATTACTAGAACCATACTTTTAGCTTCACTTCCATCTGCTGAGGAAGATCTTTGTCATGATCAAAAGCTCCAGAAAAGCCACTAAAAGAACACTGTGGTTTAATTTATTTTTTTTTTTTTTATGCTAACATAAAATGACATTTTAGTTAATGGAGTGCTTCAAATTTTGTAGCAATAACAGTTTGGGCAAGTATTAAACATGACAGCACCTCGATCCACGAAACCAGATCCATAAAGAAATTCTTTTCCCCAATTTGGTGCGAAAGAGCTCGACTGGCCTGCGCAGAGCCCTGACCTCAACCCCATCCAATACCTCTGGGATGAACTGGAACACTGACTGCGAGCCAGGCCTTGTCACCCAGCACAAGTGCCAGACCTCACTAACACTCTTGAGGTTGAATGGGAACAAACTCCTGCAGCCAGGTTCCAAAATCTGGAAGGCTTGACTGCCTGTATGGATTACTTTGTTTGGGGGGGCCACATACCTCTGGCCCTGCAGTGTATATTAGACCGGTTGTTCTTAATCTTGGGATTCCAGAGCTCCCAAAGGGTCTGCAAGATAAGTAAATAAAAGACAAGATAGGAAATTAGAACCTACAGTCTTTTGGCTTCATGTTATGTTTTATTTATTTCTTAAAGTTTTGTTTTTTTAAATTATGAAATACCAATAAAAAAAAGCTGCTATACTGAAGATCAGTGAGGAGGAAAAGAGCAGAGATCAACCCTGATATCCCCTTCCTGACTTCCATCTCATATGACTATCCTTTGGTGTAGATGAAATACTTTGAAATTTTGTTTTTCTTTTAGCTTTTATAATATGATACATCATCGCTCTGCTCACTTGGATCGAAACACAGTTGTTCTCAAGAAAGACCACAGTGAATCAGCCTCTTGCTAGCCTCAAAATTTACATAAGAATTTATCATCAAAACACTCTTCTCATGTTCTTTCCAAAGCACGAGGAGATGGAAGGAAAATGATAACGGGGGAACAGGAAAGAGAGTAAACAACATGAAAAATAAGTAATGGAAAATGGGAAGACTGCTTGATATGTGGTGCCACTGCTCTCGAATGTTGATTCAACGGGGCGGCAGAATGACGGACGGATGTTTTTGCTGAATGTTTATGTTTATCGCAGAGATATGAATCAGAGAGGAAGCGTCACAGTGCAACAGGGGTCTAAAAGTTATCTAGCTATCCTTTAAATTCTCACCTCGGGTAAACTTCTGCACCGTTTGGAAGTTTTTCTATGTTTTTGTTTCTTTGATAGTGAAAAGGCCTGGATAGGAATGTAGTGATCGTGGTGGCAGTGACAGTATAGTGGAACCATGAAAACAGCTGTTTGTCCTCAATGCTCCCAGCTGTGCCTTCGCACGCTCTTATTGATCCACAAGTGATCTTTTGCTATCACACTGACACACATATTTATTTAGATTAAGGCTGATAAATACCATTTTAATGTCCAAAAACATCCCTTTGACATTTAATTTAACATTTAACCCTCGCATGTGACTCCTTATCATTAACTCAACATACACGAACCCTGATATGTTTCTTTAAATAATTTAAGACTATTTAGCTTTGCATATTCATTCTGTTTTCCTTGTTACGGGGATTTATTAAAGCAAGGTCACACCTATTGTGAGTTACAACCTCTGAGTAACCAGATAAGAAACTGGTAGAAATTCAGTAAAATCTAATAAATCATAAAATAACACTCCTGTATTCTATGCTAAATTTCTAAAACTTAATTTCTTTAAGAATAACATCGACTATTTTGCATAGTTTTCTTTTTTCCAGACTCTTTTTCAATAAGTCCCTACTTTGTTTGGTCGTCAGTCCCACTGAGCCAGTGTAAAGGAAACAAATCATCAAAAAAGAGTTGCAAATATTTAGTTTAGAAACTGACATTTTCTTTTAGAAAATGTTAGTCAAATGTCATTTAATGGTGCATTCACTTAGGAACTATTTTTAACGGTGGATTAAAAACATTTTGGAGCTCCAGCGAGTGTTTCCGGCGTCAGGATGACGGCCTTGGGACTGACTTAAAATGCCCTTGTTCATCGCAATAAAAGGACGTCTCGCCCAGTGCAACAGTGTGACTCATCGATGTGTTTTTAATAGTTCTTGGACAACAATGAAGCTCTATGACAGAAATGGATGAGTTATATCACACTTTGGCTGCACATACAATACTTGTTAGTTTGATCAATTCCTTGATGGTTTTGGTCTTTTCATGGAACTTTTTTGGCAATAAGTAAAATCTACATTATCCTTTAATTATTGTGTTTCTGTTACTGTGATTTTCGAGGTCGTAGTTTGTGGTGGTGTTGCAACTAGGAGCATTATAATGATAAATACTTGTTCATACTGTATATGTGTATGACATGAATGAAATATTAGAAATCTTAGAAATATTTTTCAATAAAATAAATTTGGTCCAAAAGAAGTTAGTCAAGACACAAACTAATAAACTTGCATTGTATTTGTTCACTCACTGTATCAAAATTTATCTATATTGTAAAGGCTACACATAATATACATAATATATATGGCAACACTTAATATTAATGTGCACATATACACAATTAACTTGTACACAGCTATTTGCTCATTAGGATGCAAATTAGTATCATGTTGCCTTTTTATTAGTTTTTTAAAGGCACTCTTTAATGCTCCATTCTAGGGCTTTATATAAATGATAAAGAGTCAGTATGCTACTTATATGTGTGCTAATGAGCTACTAGATATTATCATAATATATTTGTTACTATAAATAGTTTTTTTTTTTTACAGAAAATCTCCTTTTTTCCTGACCTCTGATTAAGTGAGAGGCCTTAAGATCTTGAGACAAACATTAAATAAAGTTCTAAGGTTTTGAATAATGAAGGAATTCGCTGATGATGTCATGATTCTAAATGTCTCTGTAGTTGAGGAGAATAAAGGGTCAGTTCACCAAAAAATAAATGTATAAAAATTATGTTTATTTTTGTTTTATTTGCTGGTGTAACTACATGGAATTATGTGCGTGGCGCTCACAGCAGTGAAAATAACATCTTACAATCCCTTACTGTCAACAGCTAATAGAGGGACTATTTCTGAAGTACAAAGTATTTCCGATGAAAAATGTTGACAGTGAGGTCTGTAAACTATCCAGCATAACAGGGACAAGACTCACTTCTGTTAATGTTTTCCACTGTAGCTCCTCAATGCTGTGAGCAAAAATCAGTTCGCTTTATTGTATTTAGGTGGCAGCAGAGATCTTATAAATATCTCAACACTTAGGCTAATTAAAATAAGGGTTTAATGATAATTTTGGTGACATTTTTTTTTTTAAAAGGGTTAGGGTTAATTTAAAACCAGTTCCTCACTTCACATTGTGAGCCTAGTGGAAGTCAGGACCTCACTTTGTAACGACTCCCCCTCCATGTTTTAAGTAAAGCTGGGAACGATTTTCATCAGATAAGAAGATAAAGCCACACACGCACACACACACAAGTGCACACACATTAACACATACAAACACACACACACACACTGTTTCTGGGATGTACAACCAGTGTCCTCACCTCAACATCTCACGTGGAAAATGTCTTTCACTTGTGGTGGCTGTCTGGACGGAGACCACAGGTCCTGGTTTCCTTATGCCTGCCAGCGCAGGGTCAGGGAGTTTGATTGACTTGTGGCTTGACTCACTCTGGCTTCCAGGAACTCTCCACCATCAATACACATCATCATCACTCGCCAGCCGTGTGTGTGTGTGTGTCTGTGTGTGTCTGTGTGTGCTTTCTCAACCAGTGCAGCACAGTGTGTCTCTCAGTTAAATCACATGGTTCGGCTTTTCCCCCGCGTGCCTGCTGCTTGGCCTATTTCCATGGTAACTAGCCGAAGATGTGGGGACACACATTAACACACACGCTCGCACAGAGACACACAAACAGGCCACATAAACAGCGCTTGTGCGAGGGCTTGCCAGAGCGATCTCGGTTGTGTGTGTGGCTGTAGGGTGCAGTCAGAGAGAGGATGTGTGATCACACACTCCATGCAGGCTCGGCGGGAGACACACACACACTCACACACTCACACACTCACACACTCACACACTCACACACATACACACACTGTATGCTGAGACAGAAGCTCAGGATGCTGTGCTGTAGAGGAAAAATGGCACACAGGGGCATGCCAGCCAAATCTCTTTATAAATCCTCTGGCAATTTGGATTTGTTTGTTTATAGATGAATGTATTCAATGTGAACTTCTGTGTTTTTAATGCAGATAGATAGATAGATAGATAGATAGATAGATAGATAGATAGATAGATAGATAGATAGATAGATAGATAGATA
>JAPZDZ010000014.1:3265870-3279443 GCA_029783805.1 Acanthurus tennentii | reverse complement strand
ACACACACACACACACACACACACACTCACACACTGCAGTAAATCTGGCAGCAAGCTGAGGCTGGGTGGCAGTAAAGGAAGGTACAGCGTGTTCTCTTCTTTCCTGCACGAGTCCCTGCTGAACACTGATCTGTGAGCACACACACACACACACACACACATTATGCACACATGCCTGTATGTTCATGCATATGCAAAAGCAGGTGAACTTGCCAATAATGTCCCCTCCATGTTCAGGTAGATGCTAGCATGCGCTCACACACGCAGGTAGTCGCGCGTGTGTGCATCCTCAGAGCAGTTACATAAAAACCCGCACACGCTCTTAGTCAATGAAATAAGGAACAGGGGAAGTAATCAATCAGCTGTTTGATTCAGTAGACCCAGGGGGCGACATAAATCTATAAGTGGAACAGTGGGTCGGAAAGACTGCGAACGAGGGGGGAAATAAGAGGATATATCACTCCGTATCCCTTTTGGAAATGGAACACAGCAGAGGAAATAGAGGGATGAATGGGGGGCAAAAAGTACAAATAAACACACTGTGTCAAGGTAGTTGTGGGGCACAGTGGTGCCACCGCTTCGTGTTTGTGCCTGCTAGCGCTGCCAAGCTATTTTTACCTTTGGTGGAGCCTGTTGTTTACAGGCGAGATAGCCAAATATGCAAAAGTCAACATGAGTAAGATAATCAGAGGGCAGCGAAAAAAAAGACAAAAACAAACGTCTGGTTTCAAGCACAGTTCAGACATAAGTAAACAAGTGTGTTCCCGCCTGATGCATTGTTGTTGTTGTTTTTTAGCTGCTTTTGTAGCCTCGCGTCCGCCTGTGCACCCGAAGAGGAGAGGCCGGAGCGAGGGGTTGAAAGAGTGAGAGAGTAGAGAAAAGGTTGGGTTCATTTCAGGCTAATGGAAGGGGTGAGAGAGAGGAGAGATGAGAGGGTCGAGGGGGGAGGAGGGTGGTTTTTTTGAAATTGTTATTCTGTAGGAAAAACTCCACCAGAAAAGAAAAAACAAAACAAAACAAAACAATGCTGATTCATTGCATCACATAATCCCATACATGGTGACGAGCTGCACAAGTTCATTTGGTATTCACAGATAATAAAAACGTACATTTGAGTTTGTCCTTCAGAGGACGATTGTACTTAAAAGGGATAAATGCAGCTCAGTATTAAAGTGTTGCCGCTTTAAGCCTTGCTGAAGGAGATTGTCTCAAAAATACAGTTTGTTCCACGAGAAAAGCTTTTTTTTTCAGCAAATCATTAGTCGTAGATGAACCTCTTCTTTAATAACTGTAACAATAATAATGTTTCTCTACTGTTATTGCTCCCTGTGGGGAAATTGTCTTTTAGCTCAACCACAGGAAGGTCAAAGATCAAAATGTCCCTCACAAGATTCAGAACAGGAAATCTTTTCACAGCCGTAATGACTGTGCAGCCCAGATTTGTTCTTATATCTCCATCTTTTCTCCTCCCTTCGCTTTATTTTCTCATTAAAGTACTTGAGAAATAGGTTATAGGACTGACTCAGAGTCAGTTTCAGTGTGTGGATGCTTGTTTAATATGGGAAGCTGATTGAAAACACTGATTTTTAGACAGAAATATGAGCAGGGAAATAACAGTCTGCAGATTGCTGCACGGTGCTACAAAACAGACAAACGTAACAAGTTCACAGAATGGAGACGATGTTTCTGGTAAAGTCACATTTATAGGCTCGACAATAAATGTTTTCCTCTCCGCACAAAAGCTTTGGTATCATTCTGGACACTCACTGAGTGTGTAGTTTCGTAGTTTTGTTTTTATATATGTGTGTGATCGTGTTTGTGTGTGTGTGTGCGTCCAATGCTGCAGTAACCAGGCAGTGAGGATGCTGGAGTGCAGAGAGAAACCCACACCGGACATGTTTGGAGAACTGCTCCGCAACGCCAGCAACATGGGAGACCTGCGCAACTGCCCTGTGAGAACACAGACACACACACACAGGCACACACAGGCACACACACACTCAGACACACACGCATGCACACACGCTACACATGGACCCAGGCTTCACACACACAGTCCACTTCATACTTCAGTGCCATCATGCACGAATCTCCATCATCTGTGCTTTAAATGTCTGTTTTTTCTTCTTTAATGTTCTTTTCTTCTTTATTTAATCCAATAAGTTTTTTTTGCAAGGAAAGAAAAAATTTGCACATTGTTTTTTTTCCACTGTTAAAAGATGGATGGATAAAAAGTATCATGAAATTCAATTTTCAAGAGTATAATTTTCAGCATAACTGCTTTGGTAGTTTCTACACTTCATGTTCCGCTCCCCCTCCATCCTTCTTCTTTCTCTGTGGGTCTGTGTTACATAATCAGCATCTCATTTGCATTCCCTCCATTTCTCCCTTCACTTTCTATTACCGGAAGCATTTTCTGGGTTGTCGTCATCGACCTCCTTTACAGTAAACCACAATGATCATCATCTTCTTGCAGCAGGAAGCAGCAGAACATTTGGTTATGCAGGAAAATCACTTCAAACCAATATGCTCGTCTACAGAGAATGTGGGTATTTTTGGGGTGAAAACTGGTAGAATAAAGACATTAAAGAGAGATTACAGTCAGAGGAAGACAGACGAGATGCAGGCAGGTGGACGGAGAGACGTGTTTGAGGCCTTTGTTCAGCAGGTTTGTGTGCTGTGCTGCCACATGGGAAAGTGCTGCTGCTCAATAGATCCAGCTTGGCCTCCCTCAGCTGCTCCTCTCTGCCAAAGTATCCACACAAAGCGCCTCCTCAGCTGCCCCTCTTCCACACACACCAGCAGCACCGCCACCGCCGCTGCTGCAGCCACACTAACACACACCATTAGCTTATCCACGGCCCTCAAACGCTGACGTTGTGTGCGCAGTCCTGCGGGAGTCACACAGACCTGCCTCTGTTTATCCTCCATCACTTGAGCCGCTGATCTTTTGTTATTACCACACTGGGCTTTGCTCAAACAAAGTGATGGTATTTGGATGGTGGAGACTACTGGAAGATACTGCAGGTGCCAGATTAAAGATAGGAGTGTGTGAGGATGTTTGCTTGGTGCCAGAGACTTGACAGAGGGAACAGAAGTTTTGGATACATGCTTTTTAGTCAGTTAATCCATCTGATTAAAAGCTTTGATGGAAAAAGTTTTTTTGGTTCTTCAACTTCTTAAAAAGTAGCAACCTTGAAATGTAAAAATACTAATATAAAACAGTTTTCTTAGCCAGCTCCTTACTTCAACTAGTAACCTCTTTTACGAATCTGAAAATTTAATTTATTACACATGAGAGGTTTCAGTGTTTGTGTTAAAGCTAACATGAAAAGGGACAAAACCTGCAGTTCCTCAAATTGCCACTTGAGGCTGGCCCCCAAAAGCAAGTAAAACCTTATAATCTCCCAAATAAAAAATACACAACAAGCAGAAATAAACGTGCGTAAAGCCAAGGCACGACTGTCATGAAGGCATCATTGAAGGGAACTGATAAGCTCATTGGCATAAGATTGTGATAGTTTGGACAACGTGGAGCTGTTTCTCAACTGGAAGCGTTTCTCGAGTCCCATCCTTTGTGATGAGGTACCAACATTCCAGATGTGCTTCCTTTGGATTACTTGGGTGTAAAACTGGCTCGTTTACACCCTCATCAACTAACCGACAGTCTGTAAGATGCTGTGAGGACTGACAGAAAATGATAAATAAAGCTACACATTGTAATAAAATGGATTCTCCTTTGAGTACAGTAAATGCACCGGAGAGCCTCTTCACCTCCGTACGGTGGTGTCACTGTTCGGTCTGCATCCTCAGCTGTCAACGCATTGATAAAAGAGGGATTGTCTCTTTACTTCAGTGCTGTATGAGTCGTGAGGAAGCACAAACATTTTCCCCAAAGTTGTTTCATTTTGCTTTAAAAAAAACAAAAAAACAAAAAACGCCACGATCAGCATTCTGCAAACCTACAGTATCCTTTGACCAGCAGCACTGTTATATAACTCACTGTCTCTTGGAAAAGGTCTGCATAGCCACATCAAAAAGAAAAAAAAATAAAACAGGAAGGAAATCTTTGCAGATAAAATTCAGAGATCAGGATCAGTGTTGCATGATGGAGCAGAGAGAGTCTGTTTGTTCGGTCGCCTGATGAATAATGTTGTCACCGGCTGTTTTTCAGCGGAGACGCAGCACAGAGAGCTAACTGAGGCTGTGTGTCCCGTCCATGTGTCCCACGCTAACGGATAGCTCGTGTCTCAGTCGCTCTTCTGTTTGGCTGCGGCTCCCTGGCTTGTGTTTGTGTCCCTTTCTGAGAATTGAGAAGCAGACCCTGGCAAAATACCTTCCTGCCATCTCTTGTGCCAACGCAAGACAGCCCGCCGCCCACAAAGGGAGACTTCTGTGTATGTGTGTGTGTGCGTGTGTGTGTGTGTGTGTTTCTGCATATGTGTGTGTTGTGTTTGGCAAAGTGTCTGGTTGCCAGGGTGTTCTCAGGCTGTTTCCGAGCCCACTCTGCCAGCACTGCTCGCGTGTGTGTGCATGCGTGCATGTGTGTGTGTGTGTGTGTCAGTGTGTGTGTGTGTGCACCAGCTCTGCGGTGGGTCATGACTCAAAGGAAGGATTCAGAACACACGGTTCTGAACTCAACAGAAGGCCCAGGGGACAAATACAACTCAGCACAGCGCTTCTTCCTCTGTCGTTCTCTCTTACAATCCTTTCATCATCTCTTCTCTCCTGCCTTTTATCTCCGTCCCTCATCCTCCCGCTGTTCAATTCACCCGTGTGAGTGTGTATCTGTGTGTGTGTGTGTTTGTCTGTCACTGCCAAATAAAGGGGTGGTTTCAGTGGAGAACGCCGCTGTCACACCGCCTCATAGCACAGGATGAATAAACCTGTTTGATCACACGTTTCTCTCTCTCCGTCCCCTCCGTCACAGAGTAACTGTGGGGAGGTGTTGCGTATCCGCCGCGTGCTGATGAACTCACCGGAGATCGTGTCCATCGGGTTGGTGTGGGACTCGGACCACTCCGACCTGGCCGAGGACGTCATTCACAGCCTGGGGACCTGCCTGCGTCTCGGAGATGTAAGGGAATCACAAAACACACACACACACCAACAACCAAATACACACTCGCTGTGCGCTCATTGTAACATATTAATATGTGTTATGTATGCTCATGTGAGCAGCCAAGCCCGTCCGCCCAAACACTGGCGTTAATACAAACACAGAGCTCTATATTTGTTAGTGAAAGGAGGCATGTGCACAGTGTGTTTCAACGAGCCAGAGGTGCTGGTAAGAGAAAGATAAACATCAAAAGTAAAAAAATGATAAAATCACAAATGTGAGACACGTGTGAGGCTCAACTGTCTTCACCCAATGGTTTGTGGATGACCACCATCTTGTTTTTGTTTGTTGACTATTTGGAAACAGAGAGAAAAATGTTCAGATGAGATCCTGATTGGATCTAAATGATCCAAATTCTTTGTATCTGTTTTATTCCAATGGGACCATAAGAGCAAAAGAAACATGATGTTTTACTGAAGAAGACTTTTAACTACTCAACAAGACTATAAACTCATCAGGAAAATGTTTACTGAGGTTTAAGTGAGATGGAGGATCTCTTGAGCTCTAATTCATTTAAACTGTTGCTCAGAAAGCAGTTGTGTCGCCTCATGCTGGCCATTTGAATAAATGGCATAAGCTAAGTCTAATAATAATGCTGTCAGTGTGCAGGACTGAAGGAATGGCAGTTGTGTGATCGGACTTTGGTACAGACTGAAATATTTCACCAAATATCAGATAGGATAACATAAAATTTGGTGCAAACATTAATGTTCAGAGGAAAAATCCTACTGATACTGGTTGACCCCCCTCACTTTTTTCTTAGCGCCTCAATCAGGCCAAATTCACTCTTTTTCTTGAATAAAAACTGAATTAAACACTTACAAAATGGCTTTTTTTGGTGCTAATGAGCATGTCCTAATGCTAACATTTGCAACATTACCTGCAAGACATTAGTGTGTTAGCATGCTGACTTTAGCTCTTAGCTGTAGCTTATCATCATCTAGATTGAACCTCACAGACCCACCAGCGAATCTGGAGACTCTTAATCTTGTTTTCATACAAATATTTGGTTTGTAGTTTATCATAAAATGATGCAATTAGCTCAACATTGTATATCTGTTTTGCCCAAAATGAGTTTTGCAGACATCACATCCAACTGACATGAACAAGTCTACCTGTTGACCTTCTATTGAAATGTTTAAGGCTTTTATCTTAAACCCAAGTACTGCAGGTTGCATGATATGTTTGAATTTGAGATGATATTGCTGCTTGAAAACTGACAATAAAAAATGCTACCCTCTTGTTTTCAGGGATGTTTAATGATTTTGTGGTTTCTCAGTTGACCTTGTCATGCAACTCAGCATGCAAACACATGGCAAGCACTTAGCTCCTCTATAACCCCCCTCATGTTTTGCAAAGTTTTCTTGCCACGCAGCCTTTGTGTCATTGATTAACCTTGTGAAACAGTTGCATTTTGGTTCAGTTCAGATGAAAAAATTGCTTTGTTAGGTTAGAAAATAAAAGATGCATGGACGCTCTTATTAATGCATATGTGCAACACAAAAACACACACATACATCCTGTAACACACAATAAACTCATCCAGTCCCACTCAAACACATTGTGAAAACAGCGAATTATAACACACACAACACACACTCGACCTGGTTGCTCTCAAACCGAGCTCAGGACGCTGTTTCTCCTCCTCGTGCTGCAAGTTTCACACCTCACACACACACGTGTTCGGCCTCTGATCCTCTGTGTCATGACTGAGTAATGTTAATGCATTTTAATGCCACTGTAACATCTCCAGCCGCATTCTGAAGTGATATCTATGAATAATGGATCAGTGAATATGACTGTGTGTTATGGTGAGTCAAATTCTTTCCTCTTCTCTCTATCTCCTCTCTCCGCCTGCTGCTGTCTCTCATTTTCATCCCGCTGTCGTGAGATGAAGCTGGTTGTTAGATAGGAATCGGTGGCATAATCTATCACATTTTCTGCTTTTGTTTAGTCGTTCAGATCAGGAAAAGTGAATCCATCTGCCTCCTGTATCCCTCCTCCTCTGCCACTGCTTTCATTTTCTCTCTTTGTCTTCTGCATCTGCTCTCTTTTCTGCTTCCCTGCAACTCTTTTGTGTGTTTTTCTCTCCATAGACCAGATTACTTCAGTGCTTTAGAGACAATTAGTCTGTTCCAAATAAATAGATAAAATTTTGATAGATTTTGTTATTTATCACACAAACAAATTGCTGGTTCCAACTTGCTGTTTGCTGTTTATCTTCTGTTTTTCATCTTTACAAATAAGGCAATTTGAAGACGTCACTCTGGGTTGTGAAAACGTGACAGGCTACTTTCTGACATAGACTTAAGTTACCAAAAATAAAAGTAATTTTGTCATTTGCCTGAACTGAACCGTACGCAGCTGCAGGTAAAATTAGGCTTCAGTAGAAGGTTGTGTTAGCATCCTAAAACCAACGACTTCAGTGCTGTTCTCACATGCATCTGACCATGTGAAATGTGCAGCAGTATTATTTGCAGCAGCTGACCTTAACACCCATGTGAGATCTGTGCATCATTTCTGCCTGAAAAGCTGCAGCTCACACGCAGCACAGTGCCTCATGTGCAGCATACGATGAGAGGAGAGTGAGGAGTTTGAGAGGAGGCGGTTTGTGCAGGATTTACTGCATGCAGCGTATACTCTAGGTGTGCAGAAATGTGCTTGTATTCACATTAACTCCTCTATCTCTGTCTCCCCCCTTCTGCTGCACACCTCTCCCTCTCTTCCCTGCATCCCTCCCTCCCTCCCTGTCTCCTCCCCCTCCCTTCTCCCTCTCTCTCTCTCTCTCTCTCTCTGTAGTTGTTCTACCGTGTGACAGAGGAGAGGGCTCGCCAGGCGGAGCTCTACTTGGTGGGCATGGTGTGCTACTACGGCAAGCACTACTCCACCTTCTTCTTCCAGACCAAGATACGCAAGTGGATGTACTTCGACGACGCCCACGTCAAAGAGGTGAGACACAGTTTGGAGTCTGCATGCTGCAACACGGGGAGGGGTGGGGGGTGGAGGGTGATGTACAGTATCTGCTGCATCTTCAGTGATGCCGGTGAGAGCAGCAATGACAAGAACAACGCTGTGTGTTAGTTTAAGTGCTGCATGGTCAGCGGGGGCGGCTTGAGATTGATTATGTGTTTAATGTTTAATTCCTTTCTTTTGTTTAAATCTCAGCGCAGGTTTAAGCGCTGAAACGCGTTTTATCCTGTAATTCTTTATGATACAAGCGTGAGTTAACGTTCCATAAGGTTGAAAAATGATATAAATCTTGAGGTGGGTCTGAATCGAGGGGAGGGGGCTGTGTTTGTTTGTGTCAAAGTGTGATATAAAGTGGATCTACATGTCCTTGACACCTCCATCTGTCACACTGCACACTGTCAGTCTTATTAGATTATTGAGCCAATGAAAATGTGTGTTTATACGATACCAATAAGGGCACACAAGAGCACAGTGTGTGTTTGACCTTCTACTTTTGGGGGAATATGCGTAATGTGATATCTCAATACAGATAGATTTACTTTCTCTTTGTGTGTGTTTCTGTGTGTGTGTGTCGACGGGTTGTTATATGTATGTTTATGTGTGTCTTTATGTGTGTGTGTGCTGCCCTGCCGCACCTCCAGATCGGCCCCAAGTGGAAGGACGTGGTGTCTCGCTGTATCAAAGGCCACTATCAGCCCCTGCTGTTGCTCTACGCTGACCCCCGTGGGACGCCGGTGATACTGCAGGAGAGCCCCAACCCCTGTACCAGCTCCAACCCGCAGCTGGAGCTCCAGCACTGCAGCAGCAGCAGCAAGGCCGGTTACGACAGCGAAGACTCCGGTACAGCAAAGATGACACTCTGCTTCAGATCAGATCAGATTACTCAGTGTTGATCATCCGAGTGGGAGGGAAGGGGGGGGGCATGCAAGGTTACAGCTTTAAAGCTCTGACCTTCAACCCTATGATCCAACTTCTGCTTCTGCGTGCTGCAGAGTCTGAACTTATCCGACTGTAAACATGAAAAGATGCAGGATCCCTTGAAAGGTCTTCTCTCTTTCTCTTGCTCTCTCTCTCTCAGGTCGAGAGCCGTCCATATCCAGCGACACTCGCACCGACTCCTCGACGGACAGCTCGAGTCACCGCACCTCTCGCAGCCGATCTCTCCACCAGTCGACGGGCAGCCACCTCTCCAGCGAATCCCAAACCACAGTGGTCTGTAATTACGACATCGGCACACCGCCGCACGGTGCTGACGCCGGAGGTAATACTGCAACGTTATCTATGCTCACAAGTTCAGGTGCAGTTTGACAGCTCGAAACAACTGCAAATACACAAGTGACCGCAGTGTTTTTTTAGAGAGGAAAGTGCTTAACTGCAGTACGTATTGTGGGCATAAATACAGTAAGAGCAAACAAAGGTCAGTTTTCAAGTTTCAGTGTCAGTGAAGTGAGTTCTGCAGACTCTTCAGGTTATGCACCTCGTTACTGGTTATTCTCATATTTACTTGCACTGCTGCCTACTTAATTGCCCCCTGTGGGATCAATAAAAATGTTACTGGATTCACTTTCTGTCCCTCTTCTTCTCCCACATCCAGAGTCAGCGGTGGAGGGCCCTCCCCGCCCTCCCTCTCCCCCCCTGCCGGAGTACAAGGAGACGGCCGTCTTCCTCCTCTCCTCCCGCCGGCCACTCACCTCCTCTTCCTCCTCCTCTCGTCCCCTGTCCTCCTCCTCTTCGTCAGGAGTCGGGGGCTGCGAAGGGGGAGCTGGGGGACCCCATTGGGAGGATGAAAGCACCAGCAGTGAGAGCAAGTCCAGGTACTGCAGCTCTGATACGCATCGACAAACCTTATCTTTAATAAAGCTTTAAATTTCAATTGTTTGTAATTTTTTTTTCTTATCAGATATTTGACTAGTAGCTATCACTCTGACATAAATGTAACGGATTAGAAAGGACAGAACTTCTGTCAGAGTGTAGTGAAGTAGAACCATACAGAAGCATAAAATGGATGTATTCGAGTAAAACACCAGTAACCTCATAGTTGCATCTGTGTTTAGTACTTCAGTAAACTAACAGATACTTGAACAGGAGTATTAGTCATGTTACCATTTATAAATAAGTAGAGGTCAAATTTAACCTAAATAAGGGTGGAGAGTAACTAATTATCGTCATCTGTCTAGATTTGTTCCAGAGATTCTCATGATCAGAGCCACATTCAAGAACTAAGAACTGTTGTTACAGTAAAATAAATGGCTAAAAACTCTGTGGGTTACAAGAGTGAACTGTATTTAAGTCATTTTTTAGGTCATGTATTTTTAGGGTTTAAAAGAAGCCATTCCAAACTTCTTGAGGGTTTTGGTAAGACACATAAAAAAGATATTTAAAAGGTTTTTAACAGCCTGTAACATCCTGTGTGATGTCTTTCTTCCTTGTAAGTTCCTCTGGAGGCCGCTACAGGCCAACCTGGAGGCCCAGGAGGGAGGCCTTAAACATCGACAGCATCTTCACCCGACCGAAAGGCTCCTCTCTGGGCTACAACACCTTGCCTGGTCCCTCTCTCCCTCCGGAGCCCCCGGACTCCTTTCCCTTGGCGGGACCTCCTCCACCCACACAGCCAGGGTTGCAAGAGGCAGAAAGGAGGGAGGTTGGGGAGTTGGAGGCAGGGTTCGGGCTGGTCGGGCAGCCCAGGTCCCTGGGTGGCGGGCGGACGATGGGTCCCCCTGCTCCTCCACCTCTGAGAGGGGTGGAGCACCAGCCGAGACTGATCCAGAGGATGGAGAGTGGCTACGAGAGCAGTGAGAGGAACAGCAGCAGCCCTGACAGGTAGGAAGCTCACAAATAACAATTACTGTCTCTTCCTCTCTGTCTCCGTCGTTCATTGTCTCTCCCTCCGCTGGCTTCTCTGTCACTCTTGTTCTTCCGTTCGGTTTCACTTTAACAGCGTGAAATACGGATGTGACATTAACAACAACTGAATCATCAAACAACAGTACAACAAATCAATCAGTGGATGGAGACGTATAATCTGCACTCTCGACTCTTTTTTTCCTTTTTTTTACTTGCTCTCTCTCTCTCTCTCTTTGTTTCTCTCTGTCGTCTTTCTCTTCCCCTCCACAGGGAGGTGGGGCAACAAAAACGGGTGCTGATGTCAGGACCGTCATGGCGTTCGGTACCTAAGTCAAAGAGCAGCGGTGCCATCCTGCAGGAGCTGCCCTCCCCCAGCTGGGGCGGCGGCACCAACACAGGTGTGCATTTGTGCACCTACTTGCATTTACTGTATTTTAACTACTGCAACTTGCATATTATTTCACTGGTTTCTCTGTTTGTGTGCACATTCAGGCTCAGGGCGCAGCGAGCTGGACGAGCTGCAGGAGGAGGTGGCGAGGAGAGCTCGCCAGCAGGAGCAACAGAAGCGGAGGGAGGCGGAACGGGAGGCCGCCATGGGATTCAACCCCAAACCCAGCAAATTCATGGACCTGGACCAGCTTCAACACCAGGGTATGAAGGAAAGAGGGAGGAAGAGAAAGGCAGGAAGTGGGAACGAAGAGAAGAAATGTGTGGGGGAGTTTTTAGGGGGAGCCAAAAAATCAGAAAACATAATATCTTACTGGTGTTTCAAGCAATGGAATATTTTTATATGCAGAAGTTTATGGGAACTGTTTCTTAGTTTAGGTGAAATGTTTTCCCAGTTCGGTCCAAACCTTTCTATCTGCATGTCTGTCATCAGTTAATGAGAAAATATTTGTTTTTATGTAAATTTATGTGAACTGGCCCTTTAAGATGAAGGTAAAACTACATTTAAAGCTGCACGTGTGCAAGCTCGAAACCCCAGATAGCAAACAGGCATCGCCGACTTTACAGACAATTTCTGGATTTCAGTCTAAATTTTCACTGACAAAAATAGAGCCGAGGCGAAGCGATGGCATTTCAACTGGAGGGACGTGAGGCTGTTTTTACGCTGTGTATTTTTATGTCTTGCCCAGTGCAGCTTTAAGGTCACCTGTTGTCTAGTTTAGCAGTCGCAGTGACTTGTGCGTCCACGGTTCTGTCTGACCTCCTCTTTGTCCTCATTCCCATCTGTTAATCTGTTTCTCCCATCTGTCCTCCTCTGTTTGTGTTTTTTATTTGTTTATTACTGTAGTTCACTGCATGTTACTATATAACTCACACTGTATATGTTTGGGGTTTGGTGCGTCTCCATGAGTGTTTTAAGACAGAATAAGTGTGTGTGTGTCGGTTCCAGCTGAGCTCTCGTTGAGTTCAGTGTAGCAGAACAGAGCAGAGAGCAAATCCCTGTCAGATCAGTTTTTACAGACATGGAAACTCCTGTGGGACGTTCGCTGACCGGCACTGAGTGAGAAACTCTTTCAAGGTGATTCCCATTTCAAATCACAATCATGGTCCGAGTTTAGAGCTCTGATGTCTCGACCGACTCGTAAACAGGTTCACATTGTGTGTGTGTGTGTGTTCACAAAAAGACACTGAGTGTGTGTGTGTGTATCCCTCTGTGTTAATGTACACGTAAACAAACATGCATACATATAAACAGTCATGTATGTATCTGTGTTTATAGTCTGTCGTCATGTGTGTGTGAGACTGAGATGAAGACTTCAGACCCGGACTCAAGTCACTTTTAAAGATGCTCTCCACATATTTTTTTATGTCAAAGACAATTTACAAGTCAAAGAGGCTACTGAAACTGTAAATTCTGTGACTGGAAGAGCTTTTTTAATTCTTCTTCTATCTTTAATATTCAACCTTTATCAGTTTAGTAATCCTGTTCTGGGTTTAGGGACTTAAAATTACAATACAAAGTGAGGGTATTGAGTTTTTGAAGGATTTAGGCTCTTACTGTACAAAAAATGGATGGTCTCATAAATGAAGTACAAAGGTGCATCATGGGAAGTGTAGTAATCAGTGTTTTGGAGTTTGATTCATTCGAGGAGCTAAAAGTCAGGATATCTTGCCATTGATTATTCATCGTCAGTCAGGCCACAGGTATGGTGTTATGGGCAAATGTTGTTCTGTTGGTCCATCAATTTGGACCGCAATGAAATATGAAATGGATTATTGTCAAATTTCTTTTATTCATAGTACAAATTTTGTACCTCTGGTGATTCTTACTTATTTTTTTTTACCAGTGTTGTCAGTAGATTTGTTTATGAACAAATATATGCAAAATTATCAACAAACCGATTAGCTTCAGCTATCGGTTATGTTAGCAGCTAATTCACAGATGTTAGCATGCTAACATTCTAAACTAAGGTCAAAGTCACAATAAACACAATAACTGTTAAGCATTAGCATATCACACATGCGTTAGCATTTAGCTGAAAGCACCTCTCTACCCAGGAATTTAGTGATGTTTCAATGCTCTTAGAAACATTTGAGATAATGTAAGTACACAATTCTACAAAATACATAACAAAGATATGAGATACAAGGCAAAGCATTCAAATTATAACCAAGAAATTGAACAAACAATGA
>JAPZDZ010000014.1:3160476-3185703 GCA_029783805.1 Acanthurus tennentii | reverse complement strand
ACAAGACTGTCCTCGTTTATGTATTCATTGTAATCTATTAAGTCCAATATTAATCTTACATTATTAATTATACTTCTGCCTGCCATGAAACCAGATTGTTCCTCATCAATAACTTCTCCCAATCCCACCTTTAGTCTCTCAAAGATGGAGGCAAATATTTTGGCATCATTGTTTAAAAAGGTTATTGGCCTCCAGTTTTCTATATTCATTTTGTCTTTATTTGGTTTGTTTATTAGTTTTATAAGTCCTTGCTGCATAGAAGGTGGGAGTTTGCCTTTGGTGATTGATTCTTCAAAACTACATGCAAGAAACGGGGTCAGGGCATCCTTAAAGCTTTTGTAGAATTCTCCAGTGATGCCGTCGTTTCTGGGAGATTTGTTATCTTTTAGTGAATCTGTAGCTTTACGTATTTCATGGTTAAAGATTTTTTGGTCACATAAGTCCTTGAGTGGGTTGTTGATCTTTTTAATATTGTGGCTTATATTTTGACAATGATTCATCTTCACAAATTGTACCATTAATTTTAAGTTTGCTCACAGAAAACATTTCAGCATTTCTTTTTCCAAGGTTAAAGAAATACTTAGAGCACTTCTCACCTTGCTCTAGCCACTTTCTTCTGGATCCAATGAAGGCACCTCGAGCCTTTTCTTCATAAATTAAATCCAACGCAGACTGCAGTGAAAACCACCCGAAATTACATTCATGATAAACTAATGAAAGATGTTTTTTCCCAACCCTTCATGAAATAAGCAACTTTATTCAGAGAAAACAGGCCGGTAACGATACAACAAGCGAGCTGGGTCATTTCTGGGTCAAACAAAGCTGAAATTTGTCATTTGAAGTCATTTGAAGCCTCCTATTATGTCAAGAGGAAAATATGTCAGTATATGTTTTATTTTATTTTATCAATGTGCAACAAGATTAAAAGCTTAAAAGCAGAGTTTTAATATGTATATCAGTGAATATACTATAATGCCAATATTTTTATTAAGTTAATGAACCTTGCCTCCGTCGTCTCTGTTGCCTTTTCTAAGTGGGTTTGAAAGAAACATCTGTAAGGTTCATCATGTTCAGAATAATTTAGTTATGTTTGTACAGCTTCCTTGCTAATCATATCTCTGTTTAGATGTTTAGAGTAGCAAAGTGGCTCGACGTGCTGATTTGAAAAGGCTGTTAGTCAGCAAGAAATGTGTCCATCAACATTTATAATCATTTCAGAATCTCACTGCTGAACATCATCTGCAAACTGGTCAAAATTTTGTAAATTTTCTTAACTTTGTTTATTGTAATCAAGAAAATACAATATTCCTTATATGTATAAAAAAGTACTTATACAATAAATCTGTTTAATCAGATTTCGTCATTTCAGCCAGCAGGTGGCGCTGGAAGACAGCAAATATCCTTTTTTTCTTTCAGTCTTTGTCATCCCCACGGTGTTTCTTTATATCCAGTGTTTCCGGCACTCAAAGGCATAAAACAGGAATAAAAACTTTAAAATAAAAATGATTTAAAATCCTGTCAAACATAAAATACAGTTAAATTCTGCTCGCTGTGTCCGGGGGATTTTTTTATTTTTATTTTGAAATGTCAGAGAGACTCTGCTGGATGCCAGATTCTGAAATATTCCAACTAAGGTTATTTTGCCTTTTTTACAATGAATGTTTTGAACAGGAGGATTAAACAACGAAAACCTGGCAACCCTGTGTGCTGACAGGATGCGTTCGCTTTATGAAGTCCGGTAGCGTCGTCAAGTTAGAGAGCGTGATACAACACCAGGAAATGTCGATTTTCTTTATGTTGTCAATGACTGATCAATCATTTAGTGACATTTTTGCAGGATCAATTTACATGTTTACAAACAGCTGATGCACTGTGGACTCTGTTCTACACTGTTTATTATTATTATTATTATTATTATTATTATTATTATTATTGTTATTATATTGTTATTGTTATTATTATTATTACGCTATTGTTGTTACGACATTGTGGAAAACAAGGAGTCCATAATAAAAGTAAGAAAGCAAACAAGAAAAGAATAAAAAAATAATAGGAAAAAATCATCAAACACTTAAACCTTTTTTTAATTGAATCTGGTTAGAGACTGGTTTCTCTCAAGTCTTTTATACTTTGTCTTTTTTTGCATTAATCTCTGAATATCAAACTTTTTTCTTCCGACACTCGGGGAAAGGGTTAGGACTGGGGGGGCGAGTGTCGCTGAAAGAACTGCCTACCCGAGGCTGGCCCAGATACCCCGTCTTGTTCCTGCCCCTGTCCCCGACTGCACCCCGACCCCGATGGCTGACCCTGATCAGGCCTGAGAGGCGGGTCCCAGCGGATGAGCAGGTTGAACCTGCTGCCTGCATACTCCCAAGAGCCTTTTTAAACGTGAATATTATTTTGAAGGCGGTGACCGGATGTGCAGCGTGCTCCCGCCTCTAGCTTGACTCTGGATCCGCGGAGCCTCGTCTCTTTTCCTCCGCTGAAAGGCGCCTCGGAGAGATTTTCTCTCAGCCAATCTGCGTCCAGTCACGGCGTTTCTGCGGCGCTCCGAGGCCGGGAGCCGTCCTACTGGACCCGTCCGACGTGAGGAGGGCCGGAGCTTAACCGAAATTAAACTGCGGAGGGTTGTCCCCAGGCGGGGGACCTGGAAACCCGGGCCCGCAGCGGGAGCAGGGAGGAGGCCCCGACGCCCCCTTGTTCTGACCCAGAAAATAGCAACGACGGCAGGGCTGCCTGTCAACTCGAAGGCCGGCTAGCTACCGACGACACCGGGGCTCGCAGGGTGGAACCCGAGGAAGACCGTCAACGGAATCGCTTTTATTCTCTATTCTGTCCCACTTTGTACTAATTATTCCCCAGGAAGGATTTATGTGCGACAAAAAACTTCAATCAGCGACCTCTTGGAATCGGGGGGTCTGTCGGCTAGCTAGCTAGCTCCGGGCTAGCTGTCCCATTTAGCTTCTCTGCCCGGCTACCCGACAGCGGAGGCTCCGGAGCGGGGACGGAGGGACACGGGCGGTTTCTCGGTTCTTTCTCTGCGTTTGACGGACCTCACCGGAGACACCAATAATGGCTGCCCTAATCAAGGAAATAGTCAGCAAAAATAAACGGCGATACCAGGAGGACGGCTTCGACCTGGACCTGACCTGTATCCTTTTTCTGTCCGTCAATTTAACTGTAATTTAACGGGTTTAGCCCGGTGCGCTAACGTTAGCATGTTCGCCCTCAAACGTTTCAGAGCCACTTTCAAAAACGCTGTGATTTAATGATGCTGACCGTGTTTGCGGACAGTCTGCACATGTTTGACAGATGAGCTTCCTCAGTCGCGGAAATGTTGTGCATCCAGTCGTCTAATGAGAAGAATAACAGCATAATAATCTCAATATTTGAAAGCAGCTCAGTGCTGAGAGATGAAAACTCTGAGCCGAAGGCAGCAGCGTCCGTGATGAAGTGAAGAAATCTTGAAAACGTCTCAAAATGTCATTCAGGTTCGGTTTTAAACGGCACAGGCTAACTTTCAGCTGTCAGATGGCAAAATGTTGGTTTTATTTTTCTATCAGCGGCGACATATTTGCAGGTTTTGCATAAATTGGTAGTTTTTTTCTGCGGAGTCGCGGTGCGGTTTGTTGCCCGCAGAACGAAGGCTTGCTAGCTAACGTTAGCAGGCGTTTATCTGTAACCGCACGTGTGATCCGTGTGAAGAAGTTCCCGTCCGGATCCCGTGTGAAGTTCTTTACGGCTCGAAAGATGAAGCTTTTGGTCTGTTGGTGAGCCGCTGCTTGTGAGTTTTTGCTCTGTAGTGTTGAAAACAGTGTTTGCTAACAGGCTAAGCTAACCGCGGTGTCAGTGGCGTTGCATCAGCAGCTGTCCGGACGGAGCTGCAGCACACCTGAGAAAAGCACACCTGGAGCAGAGGACTCCAGCCGCCACCATTGAATCCAAAGACGATGCAACGCGCCTTCATTGATATCTGATCGGTCCACTAACACTCTCATGATGTAAACATTATATGATTTTAAATCCTAAGATATGATTTAGCCATTTTTAGAAGTCCTTTGTTTCACAACCTGCTGTCAAAACCTTTTAATATTCTGATAAAAAATCAATCTGCTCCAACTTGAAAAATCTTTATACACTTTTCAGATGTTGTAGTTCTGTTTTTTGTACCAGTGAGGATGGTAGACGGGCTGACACAGGGGTTAAAGGTTATAACTGCAGCTCAGTTTCATGAGTTAGTTATTATCTGATGATGGTATTTTCAGAAATGTCCCTTTTGAGTGGGGAATCAGGTGTTGCAGTGCTAAAACAGTATGTTGATCAACAGAATTTATCTGCTGTCATTAAAATGATTGAATTATAAATTTATCCCTTATTGAAGCAGAAAGATTTGCTGATAACAGTTTTTCAAATGTAAGAAACTTGATCATTTGTCCATAGGAAGCTTAATGAACTGAAATATATTGATAAATATCACATATTACATATTATTTACAAAGAAGCTACTGTCAAAACAAGTCATTTAAAATATAGAGACAGACAGACAGACAGGTGATTCTGATTGGTTGGCTTTGTGTAACATTATTTTTTCTGTGTTGAAAATATCACCGCACATATTTTTTTTTCTAGAAGAGATAAATAAATTATTAACAGATCTGTTCATAAAATTAACAGTTTGGACGTTAAATCTTCCAAACAGAGCAGCGGCTCATCACCACTGAACTCTGACAACACTGACAAGTTTAGTTTCATTTCAAAGTTTGTTTTCAATCTTTCAAATTTTCTTCACGTTCTCCTTCGAGTTCGAACAAGCTCATTACTGCCCCCTGTGGCCTTCGGGTGCCAGTAATGAGACACTTCTGAAGTCGGACCTGAGAGAGTCAACGATGAAACCAAACCGAATTCCTCACGCGAGAAGCTTTTCCTCACGTGACAGAAGAACTCAGTCTTTGTTCTTCAAGCAAAGCTGCTGGTCAAAGACTGAAACGCACGGCTGTCGTTATCAGTTATCACAAAATATGATTAGAGATCAATATGAAAGGAGGACATAACTGTTGGTGCCCACCAAAGGTCACTGTCAGGATTACATGTCATACTGTGGGTTTTGATAGACTGAGTTCAGATCAGAAACAGACCAGAGTGTATTGATCCTGAACATGTGATCAGATATTTATCCAAACATCATTGCGATGGGTTTTCCTGCTGAGCGTCTTGAAGGAGTCTACAGGAACAACATCGACGACGTCGTGCGGTAAGTCTTCACTCTCTTCCTCACAGATCCTGAACAAGTCACCCATTCAGTTTTGGTTTCTGTTCAACATCGAAAGTTTAGAAAAATCACCAAAGTTTGTTTCCATCCACATTTTTATCTAAACAAACATCAGTGGAAAAAACAGGAAGTCAACATAAACTCTGAGGCTGTCGCATGAATCATCTGAAACATTTTTCTGGTCTCTTCCAGCTGCAAACATCAGCTGTGTGTGAAGTGACGAGGAGGCTGTGATTTTTTCAGCACATACGCACAAAACCGACAAAGCATCACATTTATGCAAAGTTTTCTGCCGTTTCAGCTCTGACTGGAGCTCGTTTATTGGCGTCTGCTCTTTGTGTTTCCTCCCTGTATGGGTTTTTAGATCAGCTGGTGGAAACAAACGTCTGTGTTTTATTTTGCTGAGATTACGAAAACTTGGGTTTAAATTTTTGCTTTGGATGTAACAAAACTGGTGTTAGCAGGATTTTGTCGGCACCGACACGGTTGAGACCAGAAACTGACAGTGAAAAGATGAAACATTCAGCAAACCTTGAAATCTGGAATTTCCTTCTTGATGTAATATTTTTTAATGCCGTAAAGAAATGAAGTGCATCACTGTTGACTATTTTCAGTCTCAACTCATCTGTCTCTCTCAGGTTTTTAGACTCAAAGCACAAGAATCACTATAAGATCTACAACCTGTAAGTACCACAGATTTCTAATTTTCACATGAGCTCTTTTGTTTCATGTTTCATGTTTCCCGCCAAAAAAACCTCCAAATGTCTCCCTGATCATGTGATCAGACCACCTCCGTATCACTGGAGTCTGATGACACATTAACTAAAGTCTGACCAAAGTCTGACTGCATCGTGTAAATCAGTTTTTCAAAAAGCTGCTTGCTGAAACTTGTGGGCAACTGGTGAGAGTCTGCAAGCTGCTGAGCTGCTGGTTGGCTCTTCAGCAGCTGGGCTGTAACTCAGGTTGGGGACTTGAGTAACATCTGCCTGTCTGTCCACAGATGTGCAGAGCGACATTACGACACAACAAAGTTCAACTGTCGAGGTGAGACTTGTTCCCGTGACGGAGACACAGAGTCCTTCTCTGACCCAACGAAAGGTTTGTGACGTGACTCTGTTTGTGTCTCTGTCAGTCGCTCAGTACCCATTCGAGGACCACAACCCCCCTCAGCTGGAGCTGATAAAGCCTTTCTGTGAGGACTTGGATCAGTGGCTGAGTGAAGACGAGCAGCACGTCGCCGCCATCCACTGCAAGGCGGGAAAAGGCCGCACCGGCGTTATGATCTGCGCCTACCTGCTGCACCGAGGCAAGTTTCAGGAGGCTCAGGAGGCTCTGGACTTCTACGGAGAGGTCCGCACCCGCGACAAGAAGGTAACTCAACTCTGTCAGTGTTCAACGCAAAGCTCAAGACTGCCGCACAAGAAAGGATTCAAGAATCAAGAACATTTGTCATTTTATAACACAAGGTCTTAAAATGGAGTACAGCTGTAGTCACCTTGTGCCAAACCAGGAGATCGTGTGTGTTTATTAATAATCAGTTAAAAGGAAAAAAAGAATGTGTTCAGTGTCTTCAGAACAAGCTTCACAGAGGGTCACGCACAGGTCACCTGACAAGGAGAGTCAGTGGGTTAGCTCAAAGCACACGTCTTCCTAAAATCATGTGTGTTTAAAATGTTCGGTGGTTTTCTGCAGAGCTCCAGAAGGAAAAACCTACAATATGAGAAAGGCAGGAACCAGCAAGCAAGGGTCATTTTCAATGATGTGTGTGTGTGTGTGTGTGTGTGTGTGTGTGTGTGTGTGTGTGTGTGTGTTCCTGTTCAGGGTGTGACCATTCCCAGTCAACGGCGTTACGTCATCTACTACAGCTTCCTGCTGAGGAACCAGCTGCTGTACAAACCTGTTGCTCTGCTTTTCCACAAGATGCTGTTTGAAACCATCCCCATGTTCACTGGAGGAACCTGCAGTAAGACTGTCTGTCTGTCTGTCTGTCAGCCTGTCTGTCAGCCTGTCTGTCTGTCTGACTGTCTGTCTGTGTGTCTGTCTGTGTGTCTGTCTGTCTGTCTGTCAGCCTGTCTGTGTGTCTGTCTGTCTGACTGTCTGTCTGTGTGTCTGCCTGTCTGCCTGTCTGTCTGTCTGCCTGCCTGTCTGTCTGTGTGTCTGTCTGTCTCCCTGCCTGCCTGCCTGTCTGTCTGCCTGTCTGTCTGCCTGCCTGCCTGTCTCCCTGTTTGCCTGTCTGTCTGTCTGTCTGCCTGCCTGCCTGTCTGCCTGTCTGTCTGCCTGCCTGCCTGCCTGCCTGCCTGCCTGTCTGTCTGTCTGTCTGTCTGTTAGTCTGTCTGTCTGTCTGTCTGCCCACCTCTCTGTCTGTCTGTCTGCCTGTCTCACCATCTGTCTCTCTGCGGGTCTGTCTCTCTGCCTGTCTTTCTACATTCCGTCTGTATCTTGAGACTGAAGGATGTGGCGTCTCACCTCATCTTGTTTGTTTGTTTGTTTGTTTGTGCCTCAGATCCACAGTTTGTTGTTTACCAGTTGAAGGTCAAGATACACACATCTAACCCCGCCCACACCCGGCGGGAGGACAAACTGATGCTGTTCGAGTTCCCGCAGCCACTTCCTGTCTGTGGAGACATCAAGGTCGAGTTCTTTCACAAGCAGAACAAGATGATGAAGAAGGTGAGAAAGAGTCTCTGCTGATTGTTTTTACTGTTGATGGAAACGACTGTAAGAAAAAAAAGTGCGACGGGTCAGAACAGGAGACAGCTGCTGATCACCTCAGACTCTGTCCTTCCAGGAGAAGATGTTCCACTTTTGGGTCAACACCTTCTTCATCCCGGGGCCGGAGGAGAACCTGGACAGGCTGGAGAACGGCAGTGCGGGGATGCCGCGGGAACCAGCCGACAGATCGCAGCAGAACCTGGGGATGATGATGGGAGGAGAGAGCAACGACAGGGAGTTCCTGGTTCTCACTCTGACGAAGAACGATCTGGACAAAGCCAACAAAGACAAGGCCAACAGAAACTTCTCCCCAAACTTCAAGGTAAAACGTTTTGATGGTTCAGGATCTGATTAACAAAAGGAGACGAGGCCAAAGGTGGTGGAAGGAAGAGCTGAAAGAGTCTAAATACTTTCTTAGTTCTACAAGGAAACATTTCTAAACAAGTCATATGAAACTCTGTGATTTTCCAGAGTACAGATTTAAGAACCAGCTTATTTGAGCTTTTGGTTTCTGTCAAAACACAGGAACTCTGAAGTCACTGCAGGGTGGTCAGATTTGCATCAGACAAAAGCGTGAATTTACTTTTTAAATTAAAAAAAAAAAATCTTTCAGGTTATAAATGACTGATGTTAAAACGTGGTCACAGTCGGTCAACAGCCGTTTCGTAAAAGAGAAGTAAATGTTTGTGTCTTCAGCAAACCTATGATGTGATGTTACAGAGAGCAAGTTAAACAGAAGTGGGTCAAGAGTTGACCCCTGAGGGACACCACAGGTCAGGAGCCTGAGATTTGAAAAATAATCTCTGAAGTTTGATCTCAGCTGTTGTTAAATCGTTCCAGAAAACCCACCCAGTTTTCTAGTTCTGTGTAAATTACACTGATTGATGGTGTTTAAGGCTCCTCTTAGGCCGCCGTCATCTCAGACCTGTAGAAGAGCAGTCTGTGTGCAGAACCCAGAGCTCGAGTTGAACCTCCAAAATGGGGGTACTTCCCCCGACATGCTGCACACAGGGGATTACAGCACTATTTGTTAGCTTAGCTTTACATTGCTAACCACATTAACTTTCAGTGGTTTTCTGTGTGGGTGATGATGTAGATTTATGTTGAAGCCGGCGGTTCATGTTTACATGCCTTTATGTTCACATCCTTGAAACCTGTTTGAGGGGACTGGATGCACCAGGCTTTGTGACTAATCTGCATCCGAATAATGCTGCTCGGGCATTTCCGGTTCTGTTGGTTTCCTGCACAATCTTGTGAGACAGCTATTAATAGCGCTGAAGTTGAGGGAAGGTTTTCATGAGTGTACGAAAGACATATTTCAAGGCCAAACATTTTCAGGAGAAGAAATACTCCAGGCCCTGCTGTGTCACCCTTTGCTCAGTATCATTTAATGTAATCGGCATACGAGGTTTCATGGATTTCTGACCCATCCCAACCTGCAAAGACTGTGGACTTTAAAGATTTGCTGGGACAAACTCACCATCTGCTCTCATGATGAGGTCTGCAGCAGGCGCTCTGCCGCCTATCAGCCCAGAGAATATTAGCTGCATTCACTTAATATGATTTAGTTTCTTAATCTGTCACCGCAAAAACACAAGTTTCCATCTTACCTTGATCAGCTTGATCGAATTATCTGACCGAGAAATTCGGTGTGACAAAGCAGGGAGACATGTGGGTCTTTGTGGATCTTTAGGAATAAACATGGCTGCCTTCGCCGAAGCTGCGTGACGTCTAATTCTGTCATTCTACAACCCGTCTGCTCATAGAAGGGACCAGTCTCATTAGTGCTGCACTCCCATTAATCACATCTGACACATCAGTGAAGTTTTGCACGTCTGTTTTGTAAAAGTAGTAAACAACGAGACTGATGTTTGTTAAAAGGACACATAACGTAGAAATAAGCACTGGACACTGGATGAAGCACATGGTTTTACCTCCTATTTGACAGATTACAGCATTTAGCTTTCCTTTGCTGTGAGCATGTAACTGGGCTTGTAACTAAAATCCTTCATGTGCTAAAATTTGCTGGTTTGGGTTTTCGTGCTCCTGATCAGTCGTCCTAATCTGAGGAACATCAGTGAAGTAAGACGTGGCTGCTGTCAGACAGGAAGCAACCGAGCAGAGAGCAGAAGTTTTGGTTTAACTGCTGCTGGGCTTTTGGGGCCTGAAAGGTGGAGTTTGTGATGGATCAGAAGTTACTGAAGACAGACGAGTCTAAGTTTGTTTTGTTTGATAAAAGCTTATTAAGTGTGTGTGTGTGTGTGTGTGTGTGTTCCTGATGAGCATGTTGGCACTTTGTTAAGTTTGTGAAGCCACCTGTCGTTAGTGTGTGTGAAGGCTGAGTGCAGACCTCAGTTGTAAAACACTCCATGTTAAAATGTGTCTGCGTGTGTTTCCTTTTAAAGAAGAGTCGCGTTCATCTCAGTGGTCAGCTGAGAGGCATTCAGGGTCTGTTTGTGGGTCAGGATTTCTCATTCTCTACACCATCTAACCGGTTTAATTGTCTTCCACAGGTGAAACTCTTTTTTACCAAGACGGTAGAGGAAGGAGCAAACTGTGACATGGGCAGCACGTCGGCCTCGGTGACACCTGACGTCAGCGACAACGAACCGGATCACTACCGTTACTCCGACACGACGGACTCGGACCCCGAAAACGAACCGTTCGAAGAGGACCATCACAATCAGATAACAAAAGTCTGACGCACACGCACTCTTGAACATATACAAATACAATATGTGTGTGTGCATGTGTGTATATATACACACACACACAGTATGTATGTATACACACTCATGAACCCCCAAACTATGACTAGCGCGTGGTTAGCTAACGGGGGAATATAACCAATGGACCAGAACTGATCTGTGGACTCTGACGTCACGGAGCTCAGGTCAGTATGTATAAGCCCCCCTCCCCTCCTCCCTCCAATCATCTGCCTGACACAGAGCTGGACAATCACATGACATGGCGGTTGGAGGTGAGGGGGGGGGGTGATGTGTGGGTGGAGCCAGGCCGGGCTAATGGACAGCAAATGGACAATGAGACAGATGAATGGACAGACAGGAGATTTTAAAAAATAAAGGAGTAAAACTTGAATATAAATAAACTGAAAGACAAGTAGACTTCTTTAGTGACTACACCAAGATGTTTGTTGGATAAACCCCCACAGCCCCCTTGTGTCCCCCCCCTCATTAACAGTTTTAGGAAACTCTGTCCAGACCAATCTCCTCTCCCGTCTCTCCTCTCCTCAATCCACAGTGCAGTTAAGCTTCTTGGACAGCTGACTCTTCTCTCTGTGTGCTTGGATCCAAAGTTCGGAGCCAGAATTTGCAAACAGACGACAAACGATGATATCATTTAATACTTAAAATATCAAATTTAAAACAATTTATTAGTGTAAAACTCTTTTGCTATAAATCCACATCGGAGACTCTTTCTGGGTAACTGGCTTCACCAAGTAATCCACAGCTGGTTATTCTGATTACTTTGTAACCACACATGAAAAACTGAACCCTGGGGGTCAGAAATACCAGACAATGATAAGAGCAGACTGGACTGGGTCGAACCGGTTTGAATCCCTTTAACTTTTGGATTGAGCAGTCAGTCCATGAATTGATTTGGACCAGTTAGTGTTTGCCAGTTCGTTCTGAGTCAAATGGGAAAAGTCTGAACCAGTTGGGACCAGTTGATTGATGAGTCTGAGTCAGTCAGGACTTCTGTACCTCTGAAATCAAATTTCAACTTGCTCTGAGGGTTAAGAAGCCTGGTGGGGGTTTCTGTCCTCGACATTAGAAACTCCTACCAAAGAAATGATGAGCCCCCAGAACTCTCCTATCTTTTTCACCCTCTTTGACCCAGTCCTGAGTCATATTTGGACCAAGCTGGACAAGTCCTCATCTTTACCAAATGTGGACCAGGTTCGACCAGTATGGACTCACTTTGAGACGAAGCGGCACACAGAGAGAAGTGACAGCCTGTTGTTTGAATGTGACGGTGGAGAGAAGAGAATCTTAGATTATTCGCAATCGGCTGCAATTCTGTCAATCATCTACTGTCGAAACACATACAGTTCAAACCTACTGTGAACGAATGCTATTACTGCTTCTCTGTCTGTCAGTGATGCACAGAAGGCTTCTCTTAACCCCTTAATTAGCCACTGCAATTACAGAGGACTTCTTTTCATTACACTCTGACTTTTATCAAACAGTAAGCTAAACAACAAACAAGCTACACAGTCTAACCACGACTTAGGCCGGATCTGAACACCCGCGTTGGCCAACACATGCTGTGACAAACTGAATCTGAACCTGCGACTCCGGAGTGGCCGGTTTGATGCGTTGGGCTTTGCACTTCATAGAGGACAGTCCACCAAATACTAATGGCTTCGTACGTGTTTGCACAGAAACTCAGACCATCTGAAGAAGCCTGTTCAGCTGAGAGACGAGTCCATGTTATAAAGCTACCATTTGTGAGCCCTCAGCTCAGAGTTTCTCAGCCTCGAGGTCAGGACCCAATATGGATTTATGGAGGTGGACTAAAACAGGTGAAGTTTGCTCGATAGATTTTTGTAAAAAAAACAAACGACTGTCCTGTCCATGAAGAGCGCCCCCTGTGCTCATGAGTTCTGAGGGTTTTCCACAGGTTTGTCTGAGCATGAGCTGGTTTTGTGACCTCAGTCGGTCTTTAGAGGGTGGAGGTTCGGCCTCTTCTGTACATCTTTCGTTTCTGACATTTCAAAAAGGCTGATGTTCTTTCATTCTGACTCTGTCCACAGACTTTTAATTATTTTACCTGCTACTGTTTCCTGGTGACATTTGAGCACTTAAATTCTTGCAAACTGCACCAACAATTTCAGGACTTTTCTGGCCTCACAGCAAGTTTCAGACTGTTTCCTCTGGATGTTCTTAGAAGCAAATGATCAGTAGGGATGCTCCCGTTTGTCTTCTTCAGTTGTAGGTATAATTAGAGTATTAGTCCAAGAAGCAAGTTGATCCAAGACACCGTTTGGTTTTTCTGGGCTCTTCCTGAATGTTGGTGCTTTAGACAATTTTAAAACTCTTTCCAAGTTCAAACTGACTCGATTATTACGTTGATGTGTCTTATTTGTGTGAATGTATGTCCATGTAGCTGAGCTGCCTCCTGCTTGTTTAGTGTCCCACTGAAGATCAGTTGCTTCTGTTTGATCGGAGCATCCCTAGCGATCATGAAAAGGAACATCTGCTTTCTGATTGGGTGAAGGTGGAAGTTTTAGTCCTGACATGTGATTTCCGTCCTAACATTTGGTGCTACTGCCTATCGTTGGCTTTGAGTTGGTCCTGTAGATGGGAGCCTTGATGATGGTTGTGGTACTTAGACTCTAGATCGGGTCTTAGAGTTCCTGTTGTCAACACTGTAGGCCTCATCAAGAGCCTGATCACACAGGATGAACATGAAATCTCGAGTGCTGCTTCTATTCTGCCACACTGCAGTGAGAGAAGCACTAAAGGCAGCTTTAGTTTTCCAACCTTTAAGTCTATTTTGACACCAGAACGTTGCCTAAACTCAATAGAATCATCTGAAGATGAATTAATCACGTTCGGACACCGAAAGGTCAGTGACGATCATATCAAGGTCTCAGTCATGATTTCCCAACATTCAGACGTCTCCTGTTCATTCCTCTTATGGAGCTTGTCTTGGTGATGTTGAAATCGATTGAATAGGATTTTTTAATAAAACGCCCGTCTTTGTCACAGAGATAATAAAGACCTGCTTCAACTTTCATCTGATTGGAAAGCAAAGAAGTTGCCTGTTTTTTGTTTTTTTTTTACCACAAGCTACGCTCCTTTGTTTTCAGATCTCTAACTCACTGAAAAATTTCCTTGGATGGAAAAACAAGGAAGTGAGTCGGTGCTTAATATGCAGGATTTGAAATGAGGACGGCATCTTTCTGTGCCACGAAGAGCAAAATGTCCTCAAGATGTTCAGAGAGTTGTAAGACAACTTGCTTTTTTTAAAGGAAGAGAAACAAAATGTACACTTCATTTTTTGGCTGTAGACATCTGGTTCACAAAACTGGAACTAGTAGAAAAAGGTGCCTCCTGTGTGATCACATCTTGAGGTGTAGCACTCGATGAAAGCCTGATTAGCCTAATGCTAACAGCTCTGAGCAGCCGTTGTTGGGCCTACAGTTCATTTTGTGGGGTTTACGGTGCTAAGCTAGCCAGGGTTAATGCTGCACCCGTCGTCCTGCTGTGGTGCTCTCTTCAAGCCACGAGTGTTCGTCAAGTCTTGATCTGTGATGCCGAGCGGTTCTGTCGTCAGCGTGGCTCTGTTTGTGCAGCCACAGGAATTTTGCAGCAACAACACACTTCCTGTCTCGAGTCCTGTTAGGTGCTGTCAGGCCTGTCCTCACTTCCTGTCACAAACCCGTTCAGACAAAACTGATTTGACAACTTCAGTGGAGGAGCTTAACACTTGTTCAGCCAGACAACACGGCTCAGGACTGATGTCCACAGAGTGTCTTCTTCTGTCGTTTCAGTCGTCTTTTCTTCTTCAGGGTCCTTTTTCAATTGTTCTTAATAAGCAGAGAGAACGCATGGCAGTGTGCGGGACTCATCACCTGTTATGGGTCTGACTGCTGCTGACTGGTGAGGTATCCCCAAACAAAACCAGCAACCAGGGGTCTGTAGTACGAAGGAAGTCCAACACTAAACCGCAGTCTTTGGTGATCAACTCAATAAGCTGAAGGGGCGGCGTTTGCAGCATGTGACCTGTGTGAAACTCTGCTAGTGTGTGACTGCAAACACATTTGTGTTTCCCATCAAGCAACATCTTGCTTACATGTATCATTACGCGGCCTGTATGACACTCGTAGTTTATTCGCTCAGCTGTGCCCATAGCAGCATCAAACGGACTTCAGAGCAAATAAAAAGTTAGTATAAAATCATGATTCAAAACCCAAGTAGGCTTCACTTTTCTAACTTATCTAACGCTTCTTCAGTGCCTCAGTCAGTCTCTGTTGGAGCGTAACACTACACAAAAGCACAATAAATTGGCCTTGACAGACACTAGGGGGCCCTCTCCAGCTTAGGAGCCCCCCCCCCCCAAGAGACCAGCTCTAGATCTTCAGATCTCAACCCCCCCCAGAGCTCCATGGGATGATTCACAACTGCTAACATGGGTTAGAGACAAAGAAAATGTAAAATGTCTGGGGGCGTTTGTACACAAAATCTTCCTCAAATGAGACAAATTAAAGATAAACTTCTGATGAGTGAAGACTAATCTAACCCTGGTTCTTCTGTGCTGAGTCGTCAATCACCAGGTCACTACGGTTTCTGCAAGCCTTCCTGTTGGGAGGCCAACAAAAAGAAAAAACTAAACCACTTCATGTTCATGTTTGAACCTTACATGGTGTCCCTGGGTTTCAGCAGCTCGTTGAACTCAGTTCACTTCACGGATCAGTTTGCACTGAACGGGTTTTGGATATATGAGGCCAGGCAGGTGCTGTCCACGTCTTCGACTGTGTCAGGTGCTCGATACCTTTTCCTTTTCAACATTTTGTAGTTGTTGGTTGCAGGCAACGCGTTCTTGTTCAGCTGTGTCACGTCCATCTGGGAGATTTGAAAACAAATTTTATTTTAAGTGAACAGACTTTGCTGATTCAGAGAGAGAATTTTTTCATAAAAATCAAATGTAACCAAATTTGGCCTCAGATATTCATTTTAAAACCGTGTTTGGGTTAGATGTTCGGGGTTCCTGCAGTGAGCTGGAGAGTCAGAGAGGAAACAGAGGCGGAAGTGACAACAACAACAACAACATCTCCACACAGAAAACAGACAGCTAAAGAAACGAGGAGTAACGTGTTGATACAAAAACCTGAACCACAACATTTTGACGTCCTCGAGTTCAGTGTTCAGGACCTGTGGCTTTAAGAGGTTAATCACGTTTGAGAGTCTGAAAATTTGAATCAGGAAACTGTCAACAAACCTTAAACTTTATTTTGGCGTCTCGCGCCCCATGAATGAACTTTAAGCCCTGAACAATCACAGTCAACATTAACTCACCTGGAAGAATCAGCTCAGTCCTGTAAATCCTCCAGCGAGAAAGCTTCTCTGTCTTGTCAGTTTCAGCCGGTCAGACGCTGATCCGACTCTTTCTGTTTACATCTCATCACCAAACCTGCCAAATGAAGCTCAGACTCTGATGTTTTACTTTTACATGTTTGTTTGTTTGTTGGTTAGTTTGAAGATGACAGACTTCCCTCTTTTTGCCTGAAGGTGCGGTCACATTCGCACTCAGTTCAACACCGCTGCCCCTCGCTGTGAGAACAGGTGGCGGCAGGCTCGTCCCATAGTGTCACAAGTACGGCTAGAAAAATGGAGTCTACATTTCAAAACCCAGTCAGTGTTTCTGTTGGATGAACATGCAGATTTGAAGGTTGACGGTGAACTCTCACCTGCAAGTCTTGAAGTGAAGGAGAGGCGGGGCAAGTATTCTCAGGACCGAGGCGTCATGTGACCGTACCTTGACAAGATGCCAATAACAGCCTTCTGCTCATCAGCAGTTCCTGTGCACGTCAGACTTGTTGACACATCTGTCACTCTGGGAAACATCTGTCCAAAAGAAGCAGAGTACTGAAAGGAAATGACAGACATCAGCTGATCGGCTCTGTGATGTCATCCAACCTGTGCAGGGGAATAAAACGTGTCACAAAGATCACCAGGTGACCTGACTTAGGCCCCGCCCCTGCTGCTCACCTGTTGATCTCTCTGTTCCCATATAGAATGAGAGGAAACAGATTTCCCCTCAAACTTGAGTGAAACTTTTGGAGCTGCGACGCTCCGCTGTGACGTGAAGGAACTGACGTTGAGCAGAACGTTGTTGGTTTCAGGTGAGCGGTCCACAGTGTTTCTGTTCATCATGATGACTGTCGTGTTTTATTTGTCACATATTGATTCTGTAATCAAACAAAACTCACTGTAACTACCGGCCTGTATCGCCATGGATCAACATTTCATGTCAAACTGACCCCCCCACCCCCCCGCAGTGCTTTTATCTTTCCCTTCTTGTTTTATAATGAAACAAAAACACTGTAAAGGTGAATAAACTATTTATAAACAACTGTTCTTGTCTCTGTAGTTAATTAAAAAACTACAACTCCCATGAGATCATCAGTTTTTTACTCATTGGACCCAAACAGCTTCAACAAATCAAGTTTCCAATTATTTATTAGTTTCATAAAAACACCCACAAAATGACTGAAAATTAGTCAAAAAGACAAAAAGTTTCAATATCAATCAAATACAAAGACGCAAAAACGGTCACAGAGCCGCTGAAAGTCTCAATGCTAACATGCTAGCATTAGCATGTTTACAGTGAATGCACCTGGTGGAAACGTTCTGTCAGAAACCAGAGTACTGCACTCATTCATATGCTATGACCTGATGGTGGCGCTACAATAAAAATCATCACTGTTACCATGGAAGTGACGGGAACCCTGATGCTGTTGCCATGGTAACAGACCGATGCTTACCTGCATCCAGCAGCTTTTCCACAACAAACCCTGAGTTTCCGTCCGTCTCCTCAGAGTCAGACACAGTTTCGTCTCCTCGTGGTTTCAGTCCGTCTCAGAGCGAACCGAAGGTTTCCTGTCTGATTCTGAATCCTGGTCTGAGATCAGTTTGTCTCGTGTTTCCTGTTTGGGCGTCAGATGTTTGTTTTAACAGCAGTTCTTTGTCGTCTCGCAGCATCGAGCTGCAGGTTCAAGGCACACATTTCAACAATTTGCAGCGTCTCAGTGTTTACGTGTTGCTGCTGCTGAAACAAAGTGACTGAAGGCTTCTGAGCCGACATCCAAACACACGTCACATGTGGACCTGCTGTGTTTTAATCTCCACGTCACTTTAAGAGCCAATCAGGTGACAGGATGAGGCCGCCAGCTGCAGGCGAGTCTGTGCACCTCTCAACTCCATGTTGTTTCAGGCTGTTCTGAAGCTGTTTGCCCCTCAGTTTGTCCTGAGTTCCCATCTCAGGCTCAGTGTGTACACACACACACACACACACACACACACACACACACTTCACTGTGAGATCTACCAGTGACATAGCAGAAATGATAATCACTTCCCCCACAATGCACTGCAGCAGCACAACTGAGCGCACTCCAAACGACTTGAGAACAGGCGAGGAAAAATTAGGTCACACACACACTGAGGCTTGTGGGCACCAAACCATAACTAATTCTGTCTTATCTGCTTCTATAAAAAGATCAAAGTGTAAAGCAGCAGAGGAACCACGAAGCTTCTTCTCTCCGTCTGCATCCGACTTTTATTCATCGGCGTCCGTCCATCAACTGCAGCCCGAACATCAAACCAGTGTTCTCTTTTGTTAACCTGTCTGACCTCAACTCGCCGAAAACAGACCAAAGACAGTTTATGTGACATCATCAGCCTCGTTGATTTGTGTGAATATTTGTTCATCCTGACGCAGCAACGTGTTTCAGAGAGGTGGAACATTCCACAGGTGAACAGGTGCAGGGGTCACAGGTGAGAGGCGGATGTGACCACATGAACATACGACACTTTGTTACACTGCTGTTGATCAGTTTGTCTGCAGATGATTGATCCCGTTTTTTAACCTAACTTTGTTTTCTATCAGGTCGATACAAGCAGGAACAAATCAGTGTGGCAGTAATCTGCTTTACCTGCCGTCCTCAGGTGAGGACAGGTGTGACAGGTGACCTCATGTTGCTCTTCAGGTTTTCAGAAAAGCAAAAGTTTTTTCCTCTGACTCTTTTTGAACACAGTCACATAAATTTGAGTTAAAGCAAAAGTTTTCTGAAAAGATCAATCGTGTCTTAAGGTGGAAATCTGCTCCTGAACTCAGATCCTCCGATACAGCGACCTCTACAGGACGCAGCTGGTTTGGAAGTTTGAAGCTCAGACTTCCTGGGGTTTTTTTATCTTATCATTAATAAACTTCATGCATTCACAAATGTATGCATTTATTTTTCATACAGACAAAACAGCGAAGTTAAATTCATTGCTGAAATATTTAAATGTACTCAAACACTTCACAAACTGTCGGTGCATTTACAGTTTCAGTGAACTTTGTTCATTGTTGCCATGACGAGGTCAGGTGGTGCAGTCGCTTCCTGCTGTGTTGGCGGCCTCACAGCGAGGCCCTCAGCACACTGAGCACGCTCAGTGCGGACTCCACACAGCCGTCGAAGTTCGAGTGAGTGAAGGCGTCGCCGCCGCAGACGAGCAGCGGGCGGTCGAGGATGGTCATCTGACCCGGACAGCCCGGCACCGAGGTCAGCACCTGCAGGAGGCACGAGAGGAGTTCAGGGTCACAAAAGCAAATTAGATTTCTCAGTGTTCCCAGGATGCTCACCTGGGAGTACCTCCACTTCTGACACTTGATGCTGATTGGCTGAGGCAGATCAGGAATGAGCTTGTGGAGTTCCTGTAAGATGATTGGCTGGACCTCCTCCTTGTCTTTCTCCAGGTGCTCCAAACCAAACGGGATGCTGGTGTGGACGACGAGGGATGGACCTCGATCAGGAGCATCTAAACGGACACAAACACAGAAATTTGGTTGGTTTTGTAAGGTTTCAAATTCATGGTGCATTCAGGGACACATACAAACACAAGCACCTTGGTGCCTGTTGCAGAACTGACACGACGTCTCTGGGATTCAGACAGAGACGAAATGTAACACCGTGTTGCCTAAACAAAGGTAAGTGTTGATGAGGACACTGGTGGAGATGTTGTGATGTCCATCACAGCATTGCAAATGGTCAAGCTAATTAGCTCAATGCTAAATGCAGCCCTGTTTCAGGGTGGAAAGACAGAGAGATGACAGACAGGTGAGCAGACAGACCTGCGTTGCGTTTGCGGGAGTCAGCAGCGATGTAGCGGATGCAGGGGTTGTCGGTGACGTATTGAGCTGCCCAAGGAAAACTGAAGACCACGCCAGGAGGGAAGAAGAGAGCGACAGCGAAACGAGACGAGTACACGACCCTGTCTAACTGCTGCTTCTGCTGGACGGACAGCACTGGGAGACAGACAGACAGGCAGAGAGAGACAGACAGAGTTCAAACATTACAGCTCACAGCACAATAAACCGTCTCTGAACACTTTGTGGCAAAAGCCTTTTTAAAGTTGTGTCATAGCGGAAGTTTTGGTGAGCCGGAGATCGGATATCTGATCGTCAGAGTGTAAATCAAACTGATTAAGGATTAATCGGTCACTTGTGTCCGAGGAGGTGAACCTGACAAAGCTGCACCCGAAACATTCGGAAACACTCGGAGGGGCTCAGCAACGACACCTGACACCAAACCTGCATCTTTAGTTCTGAAAGCGAGTCCTTAAAATATCTCAGTCTACACCAGACTAAGACAAAGATTAACATCTGGTGAATGCTTCGCACCATCTGAGGTTTACATGTGTGATCAGCCTGAAGGGGAAGTGACATTTTAATCAGGTGAACACAGGAGATGGAGCTTGGTCCCACCCCCATCAGAGCGTCCCTTAACAAAGGAGTCTTCCTCGCTTTGCTCAGCTTCAGCTTCAGGCAGATACGATGATGGTATGATGAAGATCCCATGTTTCCATGCAGAGGTCAACAGCTGGCTCAGGTGTCTCTGTGGTCCACGGGGCTGAGCGACGGGACGAAGACGAGACAAAGACGAGCTTCAGACGGGACGAAGACGGGACGCAGACGAGCTCTGAACCGCTTCGTGATGATCTCACAGGAGAAACACATGAAGCTCTCCGCCGACCTTCAGCCATTTCTCAGCTTTGACGTCGTTTGTTGATGAGGTTTTGCAGCTGGAAGTTCATGTTCTTCACAGAACAGACTGAAGTTCAAACACTCTGCCAGCTGTGTGAAGGACGTGTTTGCTGCGGCACATCTGGACTCTTCAGCTTCATCTCTTTGTCACATGATGCAACTTCATGACGTCAAACATGGAGACAAGAAACGAGCGCTGAAGATGTGCAGACACATTTTATAACTACACGTTTACGTCGTGTGTGTGTGTGTGTGTGTGTGTGTGTGTGTGTGTGTGTGTGAATAAAACTTCAATCTGATACTGAAACCTGATTGGACGGATCAATACTAACATGTTCTCAGTTTGATTCATGTTTCATTCTGATTTTCAGGCTTTTTCTCCTCAAACCTTTTCATGATTCACATCTCTAAGAGGCACACACACACACACACACACAGAGTGCATCTAATAATAACCTGTGTGTGTGTGTGTGTGTGCCAGCACAGAGGAAATGGGCGCTGTCCTCTCTCAGCCAATCAGAAGAGCTGAAGATGACATCATTCATCATCATCTAGAGACACATACACACGAGGAGGGGCTGTCTTCATCTCCAACACACACACATACGAAGAAATGCACACACAAGCACACACACAGACACACACACACACACACAGACACACACACACACGCACACACACACACACAAACCAGAAAGTTCTGCAGCTTTTAAGTGTGTTAAGGATCAACCAATCAGAGACGAGGAAAGAGATTTACCATCAGAAGAAGTGTATTGATCCTGTGTGTGTGTGTGTGTGTGTATGTGTGTGTGTCTGTGTGTGTGTGTGTGTGTGTGTGTGTGAAATAGAGAGAGAGCAGGAGGAGGAAGCAGTCATCCTCTTCCCTCGCCAAAGTAAAAGTCCTGAGAAATATGAAGTCCTGTTCTGGGATCAGTTTTTGGGCCCCAAGGTCTGTGTGTGTGTGTGTGTGTGTGTGTGTGTGTGTGTGTGTGTGTGGGTGTGTGGGTCCTCAGAAACACGTTTGACCTTGAGTAACCCCGTCTTATTTGTATAAATTACTCTGTACTGGTGTTGCTGTGACATCATGGTGTCTGCTGCCCCCTGCTGGTAAGAACAAACACCTACAGCTTTGTTTGCCTGATACTCACTGAACATGCACAGCGCTGGGAAGTAACTAAGTACATTTACTCGAGTTTTCTTTTTCAGGGTATTTTATACTTCTACTTCAGAACAGTTTTTTAATTACAAGTTACTTTTAGAGATTTAACTCGTGCACAAACACGAGCACATGTTCGGCCGGTTTGTAAAAGATGATGGATTATTACAGCTCAAACTTTGACAGGTAAGATTAAAAGTAGCATGACACACGAAACGCACCACAGCTCTGCTGCAGTGACAGCACTGACCCCTGCGTGTACAGTATTTCAGTAAATCTACTTAGTTACTTCGCAGTGCTGTTAGAGAGTTCTGGTCCTCACAACTACAGCACAATAAATACGTGTCTCACGGCATCCCACGTCTCCCTGCAGCTGCAGGATCTGAGGAACGGGCATCGTCAGGACGACGGCATCAAACATCTCGCTGCCTCCCTCCTTCCTCTGGACCTCCCATGATGCACCGCGGCGGTACAGAGCAGTCACGTGATGCTCAAAGAACAAATCGGCTCCTGGCAGAGAGAAAACATCCACAAGTTCACATTTATCACTATTTTATTTTCCTCTTTAATTCATGAGGCTGCAGTTTACTTTCAGCTTCCACGTTTCCTCTCGTTTGAAAGTCACTTAGTTACCGTTTCACTTTGAACCACAGATCTGACACATTCAACCCGACAACCAACCAGATTCTGTCTTTCACAGATTTGATGGACAGTGGTCACATGACCAACCTGAGCACCACTGCTTCCACTCTTTATGCTAGGCTAAGCTAACTCACTGTTAGCTGAAGCTTCATGTTCACGACAGACTCAAGTTAAAGGTTGAAGTGTTCCTTTATGAGGTCCCAGACAGACAGACAGACAGACAGACAGGCAGACAGACAGACAGACAGGCAGACAGACAGACAGACAGGCAGACAGACAGACAGACAGACAGACAGGCAGGCAGGCAGACAGACAGACAGACAGGCAGACAGACAGACAGACAGACAGGCAGACAGACGCGTACCTGACTCAAACAGGAAGTGTTTGACCACACTGCACATGCCCAGTGGAGTCATGTAGTCCTTGTTGTCATCTCTCTGCTTTAGTCCTTCAACCAAACCGTCGAGAGGCTGCAGGACGCCTGAAGACAGCAGCTCAGAGTAGAAACTAACACACACACACACACACACACACACACACACACAGGCCCTCACAATGTAAATGAGTAAGAACATGTTGTCTGAGGCTCAGGTGTTGTTGTAAAACTGTGGACTGAGTCTCTGCTGATCATCTGATCGTTTCTGCTCTAAATCTTTCTGTAACTGAAGAAACTGTGAGGACACACGTCTCGGTTCTCAGTCTGCTGTGGGTCGTTCAGGTTCTGCTTAAAGTTCCTGCAGGCGAGTTTAGTCAAGAACATTTTAAACTTCTTTTTAAATGTTTCACTGTTCCTCTGCATGCTGGCTGAACTGGACAGGTGTGTCGTACCTGTGGTGTGACCGAGCGTAAGCCGACGTGGCCGAGATGTACTGAGCTCCAAGATCAGCAGAGTGAGACAGAGGGTCAGGAGGACGACTGGTGGACATCCTGCCACCTGACAGACAGACAGACAGACAGAGAGGTAGTTAAACAGGAAGCATATTAAACCTGAGACATTTTTTGTCCTTGCATGCAGAATTCGGGGCTGCAGAGACCAAAAGCCGGATTGTTCAGCTGGATGTTAAAGTTTTCTGACTCTGAAACTGTTTTCAGGTTTGAATCTGACTGAAAGATCTGACTCCCATCTGACCTTCAACATTTTTCTCCCCAGCAGACGTTTCCGTTACAAGAGATCTGACTTGAAAAAGATGGTGTTGTTCTCATCTCTAATTTCAGACTGGTTAAAAACTGAAAACTTTGCTCCATTAAATGTTTTTTTCTCCGTGTTTCCAGGCCGAATGAGAGGAAACCCGTACCTGAGCTGAACCTGTCAGGTCAGGGGTGAACCCGTTTGTCTCTGAACTCTGAAACGTAAAACCGCAGGATTTCTGAATGGAGATCCGGTCACAGACCCACCTGAGCCTCTCGCTTTGTCCCACACCACAATCTGAACTTTATTCGGCATCTCTCTCCTCAGCAGGCACGCGCACAGGCTGCCCGTCAGGCCCGCTCCGACGATCAGAACCCGGGACATGTTCGGGACGGAACCGGGCGGCCGGACACCGGAACTCTGCAGCGGGGTGAACTGTTCCAGTCCGGCGCGTCTTCGCCTCAGAGCAGCAAAGTTACACCACAGGCTCCGGGTTATGAAACGGCCGGAGGAAGTGGACAACAAAAACTATCCCTGGTTCGGCATGAATTGACACTAGACATCCGGCTGGAATTTCAAAATAAACTAATGTTTTATTTACTTCTCGTGCTTTTATTGTGAGTTCTTTAAACTCGAGTTTAAAAGTTGACAAAATGACACAAGAATCCGAAATGAACCCACTTGTCGGTTTTCGTTTATTTAATGTGTTATTTATTTATTTCAAGGGGCTTCTTTCAGCATGTGTTGTTTTTTTATTTCAGATTTTGCAGAAATTCTCCTTGAACGTTTCCGGTCTGCGGTCGGATTCTGTTTCCGGTTTCTGCTGATCGATCCGAAACGTCAATCGATCAGAAACTCGGTGACTTCCAAAGGAAAATCCACACACTGCAGTTTGTTTGACCAATAGGAGTGAGGAACCCCCGTGACGTCACAGCCGCCCCTCCGTTCGGTGAGGAAAAAGAGTCACGTGATCAGAGAGAAGTTCAGAGCGAGGACCGCCACAGAGCCGCGAGCAGGTGAGTGTGTGTTCACGTTATTAACGTGTTGTTGACGCTTCGTTACGCAGCGTGAACTGTCCGGTAACACGAGCCGCGAATGCGACTGACCGTTTAAAAGCGAAAACACGGAAAGAAATCACGTTTCTGTCTGTTTCCGCTGCTTCTCCCCGTTAAATGAGCCGCTCGTTCTACCGAGTTTTCAGCCGAGAAAAACCGAAAACAGCTGAAAGAAAACTTCAGAGTGAACTGAGTCAGAGAAGGAACCGAGAGAAAACACTGAAAACACAGGAAGGTTGTGAGGCTGGTCATTAAATGCATCATCATAAGGAATACAAGGAAGTTTATTTGTCATTATACAACAAGTTGTATAATGACATTAAAACGTGGTTCCCTCTTGATTGATTAATTTATTGTATAAAATAAAATAAAATAAAATAATTGAACATGGAGGAGTGCAGATGGTGCATTAAGCAGTCTCACAGTCTGAGGGAAGAAGCTGCTCTGTAGTCTGGTGGTACGACAGCGGATACTTCTGTATCTTTTG
>JAPZDZ010000014.1:2856664-2867035 GCA_029783805.1 Acanthurus tennentii | reverse complement strand
CTCCTTGAAAATAAAATGTTTCATTTTTGGAGGAAATGAGAACAAACGTGGCTTCACTAAGAGTCTTTTCTCTGTCAGGAGAAAGTCGAGTGTAACCCCCGTCAGTCTGTGTCTCACGTGCTGCAGTGTTTTCCTTCTGTAAGCTGCACTATAAATAGCCACACACACACACACACACACACACACACACAGCATGGCTGCTGTGCAGAATCATCAGAGTCTTCCTAAAGTCTGATGCTTCTTGATGCTGATGGAAACGTTAGTGCATCTTATGGACCGTATTCTGTTTATTTGCTGTCTGGCTTTGAGAACACACACATGTGATCAGTGGTTGATTTGGACCAATCAGGGTGTCGATACCTGCCCAGGAGACACCTGCCCCTCCTGCTGAGCTGCAGCCTGAAGAGGACAACCTGAGCTCTGTCAGCTTCACTCTGTGTGTTCACTGCTAGCTTAGCATTGGTTAGCAGACACACAGCAGCATCACACACAGGAGGCAAATCTGCCACCAGCAATGTGAACTACTAGATTACCACTTCAAGGAGTAGTTACAGTATTTTTACTCCTACTCTCACACATCCAGTGGTGTCAGACTGCTGGATTATACGAGGCTTTATATGCTGAATGAATCCTACAGTTAGCATGCACAGACAGACAGACAAGTGCATTGACAGACAGACAGACGGACAGACAGACAGACAGACGGACAGACAGACAGACAGGTGTATTTACCTGGCGGGCTGTTCTCGTCAGGGGGGGCGCTGTGGCAGAGTGCCAGCGTCTTCTCCTCCTTCCCTGCGAGCTCCACCGAGCCGCAGGGACTCTTCTGCTCCTTGCTGCCCAGGGCAGGGGGGCTCTCCTCCGGGGAGGGACCCAGCGAGGGCCCCCCTTCCACCTCCAGCGCCTGGAGCTTCAGCAGGGAGCTGTGCAGGCAGAAGCAGAACATGCCAGACACACTGATCCAGAGATTAACCCGGTCCTAGGAGGAGGAGGAGGCTGTGTGTTGTAGCCTTCGGACGGTGAGGGGCTGTTATGAATCAAAGATTCAGGTATTAGCCGGATCCCAGCCTCTGACTCACCACATGTGGAGGAGTGGCTCTGCTGTCGTCAGCAGCTGGAGGGCTCGGCTGAATACTTGATGTTCAGGACGTAGTCTGTACCCACTATGTAGAAGATTATGAAAAATGAACCTGCTATCCATGATTTAGTCAGGTATCATCGCCTGCACCATGGCATGATTCCTGCAGCTCTTCCAGAGATTAGTCGTTTGCGCTCCACATGCCAGTAAACATTCAGGAAATGCAGTTTTCCTTTCTTTGTTTAATTCCTTTTCTCTCTTCTGCCCAGCGGTCAGTCTGTTCCCGGGAGCACGTGCGTTATAATCCCGCAGGAATATTAATCCACTTTATTTTTTCCTCTCCTTATATTTCGTGACAGTCCAGGAATTAGCCGGCGCCGGTGTGACTGAGCTCATCAGTGAAGCTGAGAGCTTTGGACTCTTCATCCTCTCGCGCTGCACGTTCACTGATGCTGATGATGCTGATGATGCTGATGATGATGCTGGCTTCCTCGCCGCCTCTCTCTCCCGGTGGCTCTCCGCCTCTCTCGCCCTCTCTCGTTAGATTACTCATCCTCGGGCTCGTGAGCGGGAGAGGGGGGGGGCGTTTGGTTTCCTCCCCCGTGAGGAGGGAGAGAGAGAGAGACAAATGGGAGGACACCTCTGTGTTTCTGATCGTGAGGATTTTCCCGCATCAGTGGGGGATGGGCCTTTTGCTGACGTCACTGGGCGTGTATATGTGTGTTTGTGCGTGCGCGCGTGCGTGCGTGTGTTTGAATCTCATTCATAAAAATGGCTGCGTGCTTCTCTGCACTCCTCCACCTGCAGTTTAACCTCACTACGTCCTTTTCTTTCGTTCACCTGTCACGTGACAGCGGAACACGTGATCCTGGACCTTTAATCCAAACACGCGTTAATGAACGAGAAACTGGACTGAGGGGGGAACACGCACGGATAAAGGTCACCTGTCCAGGTGCGCTGCAGAGTAACGGAGTAGAAAGAAAGTTACATTTACAAACGTTGCTACTAGACTCTCAGTCTGCGGGAAGCTTCACATGTTTACACCCTGAACAGTTCAACACCGCCTGGTACCGATTTTTATTCATCCGTTACTGAAAATCACGGTTTTAGTCAAACTTCCCTCCACGGAGCAGCTAAACACTGACACCTGGCGGTCAAGTTGCAGAACTACGTGCTCATTTGAAAGAAAGCAAAAGCAGAAAGAGTTACGTCATAAAACGTGAATATGACATCAAACATCCGGTTTGATGAATAATGTTGAAAACTATGAAAACAGTTTCTTTGTAAATGTCAGATTTTGTTTCATTTAGCTGTGAACTCTGTGACTGTGAGGAGACAAGTAGGCAGGAAACCGTCGCACTGCAGAACCTGACCTAACGACCTCTCTGCTTAAAAGTCCCACAATGCATCTCACCTGGTCGGACAGAGCCGAGATGACGAACCCGCTCGGTCCAGGTGTCATCAGGACCCGGACACACACCTGGTCCCGCCCACCGATCAGGCTTCAGGCGGCTCAGAGTCTGAGATGAAGCTACGAGCTGCAGGTCGGCTGGCGTGTCTGAAACATGAACCATCACTGTGATCGATGAAGAGACTGTGACACACATGATGAAGGTCATCACGGACCCCTGCAGAGATGACACGCAGGATCGAGGTGCACTTTCCCTTTTCTGAGATGATCAGAAATGATTTTTTTATGAGAAGCTGATGAGAGAAACTTTACAAAAAGCAGAAAAAGAATGTTTTGGTGAGTCGAAGTGGAGTTTGTGAGAAACTTTTCAGATCTGTCGGTTTCTCTAATATGATGAATGTGGTGGTGTCGGCGTGAATCATTGGACATAATTAAAATAATATGTTAACACGTGACCTTTGGTGCAATGTTTCATTGCTGAATTACATGCTACAGAAGATCCAGCCATGCCACCAGATGCACCACCAGACTAACGGAAGCAAACCAGACCAAAAAGTGGTGAAAAAAAGCGAAAGCATTGTTGGTGCAGCATTTATTTATTTCAAACAGAGGAAACAGCTTTGGCAAACTTGTCTTTTGTTTGATTTTCTAACAGTCATGCCCATAAAGCTTTTTGAACTGAAGGACAGAGCAGAAGTTTCTTCAGCTACCATAGCAGCCACTGGAACAACAATGACAAGAATCATAACAATAATAATGATAATTGTAATAATAATAATTATAATCTACAAACAGCTGAGACGTCGTCAGCTTCTACATTCCAAATATATACAAATAAATCAGTGACACTCGAGCTTCATCACAGTAACTCAGAACCACAAAGTGTCATCAGTAAGAACCAATATGAACATTAATGTTTCCTCCTCTGGTCCAAACAAATGTCTTCTACTCTGTTTTTGTTCACATGACAGTTTTCACCGTTCACAGCTCGACATAAACTCAGCAGGCGAGTAGAAGCAGCCTGGTCTGGCAGAACATCACGTTCTCGTCACTGACCTTCGGTTCCTCAGGTTCCTTCAGACAAACCCCTCCTGCCTCTTCTCAACACGCTCAGATGTAGAAAATGATGGTTAGTTTGACACTTCAGGTTTGGGTTTTGGCTTCACGCGGGTCTCTAAGTCCTGAGTTGGGACGCTGAGGGGTGTGGCCAAGCGATGGTACGTGGTGACCTGGGAATGAGACCCGGTTAACCTGGCAAACGCTTTATCTTTCTCCAGACTAAATTCAGATATTTCGCATCAGGAGTGTTTTTTGTTCAACGGACTATCAGACTGTTTCTCAGGAGCCCACCCCCCCCTTTAACAAGGCCACAACCCGACTGGCTCACCTCCAAGGAAAAGTCCCGCCTCCATTCAAGCTCCTGCCCTTGTTTCCAGTCTTTATGCTAAGCTAGGCTAACTGTTACCATCTGAACACACCACTCTCAGAAAGTCAGAGGATAAGACTATTTCCTGAAATGTTGAACTGTACCTTTACAGCACAGCAGCGCCTGCTGTATACTGCCCTCTGGTGGTGAAAATTTAACTTGTTGTTTCCTGATTTTGTATCTCAGAAGTCACATCAGAGATCAGTTTGTAGAAACATGACTGAAACTGCAGGCTGCTGATATGAAGCAGCTTTCACTGAAAGGTCACAGAATATAAATACAACTTAAAATAAATACATCAACCCTCTTTTGTGTTAGAACTCCTTGTTTTTTAAAAAATACAAATTTTTTTTTTTTTTTTTTTTACATTCAACATTTCTAAATATTCACTTTGTCATGGTGTAACTGTGAGCACATGGAGTTAAAGATGCATGACTCCTTCCTGTTCAGTCTGGTTTCCTCTGGTGTCCTGCACTCCTTGGCTGTGTTTCCTGCTGCGATCTGAGCAGCGTGGAAACCTCCTCTAACTCCTGATAACCTGACTGAACGTCTGTTTGTTTTATTTTCATTGCTGAAGGCTGCTGGGAACGGAAACTCAATCTCCATCATTAAAGAAATGTGTTAATTTAAGGGTCTTGAATTTCACTGTTAAAGCTGGAAACTGCAGACGGATCACTGAGGTACATGAAGTAGCCGTTTGACATCACATGATCTCCATCAGCAGATGGACCTGGAGATGGTCACATGTTCGTCTTTTGAACACTTAAAGGACCTCTTGCTTATGTTGAGGCTGACGGTTCGTCTCTATCATGGAAACCTTCTCAAGTCATGTGAAAGTACACCAGCAGAGGGCGATCATGTGATACGACTGAAACCTCAGAACAGCTGCTGAGTTGACCTTCGGGTGGTCCTGTCCTGCCTGTGATGTAAGAGTTGTTCCTGTCGCAGCTGCAGACTCGTCTCCATTTCTTTGGCCACTTTTGTCACTCTGGCGCTAATAGTCGTCCTGATTTTAAACCCTTCCCTCAAAGCTCTGATCATCTGTTTCATGTCTTTAAAGCCTGGAAACAGTCTTCAGTGAGCAGAGCAGCAGACCTGCTTGAGATGTTGGTGACGAGCTGCAGGTCTGAAACCAGGTCATTCAGGAGCGAGTAGATCATGACCCTTAGACACAGAAACAGGAACAATCCTGAAACTGAACCGACTGTAAAACACCTCAAAACAAACAGCTCATCAGAAATTCAACCAAGTTGTGACTGTGAATGGTGTGTTTGTGTGCAAAGATATGTGGGAAATATCTGTTCTCATGCCATTATTAACAACGTAAAGACTGATAAAAAGGAAAGTTCCAAAGTAGAAATGTTTGTATCAGTGCTGAGGAGGACCACAGCTGCTACACCCAAACGCCTCTCTGACTTTGGGTTGTAAAGTTCTCGAAATGAAAATGACAAGTGAAGGCATCATGGTGACCTCGAGTTTGTCTGTTCAGTCTTTAGTCCAGTTTTCCTCTTGTGGCAACTCGACCCCCCAGGCTGCTCTCAGAGAAAACCTTCAAGACCTCCAGAAACACTTAGAGACCACAGAACAAACAGCAGGCGTCACAGGACAGGACGGAGCTCGAGTGTCGACGCCTTCTAAGGTTTCAAAAGTCAGATGTCAGTCTGTGATCAAGGACACCGAACAGGAGCTGAGGCTGTCCGCTGGCTGAGGGGAAGGTCTGGAGGTTGTACAGGATCATTCCAAGCATTCGTCACCTTTTGAAAACAGAAAAAAACTCACCCAGATTTCACTGGGTGATCATTTTCCACAGCATTATGTCCTCTGCTGCCACAGCTGGACCCCACCCATAAATATTTCCCAGACATGTTCTGACCAGTGTCTCTACACTGATTCACTTCCTGGCCTCAGGTCTGTTGAAGGACATGCACCATGTTAGCATGATGTCACTTGAAGGGTTAAAGCTTCATTTTGACGGAGAGCCTCTAAGTGAGGCCGAGTCTCACTCATCCTGTCTGAGGTCGGATAATCCAGCTTCCTCGTTGAAACCTAACTTCCTGTAAGTTTACCTGCCTCAGTCTCTTGTGAAGAATCCTGAAGATCGACTGCAGCTAAACAAGGAATCCATGGTGATCTGGACTCATGATCCCAGGAGCCGCTCCCAGGCATTGTTGGCTCCTCTCTGGTGATTGATGAATTACATTCCAGAGTTCTGAAGGTTCTCTAAATCTGCATGAGATTATCTGGGTCATAAAGGTTGAGAACATGTTTGTACCCTTTTAGAAGAAAGACCACGTGTGACTGTAGAACTGACGTCATGCTGGGACGTGAAGCGAGAGCCACGCTGCTGGATGGACAAACCCAAAGTTCAGCTGCAGGCCAACAAGGAATCAGAGTTGTTCCAGATTCAAAGAAGCCCTCTTGTGCATTGCAAAACCCTTTTTCTGCACAGGAATGTTCTTGTGGACTGAGACACCTTTCCTTGTGACACCTGTCTGACGTCTGGAGAGGTGAGGAAGACTTTGTCAGGCAGCAATAGTCAGAACGTGCTTGTAGCTCTGAGAACCAGGCATGCATCACTCTGAAAATACTGGAAGTGAATCTGTGGTTGGATTCTTCCTCGGACCGCCTCATCATCCAGCTCTGAGGTGTTCTCTCAGGTGTTCTCTCAGGTGTTCTCTCAGGTGTTCTGGTTGTCCAGTGTTCCTCCTGTTAGAGGGAACAGACTGGACCAGTTTGATCAGAGAGAGGCCTTCCGTCTTTTTCCATCTGCTTCCTCCTAAACACTTAGTACTCAAATAATTGATGACACAATGCAGCAACGGCACGTTGAGGGTTCAAACAGGTTTCAACCATGTTTAAAAACTTCACAGTAAGGCGCTCCGAGTGAAAACGTCCTCCAGGAGGCACGTGATGTTCATCTTTGTTCAGCCTGCTGAGAAGTCATCTTCCTCTCAGATTTGAAGCTCACCACCGAAGCCGCAGGTTGTCAGGGTTCGTGCTGAGATGTGAGCTGGATTAAAAGTCACAATCCCATCCAGAGTTGTCGTCTGGTGGTGGTTCATCTGTGTCTTCAGGGAAACTGTCAAAGTTACTGGTGTCGATCGAAGAGGAAACCTGGACAGAGAAACATGGAGTCAAACCTTCATCACCTGCAGATTAAAGTCAGTTTAGTCTTGGTGGATTCCATGTTTAAAGACCTGATTAATGCCAGTCAAACTTTGAACATATCAAAGGAAACTCTGCATGGCTGATTCAGCATCTCGTCAGGAGGTTCAGATGATGTGATGACACATCTTCACCATCAGAGACTGTTTCCATGTTACCCTCTAATGGTTGTGTTTATTCGACTGTTTTCAATAAAATCAGATATCATTGATCTACATAATCTTTTTCCTTTAGTTTTACATTAATTTGATTTGTTTGGAGAATTTTGCACATTTTCATTCCTCCTGAAGAGCTGAGGTGAGGGAAGAGAAGAAACCATCCCACAGGTCTTCAGTCAGAGCAGAGCAGAGTTCTGTTGTCATGTTTCAGGTCTGAAGTTTTTTCCACTCACGTCAGGTGTGATGGGCGGAGTCAGGGTTCCTTTCCTCAGACCCTCCCAGTTAAAACCTTCAAACCACCTGAACACCACAGAGAGAAATGAGTTTTGTTCAGTCAATTCAAACTGAGCTGTCAGCTGAAGGACAGATGACCTCTGATTCAGCTGGAAGTTAAACTTTGACTAAAACTGACTTTACTTTAAAATGACGTCAGAGTCCTGTGGTTGACAACAGCCAATCAGGCGTCAGCTTCCACTGAACTCACTCACTTGTGCTTCTGGATGTCTTTGACTCCATTTTTCAGGTTTCCAAGTCTCTCTGAAGGATTATCTCTGTTGACAGAAGATGCAAACAGTGAAGTTTGACCCCTCAGTTAATCTGAAGTTTCTGGGAGCACATCGCCACCTACCTGCAGAGCTTCTTGATGAGGTTGGCAGCGTTCTTGGTGATCTTTTTGGGGAACTCGATCATGTCGATGCCTCTGAGGATGATGTTATAGGTTTTCATGGGATCTGGACCTGAAAAAGGCGGACTGGAGACACACAGAGACACACAGAGACACTGTGGGACACTGAAGAAAAGCAGTTTGACCCAGCTGAACCTGCCGTCCATCCTCTGTTCGTGTCCTCACCTGCCTGTCAGCAGCTCGTACATCAGGATGCCCAGAGACCAGTAATCTGCTGAGACGTCATGACCCTTGTTGAGGATGATCTCTGGAGCAACATACTCCGGCGTCCCACAGAACGTCCACGTCTTCTTACAGACTCCGATCTTCTTGGCAAAACCAAAGTCCACCTGGAAAAGACAGACGGCTCGAACACATTTCCTCACATTCACAATCTGTGCATGACTGCAACACACAGAGGGAGAAGTGAAGATGACGCAGGAGATATTTTAACTGTGTACTGTTGGTTGTTGTCATTCAAACATTGAGAGGAGCCATCTTGTTTGTATTCCACTCAGACTTAGCTTGACTCGCTAACATTAGCACTGCGTTCCACTAAATGTTTCCTTCCCTACACGATGAACCTGTGAAATGTTGACTTGTATTTCAGGAGGAATTGTGGGTGTACCAGTTTGGCGTATCCCCGGCTGTCCAGGATGAGGTTCTCGGGCTTCAGGTCTCTGTATATGATGCCTTTGGCGTGCAGGTAGGCGAAGGCTTCGACCACGCAGGCCGTGTAGAACCTTGTTGTTGAATCTTCAAACGAGCCCCTGAAACACAAACAGTTCAAACCTGAGACACTGACGTCTCTGTGGGCCTTTGTGCCCCTTCGCTGGGCTGTTCAGGCCGTTTTTAACCTGCTCCAGTTTCACTCCTTTACTTTGTGCTCAGTTACACCACGATGTTACGGTGTTATGATGTTATTACGATGTTATTATGTTAAATAAACCACCTGTCGATTATCTTCTGATTCATCAATACAATCACAACACATCTACTGAGTTCATTTAAAAGAGGTTGGGAGATCTCAGCAGTAAACACACAATAAGAACAAATGATTGACGAAGTGTGTGAGGTGTGTGATGTGTGTGAAGTGTGTGAGGTGTGTGAAGTGTGTGAAGTGTGTGAAGTGTGTAAGATGTGTACCTGTCTCTCAGAATCGTCCACAGTTCTCCACCCAGACAGGCCTCCATCAGCATGTACAGGTATTTACTGTCCTTGAACGTCCGGTACAACCTGAACACAAACAGAACCTGAAGCACAAACTGAGGGCACCACCTGTGATGAAGCACACTGCAGCATCCATCATGCTGTAGATCTTCTTCATGTTGTTCATCATGAAGCGATGACATGTGACTTATATGTTATTTATGTTTTTTAAATCAGGTGAAAGAACCACGACGCTGATGTTCCACTGACCTGACGATGAAGTCCGAGTGCGCCTCCGTCATGATGTGTTTCTCAGAGCGGATGTGCTCCTGCTGTCTCGTGTCGACGATGTGACGCTTCTTCAGGATCTTCATGGCGAACGTCTTCGCCTCCTCGTTCTTCAACTGAACCTGAAGAAAAACAAACATCCAGGCAGGAAACATTCAGTTTTCCTCGTCCTCATTGAACCTCATGTTCAGATACACAAACGCTCACTAGAGAAAAAACAGGATCTGTTCATTCAGAAAGCATCAACAGTTAAATCTCCTCAGTGCAGAGAAGCTCCGAACGCTGCTGAAAGTTTATGAGGAGAGAAGTTTAGACAGAACACAGAGAACAAACTCCTGTTATGTTTCATGTGAACAGTTTTCACATTTTTTCTTTAACGTGTTGGACGTCTGGTTGAAAGTGTTAAGAAGGTAAAACTTCAGTCCTCCTGCATGTGATGGAAAGAATCAGCTGACAGATGAGAGTTATGTTCGGGTCAGACCGGCAGTCTGGAGGTGGAGGTCAGATTTTTCCTCGGGGCAGAGTTACACTATGACCAACGGCCTAAAAATATCTCCAGAGGCATGATGGGAGACCCTGAGCGGGGATTCCTTCCTGTTTTTGGGCAAACCCTCTGCAGGGCTTCCCCTCTGACCTTCAGTACCCTCAAACCCCGCCCCCTGCAGCAGAAACCCAACCAGGCTGCAATGCACCACCTGCTCCATCTCCACCCTCCACCTCGTGTACACAGGAGGAAAATACAAACCAACCAATCAGGTTAAACTCAACCAGCAGAGACGAACGAAGCTGCAGCGTAAAAGAGGAACTCGATCAGAGCGACATCAGACTCATGACAGGCCACACACTGAAGATCTGAGAAACTTACAGCATGAAAAGCCACAAAGAAGAGAAACAAACAAGTGTGTTCCTCTGAGGTTCCTCACAGAACCACAGAGAGTCTGTCTGAGTCACATGATGACTGGTTTCCAGTTACCTGCACCGAGACGCCACTGGAAAGTTACTGCAAATAGCTGGACTCACACACACACACAC
>JAPZDZ010000014.1:2743318-2761016 GCA_029783805.1 Acanthurus tennentii | reverse complement strand
ACACACACACAGGGATGAGTCAGCCTCTCCTGGCAGCAACAACAGCACCTCCACTCTCTCCATCACACACACACACACACACACACACACAGTGTCTGGACTCTCAGGACTTCCACAGGTTTGTTTTCTTGAGGTTCAGATGAGAAAATTGAGGAGTTTTACTGTGAATTTACGTCAGATCCTCAGAGATGGAGAAAGCGAAGTGTAAACAAGCGTCTGTGTGTCTCATGTGTGAGTATTTATTAACGGCTCATAAAAAATGTAAAATAAACTGTGAGGGTGTTTGTGTGCATTCTTGTGCGCTTGCGTCGGTGTGTTCTCCGAGCCGTAATCTCGGCTTCCCCGTGTGGTTTTGGCTCCGTCCTCCCGGTCCAGCCTGTAAAAGCAGCTCTTCTCTGGACTTGGCTGAGGAGCGAAGCCCCGCCGGGACGCCTGCGGCCTCTGTGGCATTCATCCTGTTCCAGCGGAGCCTGCAGTCGTCCCGCACTTTCACCGCAGAAACTCACAGGCAGAGACGCAGCCAACCACAGCTATGTCTCCGTCTGCCATCATGCCTCCTGTTTAGGGAGCTGACCCAGAAACAGCAGAGCGCACCGAATCACCACGGTTTTCCACCAGAGAGGCCAAACGGCCCGGTGTCGGGGAAACTGTGCCGTCACCGGCTGGTCATACAACTTCCATCAGGAACCAACAACTATCTCACATCACTGAAAGGAGCCAAAGCTTCTCTTTGGAAAGATAAATAAAAAACTAGAGCTCGACCAGAAACAAGTCTGACGTGATCGGATACAAACAAGCTGTTTCAGTGAGTCCGAGTTCCTGCACAGCAGAAAATATCACCCGGCAAGTTTGTCTGAGTTCCTCTATCTCACAATGGAGAGCCGGTTAATTAGCCTCCCTGATGCTATGCTAGCTTTGAGTCCTGCTAGCTAACCTTTGGGAGTCTGAAAAAAACTTGTGACATTATTAAAACTTTTAAAGGAAGGCTGGTGATGCTCTTCACAGATCCACGTGTCAACGTGTCTGAGTTAAACTAACAGGAAGTTTTCAGTTTTCCTAAACTCATGACGCTGTAGTGATGCTCACACTGCACAAAGAGGTAATACCCTTCGCTAACACCACATTAGCTTTGGCTTCCGTTAGCTATCAGATGCAATTAGCCCCATTAATGTTACATTAGCTTGATATGGGACGGTGAGGTTTTTACCAGAGTTTCGTTAGCTTTGTGTCCCATCAGTAGATATTAAAAGGTAAGTTCAATAGCCCTGTTAATGTTAGCGTTAGCTGTTTGCTCTGTTAGCTGGTCGAGTTGGTGAGAGAGTAAAAAAGTTCATTTCCACCGTTAACTTCAGTTGATCTTCATGAGTCGCTAGCTTAGCCTTGCTAACATAAGCTTTGTGTCCTGTGTTGATTAGCAGCAGCCAATCATCCACATTATGTGCATATTTCAATCCAATTACAGAGTAAAATGTGAATAAATATTTGTTTGTCTGCCATTCCTGTTTGTGGCTATTAGTTCATTGATTGATGGAGACAAACAGCTGGTGGCGCTAATTCTGCAGTCAGCTGCACTTAACAGAAGGACATAAAGGATTATGTAAATAAAGAGCCGCCGTCAAATTCAAACGATGAAAAACATGGAAATTCTGATGGAAACACGAGGTTTCTGTTTGTGTAATTCACCCTGGACTCTATCAACACTGTCTTACTCCTGAACAGTTCAGATCAGACTGTTTCCAGCAGAACTCAGCGGAGATGAAGCACTTTCACTGGAACCTGTGCAGAATGTCCAGTATCATCAGGCTTCCTGATAAAAGTCCAGCCTCTGCTTCTCTGATCCATCCGGGATCATTCAGGGATCAGACTGCCATCCCTGACCTTTGACCTCCTCTCCACAGGCTGCTGCTGGTTATGTCAGCAGCTTTTTTTGTTGTCACACTGAGTCACTCCGGATGTCAGCTGTGCGCCTGAAATATTAAAGCTGCACATGGAGATTTATTTTCACGAGGGGATCCGCGGCGTCATTGCTCAGAGTCACAACACGAAGCCTGCAGAGCTCAGCGGAGGCAGGCGCAGCATTCGAGAACATCACCAGGTTTGTCACCTATTCAGAGATTTTAAAGGGAATATTTTCATTCCTGTTCAGTTCAAACAACAGGTTGTATGTGGAGCGCACAAAGTCAGCGTCTGCCTACAGCTCCAATATGGCCGCCGCTATGTGCGTTACATCATCATCTGTAAGCTGAGTGTGTAGAGCCGAGAGCCTCGACTCGTCCTGGACGCCCTCCTGCAGAGTGCGAGTGAGTCATGAGCAGCTGCCTGCAGCCAGCGTTTATTAATAACACACACACACACACAAACACACATGCAGACACACACACTAGGCAGAAACACACATGCAGACACACACAGGGCTGCAATAAATAATAAATGACCAAATTTTTTTTAAATGACTAAAAATGTCAGAGAGCAAGTTTAAGATACAAGAAACATGATGAATCGTGTTTGTTTTGAAATAAACTAGTTAGTTGAGCCGTATGCAAAAACATATATAAATCTATATATATATATATATAGATATGTATGATTGAAATAATAAAGTACCATAAAGCGGTGTAGTACTTAGGTAAAAGTACTTAGTTACTTTATAGTATTGCTTATCAATTGCCAAAACAGTCACAGAATATTCACAAACTGTTTTTATGACTGTAAAGTTTTTGTTGTGTCATATTTTGTCGCAGTGATTGGAGATAAACAACAGAAATACTGTGGTCATATTACAAAGTAATCCATCAGGTGTGTGTGTGTCACTGACACGTGTGTGATTGGCTGATGCAGCATCTTACAGGATGATGATGCGTCACATCGACCGGAGAAACTCTGTTTATACTCGTTCAGGTTTGACTCCTCGCAGGTCAGGTGATCTAATTTCGCCCTGCATGAAGCTGCAGAGCCTCGTTCTCATGTCAGGTAGAATCAGCTGATGCAGGTGAAGAGTTTCAGACGTCAGTTTCAGCTCACAGACACCAACAAACCAAACTCAAGTTTGCCTGCAACTCAGTGTCAAAAACACAAAGTCACAGCAGGAAGATTCAGATACCTGAGTGCAGCGTTGAGCTCAGATTCACCTGAGGTCAGAGGTTCTCTGCCTGGGGTCCGGAGCCCCCGGGGGTCCCGGTTAAACGACAGTACACTTTCTGTAATGAGGCAGGTGACCAAGGTCTGACAGTTTCACACTCTGATACCGAGATTCAACAGTTATCATCAGAGGTGAAAGGAGTAATCAGATACTGTACTTGAGTAAAGTACAGAGGTGAAAGTGGTGGTCTGAATCAGAGGAGTGACACTCACAGGTGAAAGTACTGAAGTAAAAAAGTTCAGTACTTTTCTCTGAGATGTAATGGAGTAAAACAGAAAGTAGCAGCAAACTGAGTATTTCAACGAAGTAAAGACTTGTACTTCAGTAAAATACTTGAGGAACTGTAATCCATTACTTCTGGACCCTGAGGTTCGTGTGTCCCTCTGTGTGATGACCTGGCCGTGCCTGTGCTCGTGAAGGTGCGCCGTGGAGTCTCGTGTCACGTGAGTAATGAGCTGGTTTCATCACGGAGTCTCTCTGATCCACCTGGTTCTCACCTTCGTCCCGCTGCGTAACGCGTGCGTAAAAACAGGACACCCGCGCGCTTAAAACCTCCAAAATGACCTGACAGACGGGTTTGAAATAAATAAATGACCTTCTGTCCCCTCTTTGACCCTCACACACCCCTCACTCGCTCACTCACCCATGTTGTGTCCGTACGGGGACTCGGTGGCTCCGTCCTGCAGGCTCGCCAGAATCTCGCCCTTCCCGACGTCGCTGTCCCCCACCAGCAGGAACTTGAGCAGAAAGTCGTACGCCCTGGCCGGGCTGCTTCTGTGGCTCATCCTCACGGCAGATGACCGCTGCCGTGTCCCATCATGAGATGAGGCTCGGCAGCATGGAGCCCGAACCCTCTCCCCCCTCTGACGCCCCGATCCAAAGTGAGACGGAGGGAGAGAAACGCGTCAAGTCCGCCCAAAGAAATCACGCACGATCCACGACGGACCCCGTGTTTACATGCAGCACACAGTTTGGTCACCCGGTTCAGATTCTGTCCAAACGGGGCAAAAGTGTCTAGCGGAGCAACTACGTCCTCCGAGCCATCAGCGCGCGCAGGACGCACCGCACTTTTACGCACGAAGGTAAAATTCCTCCGCAGACGGTTCAGCTCTGCTCCTCGACTCCTACTGAGGAGGAAGAGCTGACGGATATCTGGCCTCCCTCCCACCGCCTCCCTGCTCCAGCGGAGGTGGTGTCGCAGATGGGGACGGAGGGGGCGAGGAGAGGAGGCGTTCAGCCTCCCCGCCTCGATCTGATTGGTCCAACCTAACAGTTACTAAGGCAACCTCGAGCGCGGACCTGACGCTGAAGACGTCCGTCAACACACGAGAGGAGACGTTTGATTGGCTCCCTGCGTGACGTCAAGCTACACAGCATGAGATCAAGGCCCTGTTTCCTGTCTGTGCCTACAAAATAAAAGCTTGGCGGAATTGCTTCGCTTTCATCATCATTTTAAAATATTCTCTCACTTTTATTTTCAATAAATCAAATGTATAAATTATTTCAGGACTTTAAAATAGAAGAACATGTTGATTTCAGTTGTTCTTTACACCAACAAACAGGGCGGAAGGAGCAGAATTATGGATCTCAGATTTCTGCGGAAACAAGTTTCACTTTTAAAAGCTTCACTGGTACTCAGACTGTCCTCTGCTGCCACCTGGTGTCCAAAACAGGGCAAATAAAGGGGTCATTCTTCAGATTACTGATTTTGTTTCAAGGGAAACAAGGATGTTGAAGAGCTTTAAAAACATTTACATTTTTCATCATGTAATAAGAACCAAAAAAACAAAAAGAAGATGAAACCTAAAGGTTTAATCTGTCCGGTAACAGTGTCACATGGTTCATCTCTCGACTCTTCTTCTCTTGGGGTTTTTAAAGTCAGCTGCAGCCTTTGAAACCTGTGAAAACCTGCAAACCTACATTTGATTCAGCACAAACATTCAGCTCAGTGAAACTCTGCTGGAGCTTTTAGAAATAATTTATTGATTACTTTGCAGTTATTCAGTCTTTTCAACAGTAATCAGCTGTAATAACTGTTCATCAGGAGCCACGGTTTCTCTCTCAGGCTCCACTTTACAAACTGCTGCGAGTGTTGAAGCTGCAGCTCGATGCTTCGAGTCCCTGTGGCGAAAAAACGTTCAGGCTCCAAAGTTCTGACGTCACAACAGTGACAACTTTTTAGTCTCCATCTTTTCAGTGTCTCAGTCTGAAGATTTGATTATCACTCAGAAAACTGGAGTGAAACAGAAATGCCAGCATGTGAAATGTAGAAAACTTAATCCAGCAAAATCTGTTCATTTCTTAAGGAATTAAAACCTTTTTTTTGCTTAAATAAACAAACAGATTCTGATACTTAAAAATTCAAGATTTTTTCAGGATCAATTTTTCTTTTCCAGAGATTTTAATGATTTTAAAAAGCTGCATTTGAGAATTCCAGGTTTTCCAGGATGATTGAAAAACCTGTTTGTTTGTTTAAATTTAACATCCTGACAGCATGACAGAGAATCAAGGCCACTGTTAGGAAAAGAAACTCATCTATATTGATGTTCATAACTATAAGAATAATTGTTCATATATATTTGAACAATTAAAGAATAAAAAAAATAAGTAACTTTTAATGAAAAAGTTGAATTTGTTTGTGTCACATGAATCCAGACAGTTTGTTAAACTCAACAGTTTTCAGTCACATCAGTTTCACTGCAGTTCAAGACTCTAAACTCTCTGATAATAAGGTGCCAAGTATCAATGTGAACTGATTCGATACCATTTGATTTGACTCGAGCTCACTGGTGAAACCTTTAACTGCACATGAAGCCGACTACTAAAATCAATCAGGCTCTGATGTTTCATCTCTGAAACTGTTGCAACTTTTTCTTTATTTTATCTTCAGGAGCTCAGGTCTTTTGTTCGCTGCAGTGGCCTTAATCCTCTGAGACGCTGAACAGCTCGAGTTCTGGTGGAGCTGCTTCATCCTGCACGTAAACAAGTGTTGCAGACAAACAAAGATGAGGAGCCATGCTCACATGATGAAGAACATCTTCACTTTTAAAGAAGAGAGTCTTGTTTTTATCTACTTGGACTGATATTTGAGGCAGAATCGGGTTCCTGGTTCAGTGTTTGGATGATCCTGTCAGCCTGTCAGCGGTGGGCGGATCAGTTGTAGCTGTAACCAGGCAGAGGTAGTTTCTGACCCTCCTTGGCCTCAAAGAAGGTGTAGGACAGAGTGATGGTGTCCACTCGAGCCATCCTGGGGTCCTCGTCGAACTCTGGGTCGATGAAGAAGAAGACGGGCATGTCCACCTCCTCGTGAGGGTTCAGACGCTGCTCCTCGAAGCAGAAACACTGCAGAAAGACGACAGAAACATTAGCTGATCTCCAAGGACACACCAGAGGGGAAGAAAGCTGCATTTCTCACAGCCTCATGGACGTGAGGACTACCTGGATCTTGTTGAAGTACTGTCCCGCCTCAAAGGGAACCACGTTGTAGGTGGAGATGCCAGTGATCGGTTTATCTGTGGGGTTCTTTGCTCTGTAAAAAGCGAGTGCTGTCTCACCTGGAACCACCTGCACAACAAACACACACATCACCATCTAAAACATCTCACATTACAGGTGATGGTGACCTGATTCCAGACCAGAATCAGCAGCAGATCATGTCTGCTGTCCTGTTGAGAACTCAGGACTCTGCAACATGAAGTGTCGATAAGGAACCAGGTCTTACAAAGATCTCTGTCTGCTGCGGTCTGAAGTTCCACTGCATGCTGGCGTGTCGGTCTGCGTTAAAGGTGATCTTGATGACGCGTTCCTTCACCGGCTCCATCGTCTCCACCAGATCTGTGTCGTGGCCAGCCACCGCCATGCCGCCGAGGCCTGATGCCTGACAGACGAAAAACAAGCAGCTGTCACACCTGCAAGCTTGAGGTTAAGACTTCTGCTCAGGAGCAGGGAGGTGAGTTCTTCTCTAACCTGACAGTAGAGCCTGTAGAGCGGCACCGCAGCGTACGACAGGCCTATCATCCCCACGCCAGCAGCCGCTATGTACGTCAGCACCGTCTTATTCCTGGTTTTCCACTCCTCCTCCTGGCTCTTTGACCCTCTGCTTCGGCTCTTGGCGCCTCGGCTCTGAGCGTGGGAGCGAAGGGGAAACCTGGGACGCAGGAAGTGCTCAGACTGAGAGTGCAGCGTCCTCAGAGCTTCGGGCCGAAGCTTCCGAACGCATCGTGTCAACAGTGTATGATGGCAGCAGAGGGACTGACGGAGCAGGAGGGGGAGCAGCATGACTGCTACTGAAATCTGTCAGCACCTGGAGGAAACTCACCTGGATGGAAGAACAGCAGTCAGAACTCAGACACTTTGGTTTTTCACCACAAGGAATAAACACAATTTATCTGCAAAGATTGAATCCTGATTTTTCACTGTTAAGTAGAGCAGCAACTTGTTATATTTTACTTTATCCACTAAACTTTCACAGATTTGTTCTACAAAACACGGAAAATTAGAGCCACTGAATTACACTGAATTAATTAATTACATGGACTTATCATTAAAGCTTCACTGTCCAGACTTTATATTTAAAGAAATCCAACTAACACAGTATGACCCGTGAGAGTACCAAACAAAACTGCATTATAATAGATTTAACTTTAAATCTGCTCACAAACATCCAATATGTCTGCTGTGAAATGACCGATAAGTGTTGCAAACTTAAAAAAAAATCCCTCTTCAATTCGGCATCATTTTCTAAGCAGCAGCTTCTTTAAGTTGGAAACATATTGACCCTCTGAGGCAGACAGACAGACAGGCAGGCAGCAGCTGGAAACACCTCTAAAAACGAACATTTAAATCACCCCCAGAGTTCCTGAGGGATCATGTCTTTGCCGAATTTGCCAGAGAACACCGACGATTCCCAAATGACCTCAGGTCATAAAACAGTGTAAACGTCCATGAGACAAACACGCGTCCAATCTTTATTTCTTGATTTTTCGGTCGTAGTTCTTGCGCTATTTTAACCAGGGAAAGGGCATTGACCCGTTAAAAGAATAAACTGATATTCAACTCAAAGTTTAGCGAGATTCGTGATGATTAAACAACTTATTAAACTGTATAAACCGAGCTCACAGTCAGCGTGTAGGTAAATGTCCTACAGTGTCAGGAGTCACAGCCTGCTTGTCTGAAGGCTAGCTAACCTAGCTAACCCAGCTAACCTAGCTTATCCTCAGCTAGCTAACAGCACCTTAATGTTAAAACTATTTAGTTTCGTTATTTTCAATAATCCTGAAAACGCTGATACCTACTGTTTGCTCCACAGTCATTCGCCGCTGGACAGTAACATGTTACCAAACATGTAACGCGGAAACATACATAACGCTGGTGCAACACGGAATTAGCTCCCCTGCAAACACAAGCGCAAAGTTCCGCAGGTGGAGTTCCGGTGATGGACACAAGGGTCAGTTACCTGAGCCAATCAGAGCCGGAGCAGGGCGGGTCATGGCTCACTATCCAGGGAAAAATACCGTGCATTAGCAACACACTCTCCTTCACTTACACACATACACACATACACACACACACACACACACACACACACACACACACACTAGGTAGTCTATCATTTGAAGCCCCTCGCTGCTTTATTATTTTTTAATTCTCGTAAAGAATAAGTACTGCACTGTATCTTCAGTACTAATATAAATACTTGTACTGTACAGAGGTATCTCATACATGTATATGCATTAAAGTAATCAGGATTACCAGTGTAATACTGGTACTTTTTATATATAGCTGTAAAATAATTCATAGTTAAAACTCTCAGATAAGTGTAGAGAGCAGCGGTAAACCGGTAATATGTACTCGACGTGAAGTGGAGTAAAAGCAGCACAGAAAGCTCGAAAAGATTCGAGTAAAAGTGTCTCAAAAAGTTGGCCTTTAATTTATGATCCGCAAATGCTAATAACAGCAGTTATCTTTAATTAATGACCTACTTATTAGTCAATTACTGACGAGTATTAAAAATGAATTAATTTTTTAACTTCTGTCACTTAAATAAATAATAATGCATAGGGTTTCATTGGAGCATACTGTAAATATTTTATTTTTAAGCATTATAATGGGTTTAATGCTGGTGTGGCTGTTATAATAGCTTCATTACATTTATAATTGTGGAGGAGACGGACCTACAGTGGCCGTGCGGGGTCAAAAAGCGCCCTCCCCGCTCGTTCTGAGGGGCTGCTGCCGTAGTAATGGAGGGGGTCACAGTCGGCCAGGTATTTGATGCGGAATGCATCCTCAGCAAACGGCCGAGAAAGGTAAGAAAACACCGCCACCGGCCCGGCGGGCACGCAGCTTCTGTCCGGACTCGGTTCTTCATGTCCCGCTGACGTTTTCTGTCCTCTTTCACAGGGCAAGTTTGAGTATTTGGTGAAGTGGAGAGGGTGGTCGTCTAAGTAAGTAGCTAGCTAGCCTCCTGCGCTAGCCGCCGCGGCTAACGACACATACAGTAGCTAGCACACTGAAAAATGGCACCAAACAATGCCTGGCTCCGCAGCGGTGTTCGCGACCCTGCTGCGCGGGGATTTGCGTCGCTAGAGGCGGAAAACAGAGCAGATTCCCGGTAACACGCTGACGGTTGAACGCACAGCGGCTCCGCGGCGCTGCAGCAGCCATTTCTGCGCTCATTTTTCGGCTTTTCCGAGCCGTTTTCAACCCAAGCAGCTGATGCTAGTGCCAACATCCCACAAGCTGCAGGATCCACTGGATCACCTGCATGCACGCAAACTGAACCACAAGCAGAACAAAACACAGCGCCTGTGCAGATTTCATGCACATCGTGAAAAGGTTTAATGTTTGCATGAACTCTGCAGCCGTGAGGACGAACACAGGCCGGTTTGACTGTAAACATCCATCAGCCGTGCAGCTCTGCTCTGTTTCTGCTCCTCTGCTGCACAGCTCACACTCTCCGCAGGATCATGTTTCTGTCATATGCTAAAAATAAGCACGTCAACCGACGATAATTCACTTTATCTAAGATTTGTACAGTTTGTAGATCTGACCCGATTTCTGTGAGGATGCTCTGTTACAACAGTTTTCTGCTGTTTTCAGGCACAACAGCTGGGAGCCAGAGGAAAACATCTTGGACCCGAGGCTGCTGGCAGCTTTTCACAAGAGGTGTGTGTGTGTGTGTGAGTGTGTGTTTTAATGTGGTTGCAGTTTGTTGGTGGAAACAATCAGAAATGGCGGGTCAGTCATGTTTTGTTTTTACTGGTTATATAGAGGCATATAAAACACGGTGAAATAAGCAAATCCTGATAAATATTTGAGTTTTTAACAACACATGTTACATTGTTGAGAAAACAACATTAAAAAACTTGTTGTCACTGGTGATTAATCGACTTATAGTCAATATTTTGATCAATCTTCCACCTTTCAAAGTCAGAAAATGGTTAAAATGACAGTTTATCAAGGTTGTGTCTAATTAAATTTTAAAAAATACTCCAGGTAGAATCATATAACATAAAAGAAAAGGTAAATTGTGATTAATATATTTTTTTTAAGGATAAAACAAGAATTAAAATTGTTGGCTGGTCATATATTTTTGGCCTCTTGTTAATCAAATTAGATAGAAACAACAATTCATGTTTGAATGGAACCAGAAACTGCTTTTAGTTCAGCACAGTTTGACCCTGAGCTCTCAGCCTCGTCTCTGGCCTTCGATCAGGAACCTTTGAGCTTAAAAACGTGAGCAGCAACGGGATGATTCAGCAGGAAAATGTGTCAAAGTTACAACAAAACCCAGGAACGACTGAACAGGCCTCATTCATTTCGATCTGCCTGCAGAGCCAAACTGTCTGTGTGTTTTTTGTGAGCGATGGTGTGATATTGTGTTGATGTTCCTCAGAGAACAAGAGAGGGAGCTCCTGTTCCAGAAGAAAGGGAAGAGGCCCAGAGGACGTCCGCGGAAGATTCTGGTAATTCTGCTCTGCTGCAGCTCTTCGTCTGGAGCCGCCACTGCCTGAAATCATCACCTCATTTTGTTCTTTGTCTTTCCAGCCGCCTGCACCAGCCGCCACAAAAGACAGCCGCTCCTCGTCCTCCTCTTCCTCGGGCCTCTCATCGACTGCCTCCTCCTCTTCCTCAGAGGATGAAGATCACACAAAGAAGGCGAAGCCCGGCCCCCGTGTCCATCCCGTCCCCCAGAAGAGGCCTCAGATCATGCTGGCCAAACCAGAACCTCCCCGCAAGAAGAAGCGTGGCAGGAAGCCGCTCCACCCTGACCTGAGGGCTCTGAGACAAGCCAAGAGCAGACCGCCTCCTCCTCCTCCTCCACCTCCTCCTCCTCAACGCCACCACCAGGTGCTCAGACCGCCCAGGGAGGAGCCTCGGGTGAAGAAACCTCTGCAGCCAGCCAGCTTCACATACACCGGCCTGAGCAGGACCTCCAGAGACGAGCCGGCCTCCGCCTCCCAGACCTCCTCCAGCTCCTTCTCCCAGACAGCCGTCTCCAAATCCGGATCTCTCAGCTGCATCTGGACCAGTCGCTCCATGTCTCCGTCCTCCGGCTCCTCCACCTACAGCAAAAGCAGTCCGTCTCCACAAAGTAAGAACTCTCTGTCTGAGCTGAAGCGCTCCATCTCAGAAACTGGCAGCAGCAGAGGAGACGGGTTCAAGGTGTCTCCTCTGAAAAAAGGTGGAGGTTCGGGGTCGGTGGGGCTGCACAGTAGCTTCGGGGGAGGCCAGACAGTCCAGCGCTCCCCGCTGGGCCAGAGGAGGCAGGAGGGCTTGGGAGGTCAGACCGGCTTGGTCCAACACAAGCAGCAGAACTCCAGCCTCTCCAAACCCTCCTCCTCGCCCACGCCTCGAGACCGAGCCAATCAGGCGCTCAGCCTGCGAGCCCTCAACCTGCAGAGCGTCAGCAAGCCGTCGGCCGGCAGCAGCCATCAGGGAAACAACACAAGCAGCGGCGGAGCTGCGGCGTCCAGGTCGAGCTTAAGGAGCGGCAGCGGCATGGTTGTGAAAGGAGGAGTGGGGAGCATGAAGGAGACGGGGACATCAGCCGGTGGGCAGCGCTCTGCTCTGGCAGCAGGGGGCAGTGCAGAGCAGGGCAGGTTAAGAGAGGAAAGGGGTAAAGACATGTTGGCAGACACTAAGAAGCTGGCAGGAAGCAGCCGTGGAGGCGGCGGGCGCCACGAGGAGAGGAAACACGGGCTCAGCTCTCAGAACCGGAGTCTGAATGAGCTCAGCACCGGCGACTCGGACGAGACCAGCAGCAGCGAATCAGAGCACGACGCCTCACTGTACCCAGACAACAGCAGGCCCAGCCTCGGCAACGACGCCACGGAGTCCGACACGGAAACGGACTGGCGGCCGGCCCGGAGCCTCCTGGAGCACGTGTTCGTCACCGACGTCACGGCCAACTTCATCACAGTGACGGTGAAGGAGTCGCCGACCAGCGTGGGATTCTTCAGCTCACGGAACCACTGAAGGACGTCTGAGATGACGCCTCAGCGTGCAGAGCTGGACCGGACCAAACTGTCTTACAACACTTCCTACAACAGCTCTCAGGGTTCCTACTCTGCTCCGGATCTTCGTCCACAGACTCCTGTCACTCGCAGCTCTTTGTACACTTGGAAATGCACAACACGTCTGGAAAGTTCTCACGCTGCCCAAACAGACGGCACAGTTTCTGTGGTTCCAGTCATCCGGTGACGCTACATAAGCTTAAGACATCTGGTGGAGTTACTGAAACACAACGTAGGAGCCCTGATGTGAGACCCTGTTTACACCTGATGTTAAGATGCAGTCTGCGTGTGGAGAAGAGAAAGGAAAATTTAAGATGAGAAGGTTCACACTGCTGCTCTGGATTATGATCAACATCTGTCACCTGAAATGAGATGGATTTTGTTTTTTTTAGGATGAAGAAACATTTAGCAGAAATAAAGTCCCGGTCTCAGTAATCAGCCGACCTGTTTGAAAGGTCCGTCACTGAGAACCTTCTGCTGCCTCGATGTGTCCTTTTCTGGATGGAGTTTGGTTTGATGTTGGTTTGCTGAAGGTTCATCACTGACAACAGAACACTGAGGACCCTGAGTGAAGGTCACGTTGTCAAATCAAGAGTTTTTCAGGGTTCAGGGAAAGTCTTGATCAGTTCCAGTCTGATGAATCATCAGCAACTTCAGCTGCCTCTCAGCTCTCAGACTCTGTTTTAACTGACGGTGTGAAATCGGGTTTAACAGCTTCAGGTGGATGTAGAGCGCCACCTGTCCAGTGCCTCAGGTTCTTCCAGAGATGATCGAGCCCACTGCCACCGTTCAGCTGCTTGTGATTAGTTTGAGTAGGACATTTCGTGCTTGTCAGATCTGTATCCAAACCGAAGACGTGGCTTCCTCCGGGGCGGCACGTTCGAGAAATCCTCTGAAAAAAGACAGAAAAAGAAGTGAAGTCCGTCAGTGATCGGTAATCAGTCATCCATACTCGGATCCCCTCTGGGTTTTTTAATCCTCTTTCAGTTCTCTTTGGACCAAAGGTGTTATGAATGTGAATTATCTCATTTTTTTATTTTACTTTGTATTATTGACAGTATTTCTTGCACTACACACAGTACAAATGTAAGCTGGTTTCTTCTCGTCGTCTCAGAAGAGACGTCATCACGTATATTCACCACCTCTGTTCCATCTTTAAGCGTTTGCCGTCGCAGTGTCTTTTGGAGTTGAAATCTGTGTTAATTTATATTTGTAAATAAGTTTTTTCATGTGATATCTGATATCTATCTGGTGCTCATATCGGCTCACTAGTTTCAGATACTTGTAGCCTGTGTGCCTCTCTGCCATTTTAAAGGTATTTGAAATAAACCAGAAAGAAAGAAAACGCTGTTGTTGTCATGTTCTGCTGTTCACTGCTGCACCAGCAGGTGTCCCTGTTGGACAGGAAAAAAATGCCTCTGTATTTCTGGGCAGAAGAAGAGAAAAAAAACAGTTTAAATCTACGTGAACTTTACAGTTAATCTGCTTAATCATCCAGTTGATAATCTGAGGTTTTCTGCTTTATTTTTTAGTGGCTCATCATCAATAATCCTGAGTTACATCACTTCCTGTCTGAGTCTGTGAGTGAAGCAGCAACCGAGATGGAAAGTGATTTTATTCTATTCATTTATTTAGTTTAAGGACAAACTGAACAAAGAGATTAACAGATTAATAATCTGTTCATGGAGAGATGAATAAACCGAACACACAATCATCTGTGTGAATTAAATTAAAAACAGACAAAACAAGAGAATAAAACAAGTGCGTTAACTGATGAATGAACAGATTAGTAATCTGTGTAAACAAATGTATATTGAAACTGGATTAATAAATCCGTCTTCATAACAAAAAGAAAACATGTCGGTTTGTCACAATTTAATATCAGTGAAGATTAAAACAAGTGAACGTGATCATAAACGTAGAGAGACGATAAAGAAAAGCACTATTTTAATTATAAAACACTTAAGGGACGGATTAATAAACTGAGCAAACAGATTAATAAACTGACCTGATGAATAAATCTGAAACAGTTCTAATTAAACTCGTTGAGTCGCTGAATGCAGCTGCAGTCTGACGTGTTGCATCTTGTTGCATTAATGAAGGAAACTGATTGTTTCTGTTGTTCTCTTTAATCTGTTTCTGTTTCCTGAAATGTTTCCGCGTGGAGACACAAAACTCTCCTCTGCAGTAGCTGAGTAAATGTACTTAGTTACACCAACCCTGTGTGTGTGTGTGTGTGTGTGTGTGAGTGACAGAAGTTATCATCCCACAAAGCTGCAGATTCAGTGATTTATGGCCAGAGTCGTGCAGAGGTGGAATTTTCCCAAAATAAGTTTGAGTAAACAGGCGGTGACAGAGGGGCCCTCACAGCACACTGGTATGTATAAACAGTTTGAACAGTGTGAGGCAGTGTAACCCCCCCATACACACACACACACACACACACACTGTGCAGGCGTCAGTCTCAGTTTCGAGTCATTTCTGCAGTTTTTATTTTTGCATTGAGGATTCACAAAATACTCAAGTCAGAGATGACAAGAGCTGAAATGTAACTGAGTACATTCACTTGAGTACTGTATTTAAGTTCTTAATGTTTCTGATATTTTGTTTCAGTATTTACATCTTGTTCTAATCCACTAAATATGGGGATATACTGTGCTTTGTACTCAATTACATTTAAGCCTCAGTTACTTTATGAGTTAAAATTTTACACCGAAACATTAAGAGTTAAAAAAAATATGATGATCTGTGATACATTTGTAACCCAGTAAGAATAACACTTACTTAACTACTGTACTCTGGTTCGACTCAAGGAGCAAGGGATGGTTAATGTAGAAAGGTAAACACAGGGATGTTTATTTTCACAATCAACATAAAATTGCATAAATTCCTTTTTCAAATCCCCAATATAACAATAAAAACAAAATAAAGTGTCCTTCCACAGCCTAACGCTGTCTGATATCAAAGTCCAATCCAAAGTGTTCAGTTAAATCCACGTCCATCCAAGTTTATTTTGTGTGTGTGTATTGTGTGCTACCCGGGTAGTGTGTGTATTAGTACGGTCACTGCGCGCTGTTCTGATCTTAACCGCCCAGGTGTGACTCTTCAGCAAGATGATGAAGATGAAGAATTCTGGATCCTCTTTAACCCTGGTCAGAATCACCACTGTCCACTTGATGTAGATCCAGCAACTCAAAAAAAACAATCTGCCATAGCAGGAAATAAAGTTAAATTTCAATCATTAATTACTGTACAGTATTGTATCTGTTTCTCTCTTAACTCAAATGTAACATATAATACTTGCCTTAAAAGAATGATGAGCTATCTCATGAGACGTTAAAACCTCAGTCATCATTAATGTGTGTTTTTAACATATTTAATAAATCATGTTACACTAATTATCTCTTATCCAAATTATCTCTTATCTCTAATCAATCATGTTTTTTCTCATTCACATTCACATTTATACACTGTCAATTTACTCAAAATGAACTGTAACATATTATTTATATTGTGAAAACCTGGAAAAACCTATGTACTTAACAACCCGTGAACATATTATGAGCTTTAGCGTACATGTATCACTTTTCGAAGTTGACATTAAACGTAACACCCAGGAATGACACAGCAAAAAAAATAACCGTTATGTGAAAACAAATACATTTCTAAAGCACACAACTCAGCAAACTGCCTCTTTACAACATCCTCGTAATATTTAATTATTTATTTTTTATTTAATTATAATTATTTATTAACTCCGATTGGTTTTGATAATAAGAAAGGCTCTGTATTGCTGATTCATAACCGAACTGGAAATCGCACAGCCGTTAGCGACGTAGCATGCTACGCTAACACACTCACCGGAGTCCTCTGTAAAGAACACAAAAGAAAGTAAATCCTCCGGTCGCAGCTGTCTGGGAAATTCTTGTAACAACTACAAACATGTACAAACTCGAAAATTTGAAAATAAAACAATATTTCTTAAATAAAATGTCAATCTCTTCTGTCTAAATAAAATGTCAATCACCTCTGTCATTTGTGTATCCTAGCAACGTTAACGTCTGTTGTAGCTGGGGTGTCTCTGTCCCAGCATGCATTGCACACGTTCGCTCGATTCCCTACACTAAATGCACATAGAGCCATCTAGCGGCTGCTTAAGGTGACTACAATCATGTTATTACAGTTATCTTCATGAATTCAAACATTAAAAAAAATAAAGTTACTGAATTAAAATAACAATTAAATAAACAACAATTAAAATATGTTAAATAAACCAGGCGGTATTTTCATAGGGGTTACACATTCAACTTTGAACAGTTTCTCCAAGTTGAAACGAATAGTCAATTATCAATAAGTCGATTAACAAAAAACAAAAAAAGTTCACTAATCATCGACTCACACCACTTACTTTACTCTCAGTACTCTAACTACAGATAACTCAGATACACATGTACTTGTACTAAAGGAACATTTTAAATGCAGCACTTGTAAAGAAATGTTTTTACTGTGTAGTTTTAGTAGTTTTTTTACCACAGTAAAGTAACAGATTACTTCCTCCATCAGTGCTTTCATCTCTGCTGGAGCCACAGAACTTCTTTTTAAATTCTGTCAGAGAATTTAAAGCTTTAACAGAAACTCAATACATCAGACTGAATTCAGAGATAATGTGGACAAAGTTCCATCTTCTCACCAGCAGGTGGCGCCAGCAGATATGCAGGCAGTTTAACTCACATGACGAAAGAGATCAAATTTACTTCATGCTGTTCTCAGTACCACACTTGTAATCCATTACATTTTTGAAAGGAATATTGTACTTCTTATTCATTACAGTTATTTTACAGTTTTAGTTACTTTATTGTTATGAATGTAAATACGAGTCCGATTATTTAAGATAAGATAAAATAATTGACCTTTGACCTGCTGCAACATGAAGAGGTTCAGTATTAAGAAATGCAGTGTAGGAAGACGTAATCAGATACTTTACTGCAGTGAAAGTACTAACACCTCACTGTGAAAATGCTCCAGTACAAGTCCTGCATTCAAT
>JAPZDZ010000014.1:2576541-2587018 GCA_029783805.1 Acanthurus tennentii | reverse complement strand
AATCTTTGTGTCTTCAGCTGCTAAATGTTCCACAAGGCATCATGCTTTCATTTTTTCATGAGTTTTTAAGATTATTTTAAAAGCTCAAACACTAATAATTTAAGGCCAAATTTCTATTAAAATCATTTAATTTTTGTTCCCTGAGTTTATCATAATGCATCATTTACATGCTCAGTATCCACATCTATATAAAGCCTATATATATATATTTATACAGTGTAAAAGTTCTGAGTGACACTGAGTGTGACTCTCAGCCTCTCAGTCGTTTGCTTTCTCATTACAAGTTTAAAGGTTTTTTCAAAAGTCACTGAGAGAAACTTCATTATTTCACAACCAGAACAAGTTGAGCAAGACTTCATGTGGAAACATATTTTAGTGGTCTGTTGTTTACGTTGCTCACTTGAATGCATCACGTGCTCCGTCACCCCAGTGTGATGCATTTCTGTCCGTTTCCATCTCGCTTTGTTCTCATGTGAACTCATTGCATCTTCACCTTTTATTGCTCTCAGTTCCTTTCTGTTTTTTTTTCTAGTTAATAAAATTAGTCTTTTATTTCCCTCATTGACATCAAGTGTCCAGTTTTGTTCACATCTTTATTATTTTTTGGTTTCAATGGGGAGATGGAAAACGAGTGCTGTGAATGTCATCATTTATCTGCCTTCCAAACAAAGCAGCAGCGCCTGGCTCTGGAGTCTGCACTGAGTTTGCACTTGCGGCCGCTGAAGACGAGGGCATTGACCTCATGGGAGCTTCCTGCCCCTCAGACCCAGGAAATGAGGCAGTGGGAGAGTGTGGGAAGAGGCTAAGTGACTCTTTATGGGCCTCTGAAGACCTCAGCTGCAGGTCAGAGATAAGAGGGGACGCACCGGCCAGCAGGGGGAGCCCTGAGTGGACCGGAGCTGTGGACTCTCAGAGGGCCATCAGCCTGGACGCCTCTGAGTGCATGAGCGAAATGAGCAGTCTGTCTTTAGTTCGCAGCACGGCTCTGGAGGACCTGACGTCCATCGGGGACAGAAAGTCGTGGGTGAATCAGGGAGAGGAGACGATCTCTGAGACCGCAGACAGAGCAGCTCTGAAGTCCTGCAGTGACTCTGGAAACAGAAACATGAGCCCAGAAACACAACAGCCTCCTTTTACCCCGAATCCGTCACATCCGTCCATCTTTGATTCTCGTTCAGAGGAATCACAAAGCAGTAGGAACATTTCCGAGAAGGAAAGCTCTTTTCCCAAAACCACATCTGGCACAGAAGCCGAACACAGCAGCCGTGACTCATCTCTGCATAAGGCCGGCTATTCAAAGCCTGATTTTTCTAATGACTCAGACATGGGGGGCCATGTGGCTCAGACCACCAGGGCCCCCGAGCTCCAGAAAACACCCCCCCAAGGCTCTCCAGCCAGAAAGTCTCTGGTGCCGGTCCCTATTTCCAAAGGTCTGTTTGCTGTCATGTTCACCAGTTCAGACCCTCTTCAGTTAACTCCTCCCACCTGTTTCTTTTACAACGCAGCTTCTACTGTGTGTTATGCTGCACTCTCCCTCCGAATCCTTTCTCCGGACATTAACTTTAACCCGAGGAGAAGCTTGTTGTCCTCCCTCCCCACTTTTAGCTTTTTTTGTTTCATCTCTCCATCTCTTCTCACTCTGCTGGTTATGCAGCCCAAAAAAGAACAACTTTTTTAAAAAAGCCACGTTTTAGTTTTCCATGAGCACTTTGTGTCACCATGCATGCTGCACTTTACATCACCGACATCCGGTTTGGTTCTTTTGCCATGAGAATGAGTTCAGGCGCACACCTGGAGGATAAAGCCTCATTTCACCTGAGTGGATTTAAAAAAAAAAGGGATTAAAATATTGAAAGAAGTGAGTTTAAAGTTTAAAGTCTGCTTTTCTCTCTTCTGTCTGCAGCTCAAGCAAAGATGGATAACGGCTCTGCGGATAAAGTAAGTGACCGAGCGGTTTGATAAAGGTGCTTTTCCCCGTTTCTTTCATCAGAGGGATGATTCTGCTTCATTAAGACTTCTTTTTTTAGGAGCAAGTTCGGGTGGAAGGTTCTGTCTAAAAAGCAGAAAACACTTTCCACCTGACAGTTAGAGACTACGACTACGACTGCAGTCTCCTCCGGCCACTTGGGGGCAGTGTAAACATGCTTTAAGCAAATTAAACCCGAGCCAAAAATAAAACCCAAGTTGCAATGAAGCAGAATAATTCCGATGCATTATATTTGTTGATTTTTTTCATTCTTTTCCATCACTTTTTGTTTGTGAAATCACTTCTCTGTTGTATGGTCACTGTCTTTAGAACTTTTTGTTTTTCCATTCATTTTTTCCTCTCCTCGAAAAAGACTCAAACTGCCACCAAACCAACCTCTTCCCTTAAAAGACCATCCATAGTCACCAAGGGCACCAAAACACACGCCTCCTCCCGAAACGGCCCCAGCTCCATCCCCATTAAAGCCAGCAGCACAGGGCCCAGGCAGCCCGGAGTAAGTACAGGTCCGACCGCAGCTTAGACTCCAACCTGAGCTCAGTTCAGGATGGATGGAGGATTTGTAGACCATCAGCACTGAATCTTTCTCCTGAGGTCAAAGACATTACACTTAAAATCTGTTTTAATGCACCCAAACCTCCATTTATGCACTTCAGCTACCAGAAACACTAACACAGCCTCGTCCCTTTGACACTCAGCACAGTTTGACACACTCTTCATATTTTGTGCTCATTGATTCTCCTTGCACTTGTAAATTGCAAGTGATTCAAGAGTAACTGCAGCTTTCTAAGGTAAAATCAACATCTCAGCTGAAAACGAAATAACTTCCTGCTCGTGTTTTTGGTTTTCAGGGTGCAAAGTCTCAAACCCCAGGAGCCAAAACTGCTGCCAAACCTTCTGCTCAGCCAGGTACAGAACCAGGACTTTATGTTTCAATATTTACTGCAGTTTCTTTTTTAGCAAATCAATGAATGACTTTGATTTTTAATTTATATTTTTTGTGAAATTAAATTTAATTCAAGTATCATTTCATAAAGAGTAAGATTTGAGGTTTACTTATGATTTGTTATATTTTTTGTGATACAGCTAGTGCCAAGAAACCTCCCACTCCAAAAAATGAAAAAGGTAAAAAATTAAGAACAGAAAGAGCACAGATTGTTAGAGATCACCGTCCACAGTCTGATCCGGTCCATCCCGGATCAAACTTGGCCACTTTCAGTCCACACAGCTTCTAGTTTGTCTTCTCTTTTATCGTTTCTTCTTTGTTATTTTGGTGTATTTTCTTCTGTGATTGTTGCTTTTCAAATCTCTGACCCGTCGTCTCTCTGTCTGCTGAAGATGCCCAGAGTGGACAGAGCAGCCCTGGAACTCCAAAGTCTCCCTCCAGCCAGGCGCTTTCAGCGAAGGCGGCGGCCGAGGCCAACAAAGTGAAGAGGGTGGCGGTGGTTCGTTCCACGCCCAAATCCCCAGGATCGCTGAAGAGCCGGACGCCTCCTCTGGCCGCAGCGGCGCCGATGCCCGACCTGAAGAACGTCAGGTCCAAGATCGGCTCCACAGACAACCTGAAGCACCAGCCTGGAGGCGGAAAGGTACCCGGACTCATGCTGCACGCGGTCCAAACCTCCGCCGAGGTTCACACATGGACGTTTACATCCAATTATCCAGTTAACCTGTCTGAGAAGGAGCTGCTTCGGAGGCAGAAATAATCTTTGGTTTGAACTTCCTCAAAAGGTCAACTGGCCTCCGAGACACAAAATCTCATTCACCGTCCCGTTGAGTTTAGTTTTCAACTTCTCCTTATCAGAGTGTTAAAACATGCCAGGTTAAGAAGTTAAAATAAATGTGATGTAAAAACATTCCTCTGTAGAGTTTTATGTCACTCTGTGGCCTCCCAGCAGTGTTCCTCATGTAAACAAATCAGAAAACTCAAACGTGGTCAACGTATGCTTCAGCATCAAAACACTTTTAACAGCAGCAGCAGCAACGTGACCTGATGTGAGTTTCTGCATAAACTGGAGGAAAGCATCAGGACTGTGATGGAGCTCACAGCTCAGAGGGAGTTTCCACACGAAAAACACCAGAAAAACCCAGAAAAAACACAAAAGAAGTCACCATTAAACTGAGGTGCATTATTAGTTTCGGTGTCAGACGCTTTCAGAAACATGAATTCAGACTTTCCCCCGACAGTTTTCTGTAAACAGGAAGACTTCCCTCTTGACCTTTGACCTCCCGTACTTGTTTTCATCAGCAGTGATGGAACATTCGGATGTTCAGCTGTTGAGTTTTACCTCCACAGAAAGTGTCGGTGTAATTCAGATAATCTGGATTAACTGTCATCTGATCCGTGTTTGGTTTCAGTCTGGTGTCGTTTATGTGGATTCAGACTCCTGACAGACCACATGTCGGTGTCTCGACCAATCAAAGCTCTCTCCGCCATGTTGGAGTCAAAAGAGGTGCTGTTATTGGTGGTTGTTTGTCAGCTGTTGTCCATGAAAAACTGCTGAGGGAACAAGCTGTTATTCAGTGTGGGACGGCCATCTTTGTTCCCACGTCTGACTGTTTTCTTTCTCCGCCCACTGAGGTGTGAATCAGCCAATCGGTTTATTTCTGCTTCTGAAGCAGCAAAACCTCAGAGAGCTCTGTGTGTGTGTGTGTGTGAGTGTGTGAGTGTGTGTGTGTGTGTGTGTGTGTGTGTGTGCTTGTACATGAGGTCCATTTTAGCCTAAAAAAGTGCTGCGTGTCTTTGTTCTAGTCGTGCGTAGGCTGCAGTCTTGTGTCAGATGTTTTGCTAATGAAAGTCAGAAGACAATGAGTTGTGATATTTTTGGACCAAAATAAGAAAGATTCGGTTGAATCGTTCCCTCTGTGGGAGAAAGTCTTTATCTTACCGACATTTAAGTGGCAGATTGAATTAACAATCAACAAGATGAGAATAAAAACTCCAGAGACGTTGCAGCTGTTTTGCAGAACTTGTGTTTCCTACATGTTTCCTGCTGATTCCTCTCTCTTCTTTGTTATCATGATATAATCTCAGCCTGCATGCAGCAAAGCAACACGAGTTAGCAGCTGTTTCTGCATCAGTACACTTTCTCTCACACCTCACAGCTCTTGTGTCGAACCATCGTCTCCACTCAGGATCTAAAAGCTGACGTTTTCGTTTTTCCAGGTACAAATCCTTGATCAGAAGGTGGACTATAGTAATGTCCTGTCAAAGTGTGGCTCCAAAGACAATGTGAAACATGTACCCGGTGGCGGCCATGTGAGTAACTGAGGGATGAACTCAAAACCAGACTCTTGAGTTTCTCTGCAGTTATGATCATCAGTTACCAACTTTTGGTAAAAAAAAAAAAAAAAGAAGAACATCAGAAGTAAAAACACAATCTGTTCAACTATCACTAATAAGACTTTTACATATATAACCAGCCTTCTTAGTGCTTGCACTAAAACTTAAGGTGCATTTAACTAGAAACCCAGTGCTTTAATGCATTAAAGTTGGCATCTGTAACATCTAATGTGGTGAAGAACAGACTCATATCACAACACAGAGTCCAAGAACTTTGGACGATGTGTGAAACTTAAATGAAACTTGATAAAGAGATCTAATCTGAGCACGTGAGGCCTGATCTGTTCAAACAAAGCCAGGATCTCCTCTTGAACCTGAAGGTATCTCTCTAACTGTGTCACATTCTGCACGATAATTTAAATCTTTATGCACTGAAGTTATTATGAAACCCCTCAGCCCCGTCACTTATTGTTTCCTCAGGCATTTAAACAGTTTCACAGTAATTAATGAAACTGTGACAAACACTCAAAGTTATGGATGGCAGCTTTAATAAAAAGAGTCAAACAAATCTAATATTCATCCCTTAAAACATCTCATTTCCTTCCTGTAGGCTTATCTCCCCTCAGCAGATCCACTCACTCACATCCCTGATCAGCTTTTATCTCCTCTCTCACTTCGCAGGTCCAGATCCTGGATAAGAAGCTGGACCTGACCAACGTCCAGTCTCGCTGTGGATCTAAAGACAACTTAAAGCACACACCTGGTGGAGGCAAGGTGAGGCGTCGGTCTGAGCTCCGCCTTCAGTCAGAAACAGAGGATTCCTCTGTGACGAGCGGAGGAATCTAAAAAATGAGGCTTTATTTACACAGAACAGCTGCTGTATTTGTGGTACAAACTTCACTCTGGTGCTTTTTGTTCTGGTTGACAGAAGGTCGACTGGCTGTCAGTGCAGCAGTGTCATAGTGTGACTCAGTTACCTCCTGACCTCTGCACTTTTCCAGGTTAAAATACTCCATAAGAAGGTGGATTATAGTAATGTGCATGTATCATGTACCTGGAGGTGGTGATGTGAGTAACTGAAGGGTCTCCTCATTGTGAGAGTCTTGAGTTTCTCTGCAGTTTTGATCATCACACACTTCCTTGTTAAAAATAAACTGAAGTCATTCTGAGTCCTCTTTAACCAGCTACGTTCCCCGGTTAGAAATCGCTCCCCTGAGCCTCAAACTCGTCCCTCCAAGATCTAATTTCCTCTCCAGAAATGGTCCTCATTCACAGCTCGGCTGCTGCTGCTTTCTCCACAATAACTGTCTTCTTTCCCCACATATCAACTTTTCAGGTACAAATTCTTGATAAGAAGTTGGACTTAAGCAATGTGCAGTCCCGCTGCGGCTCCAAAGATAATATAAAACATGTACCCGGTGGTGGCAATGTGAGTAGAAGTGGGACGTTGGCCCCGTGGCAAGCTGCAGGCATGCAGATGTTGCCAAAATATTTTTCTTGTTGCTTCTACTGAATGCATCTTCACAGAGGAGCAGGATGTCCGAGTGCACGAAACCTCCCGTCTGTGTGAAACCTCGACTCCCCCAACACTCCGTTAACACCCTCTATTAACAGTTTCATTGAACACACACACAGTCATGAGCATTTCATACTGTCTCTAAAGAAGTAGTAGTAACTAGAAAAGTACTTTCCTGCCTGTAGTTTTCACTCTGCATGAGCCGGATCGTAGCTTTTAATGAGTAGAAAAAATATTCTGATACTGTATTTAAGGTGAATATTTGAAAACCAAACCATGAAAACACCCATCAGCTCAAAGTCCTGCATTACAAAACCTTTTTCCAGTAAAGTAATGGAGTATTGTTATTAAAATGTAAAGTATGAGAGCTGAAAGTATTGATATTGCAGTAAAATGATCCCTGTCAGTGTTTTTCTGTCACATCTGATGTTCGTTGCATTAATATTCCTGCTGCATTAGTGTGTACGTTGCATTTTGCTGCTGCAGATGTTTAAAGTCGAACTCACTTTGTAAAATTGAAGACCAGTTTAATTAACAATAAAAACATCATATTCTATGGGATCATCAGATTTCTGTTGCTAGTAACTGAAGCTGTCAGGCAAAAGTAATGGAGTAAAGTGTTTACTCTTCATCGTCCAGCCTCTCAGGTGTCGTAGACTCGTCAAACAGCGTGATGTGATGCTCATGGTCTGATGTCGGCCTGATAACTCTGTTGAATCTGTGCTCGTCAGTTTGTGATCCGTGTTCAGAAGGTCTTCCTCCCACACTGCCCCCCCCCCCCCGATAAACAACATGCATGAGTCCTGTGTGTTGGTGTTTTGGTTCTGACTGATCCTGCAGGATCAGATGCTCTTTACCAACAGAAAATCTATCAAACACGTCTCAAATCTTAAATCTGGTGGGGTTAATTGAACTTATTGTGTCATGACCCTGTGAGGAGGAGGAGGAGGAGGATGAGGAGGAGGAGGAGGAGGAGGAGGAGTCTGTGCTCGCTAACAGAGCGTCTCTGTCCTCGTCCTCTCCACCGATCTGAGCCTGTTGTGATGCGATGAGATGACCTCAGCTGAGAGACTGAGCGCTTTGTGTCGAGACACAGTCACGACAGGAGAGTCTGAGATGAGGTCATCATGACGAGAAATCAAACAAATCAATGCAGGTTCAAGAAAAGCTGAAAGAGAACGATATACTAAACATTTTTCACCCAAAACTGGATCATTTCCCCACATTTTGTTATTAACGTGGTTAAAACTGTGATATTAGTGCAAACCTTTAATATCTAACTCAGATTGTCTCTGTCTGATCGGTCTGTTATTGATCCGTAGCAGTTGTAGCAAACTAACAGTTTCTAGGATCAGTTCGTGTGTTAGTTGCATGCAAACTTAATCAGGAGTCATGAGTGTTTTTTGTTTTTTTGTTTTTTTCTGGATGAAAACTGTATTTCTCTCCTCTCTGCTTTTGTCACCTGCACAGGTTCAGATTGTACACAAAAAGATCGATCTGAGCAACGTGACGTCTAAATGTGGATCAAAAGACAACATCCGTCATAAACCAGGTACGTTTGGATTCACGACGAGTTAAAACCGGCTTCAGTCGAGCAGCTGCAACAGCTGTGCATCAGTGTCAATGAGTTAATGAAATCAGTTACAGAAAGAGAACAAGTACTTTTACTTTTGATATTGGAGGTACATTTGATGGATAATCTGGTGATTGATTATCGGCCTAAAGTAGAAGAACTCAGCACATTTATGTGTCGGCATATTTCCCAAAAATCATGAACTTCAGCATAAATCTGCACTTTAACTTCAGTGTGATTCTGAATGCAGGTTCGTTTTAAGAATTTACACTGTTGTTAAATATATAATGTGACATCATGATAGAAGTTGGCACTATTTAGAGCGTAGAAACACAGAGTTGATTTAAAAAAACATTAAAGAGCAGCAAACACTGAAATACTTTTGTAATTTGTCGGAGCATCAATAAATTAGTGTGAGGTCAAAGATGTTTTGTGTGTTTTATCGTCTTTTTCACAGAAAATTTTCAACTGCACGTGAACTCTGATTTTAACTAGTGATTTCATTTAGAAACTGTGAAGATAAACTGGTGGAAAACTAAACATTTACTACTTTTTCCCTTTGACTCCTTATGTTTTCTTTTTATATTTATTTGTGTTGATCGGTCGTCTTTATCCTGACTCTTTTTATTATACTGATACACACCAGCTCACATGTCTCTATTTAAATATTTATATGTATTATGTTTTTTATCAGGTGGAGGAAACATTGAGATCAAAAATGAGAAGATTGAATTCAAAGTTCAGTCCAAGATCGGCTCTCTGGACAACATCGGCCACGTTCCCGGAGGGGGACAGAGAAAGGTGAAAACATCACGACCTCATTGGTCAATAAACCACTTTGCTTCTTCAGCACTGAATGTTTCCGTTTCAGGGCCAAAAGCTTCAGCAGACAGTTCAGACTCACCTGAGAGCAGCACATCACACAGATGTGTGTCTCAGGGTTTCTAAAGGCTTTGCACAGCTGGAATGAACATCTGTCCTGGATAATCACAAACACTAAGCGCAGGTGTTGAGTGTTGGTTAATGTTCTTCTGACAGACGGTGACAGACAGCAGTGAAGTCCAGTTATCTTTGCAGTAAAGCTTATTTATCACAACAAACACAACAGTGTGAACTAGCATCACATTAAGTCATTGTAGTATTTTGTTAATGATGCGTTTACAGAACGCAGGAAGTTTCAGAGTGCAGACAGACGCCTTCTGGCCCTCAATGCAGCACACAATCACAAGTAACCAGCACTGAAACTCAAAGGTTTCCACACAAAAACACACATTTAGGAGCTTAAAATGGCTCCTTCATCCACCTCTCATCCTCCCTGACATCAGCACCCCCTCCCTCTTTTGTTCAAACCTTCATCTTCTCCATCCAGCTGATTATAAGTTCACCATGATTTATTGATTATTTGTTTTCTTTCTGACTTTCAGTTGTTGTTTTCTTTCAAACATTTGTGTTGCATTTTGATTTCTGTTGATGCCATCACGTGTATTTTCGTTGCATGTCTTGTCATGTCCCTTTGCTGGGGCTCCTGTGTAGAGGGAGAAGGGAAAGGATGCAGAGGGGAGTTCATCAGGCAGCCCCTCAGCCCCCTCCCCCGCTGTCACCCCCCCTCAGTCACCTCAGACTGTCCCTTCAGCATCCATCACACCCATGTTGACGAACCCCCTCATAAAGATTGAGGACTCCTGTAAGTACTCACAAGCTGTGTGTTGTAAGTTTTACAAGCAGAAGAAGAATTATTACAAACAATAACCTCAGTGATTTTTCACTGGTTTCACTGTAAAATCTGACAAACATTATTTTTCCAGTACGACAGCAGTGACACTGCATGGCCAAAAGTCTGCAGACACCTGAACTTATCGACAGTGTGTGACGGTTGGATGTCTTTGTTAAACTTCAGGCTGTAATCAGCTGATTTAACAGCCTTCACTGTTGGACCTTTGCTGAAAGGATTCACACCAAACACAGCATATTTGATCCAAGATTGTCTATAAAATATACAAAACCTGAAATACATCATTTTTATCTGAAAGGATGCTGCTTTATGACCCCTTTTTATATTTTGTCACCTGCTTTAAATATGTGTGTTGAGTTGTGACAGTGAAGAGTCACTTCATCAGTACG
>JAPZDZ010000014.1:2551320-2566637 GCA_029783805.1 Acanthurus tennentii | reverse complement strand
TTTTGAGTTTTTAATGGGTGTGTATTGGTCAGAATGCTTTCCGCTCCTTCTCTTTTTTCTCTCTATCTTTCAATTATTTTTAGCCATAGAAGTTTCACAACTTCTTCATACTTTGCCCTCCAGAAACCATGCAGATTTTAAAATGTTCAGCTCTTTAAGGCCCTTCTTAGCTCTTAGTTTGCATTTCTTCATTTCACTTCTCAGCAGTGACACTGCATTTTCAGCATGAGATGTATTTTTCTGGTTCTTTCTCCCTTATTTCTTAATCACCACTCCTACACTTCTTGCCACCTAAAAACAGCCTTCACAAAATTTAAGAAACAAAAAAGGGGTGTGTGACTTGGGAGCTCCTAACAAGTGATCTAAGTCAAACATCTAGGCAGCAGCCCTAATCAGGCTCCAGAATATTATCTGGGATGAGGCTAACGATGAAAAATAAGGGAGACACTGTCTTGTGCTTCCTTACAGGTGTGCTTGGGACGCTCTGGCTGCTGGAGCCCAGCGGTGTGGAGTTCTCTGAAGACGTGGACAGCTGGCGTGTGAGGGGGCTGTGAAGGGACGGGTGCATGTTGGCCAGAGTTGGGCAGGGGGAGCTTGAGTCCAGGAACAGTTTGGGAGAGGCTGGAGGAGACAGGGAGGTTTAAATGATCACTCAGTGTCTTTAGACAAATCAACACTTAGAGTTTCAATTCTCTCACCATAAAACTTCAATTTCACAAAAAGGACCTTAAAACAAGTACATTTAAGCCACCAATGTAAGGCTCGGTCTTAAAACAGGGCTCGTTCAGAGACTCACAGTCAGTCCTGTCCAGCGAGTGCTCTCTTAACCTCTTGCGGCTGTAGTTCTTGTCGAAGGGCCCTAACGGGGTGGAGTGGGCCTGCAGCCGCTCTATCTTGCACACAGCCTGGCCCTCGAGCCTGGCTGTGTTCAGAACAGCACTGCTGCTGCTGCCCACACTGCTTTCCACTGTCCTTGGCTTCTCAGCACGGTTCTTATAGTGGCCCAGTCCTGCAACACCAGAAACCATGGTTATCATACAAAATATTTCATCATTTCCACTGAATATTTTTAATATGGAACAAAGTCTCCTTGCATGTTCTCCTGTACTGGAAAACCTCTGTGCCATTTGTACTTACTGACTGCCATAAGTGAGTTGGTGAACTTGTGCTTCTCTTTGGACGAGGACAGCTTGTGTTTGAGGGAGAGTTTCTTGAGTGGTTTGCTTCTCTCCAGTGATTTGGTCTGCCACTGGCTCTTCATCACCTGCTGCAGACGTAGGCCTATACAAACATCTGAGGGAGAAGTAAACACAAACAGACTAAGTCTTAAAACATTAAAAGTTCAAGTCTTAAAGGGGACTTTGCCAGCACAAAGCCGAGTATCAAGTGTAAACCTGGATACATCATATTTGCCTTCTGCAGTGCAACTCTGTATTTCACAACAGCATGCAAGATTTATGGTAAGCCACAGGCAATCTTCTATAAAAACCAAGTATCTTGTTAACTTGCAAATGTACATACAACTTTGTTCCAATTATTTATTAGTCTGAAGCAGTTCCTGTTTTGTAATTGACATGAAACTAAATAAATTCTTTAGTTGTTAAAAACAAAAAATGGCTTCAAATGAAAATTCAGATTCTAAAGCAAAATGGATACTGTTATCACTGAAAGGTGAAAGGAGCCAAGCACTCAGAATATAACAGTCATTTGGGGAATTTGACAGACATTACAAGTAAAAAACTGACGGTCTAAATTGCTAAAACTCTTCTCTGAAGAACTTCCTGGTGAGAAGTGTTTGAGCAGCCACTCCTTGTTTGTCTTCCTCTCTAGATGTAAAGTAGGAAATGACTGCGTAAACTGTAAGAGGAGCCCAGCACTGACCATCAGGGAAGGAGAGGATGGGATGAATGCCAAGATCCAGTCTTGACAGGCGCTCCAGGGTGGGCAGCTCATACTGAGGGTCCTCTCTGGGGGTGGGCCAGCCACCACACATAACACAGCTGGGGTTAACCCTGCAGTTACACTGGATACAGCTGTTTCTCTGGGACTGTGGGTGGATAAAAGGTTACAAATCATGTAAAGCTCGACTGATTCAATTAATGATTCAGCTTCTACATCAACACATAGAAACAAATAACTCAGTGAAGAATAAATGGCTTCTACAATTGAAAGCACTGAATGCACCTGCATTAAATTACAGAATTAATGTGAAAATCACTCAGCAGAACTCGAGTGAATAAAATAGAAAAACATGGAATTTGGGGGAAAAAAAAAAAAATCAGGAAATTTCACTGGATTCTATAAACAAGAATTGCTTATTGTACTCCTTGCTGTTCCGTGTTACTTAAATAGAGTCAAAGAACCTCAAAGAAGGGTGCAGTGAGTACATAAAAGACATTAAATGTCTCAAAAAACCCTGAGCTTCGGAGGGAAAAGCTTCACACAACAATCACCCAACGGGTCTCTTATTTCTCAACTAAAGCTTGGGAGTCGTCACAAGAGTGATTACTATTCTGTGTTGTTTGCCCTAGATTTTTCATCAGCAGGTCAGCCATCTCTGCTTTGTACCGCTATTTGAAATAAACAACTGAAATTGTCAAAGATAGTAGCCTTACACAACCAAGATGTCTTAGAATAAAAGTCACCACCTTCACTGCACTTCAGTGTCAAACCCGCTAATACAAGCTCTCCCTCTCAGTCCGTTTAACATGAAAGCCTTGTGTGATTCAGTGACGGTTTTACACTGACCATATACAGTTTGTAAGCGTGTGGTAGCCTATAGACAGACAGTAGCACTCACCTTGCCGTTGAGGTTGGGCACCGTGTTGGGCTGAATGAGCCGCCGTCGTCGACAGCTGACTAGAGGTCGTGTACGGGCAGCCACACACGTGCTGTCATAGGCCATCGGCTGCTGGTGCTTGGTGTCTGCACTCTCTGCCATCCTATCAGACGCATCCAACAGAGCAGATAGATTAAAATTTTACCCCTCTAAATGCAACAAAAACACACATTTTTTCCTCAAAAAACTATCAAGTTTATGAATTCATTTACATGGAAAATGTGTGTTTTTTTGTACTGAAAGACATTAACACAATTAAATGGAAGATTTTAGAGAGGCTCATCTTCAACTTGAAGACATAGATATATCCATAGATATGTTAAAATATTGTAAGTTAATATCAGTTAAAGATGGAGAATCAACAGTAACATCAGGCTTTAAAAGGTGATAGTTAAAATTTTTAACAGCCCTGTAAAATGGCTTGTGATATTCAACCAACAAGAAGTATTTTTCAACCTTTATTTTAAATCAGTTTAAGAAACTGATCCCTCTTGTGGATCAGAGAGCAATAAAATGAGGGAACCATCATCAGCCATACCTGCTGAGGACGCCGTTGACTGGTTGTGCATTTTGACTTTTTAAAGGGCCAGCATCTGTGTTGGCGATGTGGGCGGTGCCAGAGTGCTCCAGCCGTTCTGAACCAACATCCTGCATCAAGAGATAAGACAAAACCAGTGAGATTACACCTCGTGTCAACTGGCACGATAACAGGATGACCAAAAGCTCTCAGCAAATGAAACTACATATCAGACCGACAGAATGATCCCATTCCTGTGGCCTTGAATCATTCTGTGTAGACTTGTGAGGAGGGCCCAGTTCCAACAAAACTTGACTTCAGATTTCACACACAAATCAACATGATTCAATGGTTCCATTTAAATGGCAATTATCACGTGACTTGTTTCTACAATTTGGAGGTTTCACTAATTCCACACTAGACAGGTTTTATTTTTCTAAAATATTCATTCAGCGGGAGATGACTTTTGTTTTAAACCAACATAATCACTCAGAAAAAGAAAGAAATTACACCATTTAAAAACTTTTAAAAAAGGGAGAAACTTGGACTAGACTAAAGGCCACTCCTGCTGTTAAACTAGTTTCACAATTTTACAAACATTATTAAAATATCCAGAGAGACAGAGATCATGTGATAAGTTACTTTGTAATTATAAGGAAATGAATGTTGAGGGAGCTTATTAAACAAAAGCTCTTCTATGTGGTTCACGCAGAGACATGAGACACAGAAAAACAAAACAATTTCCTGTGAGCACTGAACATTTCGTTTGTATGATGATGATTTGTCAAGAACAAACAACTTTAATATTTCACAGATTATCAGGAACCTCTGGACAAACATTCACCTAGAAATAAACCCTTCAATGCTCACACAATTCAGACACTGAAGAACGATTCTTCTAAAATTCTTTCTAACAAGTATGATTCCCACTTTTCACAAGTTGTATGTCTTTATGTTGGCTGACATGTTACTAAAACAGCATTTAGATGTTTTTTTAGATGTTTGAAGCTTAAAGATTTTTAATCTGGTGTTGTTTGAATCTTTGTTCCTAGAGATACGAACTGAACTACAGTTAAACAAGTTTTTTGAGGCTAATTCTTTTCATTACATATTCACATAAAGTGTGGGTTCCTTTAACACCTGCTTCTCTCTCCAGGTTTTCATTATTACAACGATACACCTCAAGAAAAATAAATTTGCTTGAATGATGCAGCGCGAAATACAAAGAGGTGCACAAGTCAGACGTGAGGACACTTCACACTGAAAGAAATCTTAGGTGATGAGTTTGCTTAAAGGCTGTGGTTTTAAAAATTTAATTAGGTTTGGTTTTGGTTTGTATTAAGCTTTGTTTTTGGTTTGTATTCATTTGTATTAAAGAGACCGAAAACGACCAAAGCAAAGCCATACGAGAACCCCACCCTGTGCTTACCTGAGGATTTACAGGCTCTGTCTTCACTTCTGTCCCACCTGCAGACATTACGCCAGGAGCAACACCACCCAACTCTACTGAGCCCTACAGAACCAAGACCTGAGTGTTACACTTCATCCCAGATGATTAATCAAAGGACCATGTCTATGTGACCAACTGAAAGAAAAGCTCTGTGTTGTTCTGCATATAATCCAACTTAGCAACACTGCTAATTTATTTTTCTGGTATTAAACACACATGAACTTGTAAATAAAAAGACTGGTACTAACACAAGCGTGAGTGACTGACCTTGCTGGCGCGGATCTGTCTGTAGATGTCGGTTTGCTGTCGGATGCGGTACTCCAAGTCCGAGATGTGGGCCTGAAGCCAGTTCCAGTGGCTGATGATAGCAGCTCTCTCCACGGTGTAGCGGCTCTCTGCCCTCTTCCATCTGGGGGTCAAAAAAGAGTACAGGTGTTTTTAGGCGAACAGATGAGTTTCTGGATAAATTCTTGAAACAAAAAGTCCTTCTACCCTATCAAACATACTATCTAGCTTCTGTAAAAATTTGGACACCATGAAAAAAATTTTAAAAAAAGAAAGTGAAAATTTTCAAATAAATGACTACACCAATATTCATTTGAAGACAGTATAAACAGTTAATTATAGAACTTTTTTGTCTACTGAATATGAAAGAGCTTTTCTAGTTGCCGCTCTGATTTCAGTCAGTTAAAATGTATTTTTCAAAAGCAGAATTTTGAATTTTTTTTCCGGTGTACACTCAAGTACAGTGAATGTCTGAACTCTACTGATTTTTATTCTATCAAACTTTATAAACTGACATATTAATAACACACTAAAATTGTTTTCTACGAGCACATTAAATGAGGCTTAGAGCATTTCCCTCGTCAGACTGCAGAGGTCAGTGAAACAGTATTATACATAGCTCCTAGAAATGGCAACTGCAGGCACCCTTGAAAATCATTATAGTCCAAAAAAACCCAACAAATAATTTGATTGGGAATCCATCATAACAGTGGGAGAATGTGAAAAATTAGGGTTTTTATTTCATTAATTTAATCCATGTCAGAGAATGAATTCCAACTGAGAGCAGAGTACTCCATTTTACCAGTATGACACACAGAATGGGCATTTCAAAGGCAGACATGAGGAAAATGTCTGCTCTTGCACTGTGCAGCAGTGACCACAGAGGGCGCTGTTTCATCATAATATGGGCTGCAGTGACCGTGACTGAACAATGAAAAAAATGACTCAGATGGCAGACAAAGATAGACCTTGCACTCCTCTGCGCTTTCTCCTCCCCACACCCGTCTCTGTTTTCAATTTTCTGAGCTCCACCAGAATGGAGGAAGTCGAGAAAGGCTACTGCTGAAAGAGGGAGAAGAGATGGCAAAGGAAGGGGAGGAAAGGGAAGGGAAGGAAGAGGGGAGTACAAGAGGGACAACAAGGACAAGGAAGCTCTGGCAGCCTGTAGAGGAACAGACGGGCTTTTAAAGCAATCTACAGGCCACAGGGCGCTGGAGGGGGTGGGGCTGGGTCAGGGAACAGTGCGGCAGACACTGGGATAACCAATAATCCAACCAGGCTTCCTGTCTTATTGTGGAGCTGAGTGGAAGAAGAGTTACATTGGCTTTGATGCAGACATCAGCCACCAAATAGTTCAATCAAAGATGTCTTGAGTGCTGTCTTTTCTCAGCCACAATATTTAGCAATCTATGGCTTCACTGCAATAAAGTATCAAGGACACTGCTGCAAATATAGCTGCAGTGTTACCTGCTAATAACATTTGCTTTTTTTCCTTAAGACTATTCTGCATAGATAAACAACATGTTCTGTTCATTCACACAGGATGGTGATTGTTCACCATCAATGCAACACTCCAGAACACGCCCATGACTGAAGCATCCGATCAATGCACTGGTAATTCGTTTTGCATCCCTAAGTCCCTGTGGAGGACCATCTTAGAACAACACTGGTGGCGCAAAGTGTGTCACACAATCTACTGCACAAATCAGCCTGTGCCTGTGTGCCTATGTGGCTGAGTGCCTGTGTGCGATTCACTGAGTTGTGGGGGGACAACTAAGACCGGGTTTAATGCCCCCCTGGGGTGAAATGTAAAATAATTTTAATAAGATTCATACTGAGAATGATAGAAAAAAACTGTGCATATATTGTAGTGAGCACACATCTATGTGAGTAAGGCCACATTCTGTAGAAAATGGAGACTAAGACCTGATTTGAAAGAGGGAGGAACTAAGGTTGAAAACAGTGGAACCCAGCTCCAGCCCAAGGACTGATTTAATGGGCTAGAACTGGTCCACTGGACTAGAACTGTAAACTACTAGTTTAGATTATAGAGTAAGAAATGCAGGAGGAGCTAAAATCGTAATTTAGTGAAATATTACCACACAAAGGTCATTAAAAGTCTAGTGACCTTAATTGTCAGAGTGACGGAGGAGGATGAGGAGGGTTTAGTTAGCAACCCCCCTCCAATCAGGACATATTTTCCTCCCCCCTCTTTCCACACACAAAGCACCAGCAGCAATCACTACAGCCGTCGTTCTCTAGCTGTCAGCACTTTCTCCATTGTGGAGCTTCTCTGGATGCAGCACATATGTTGTACGTTGCTGGGCACCCCTGTACCATACTGTCCCCTCCAAAATCAACACAACTGCTCAAAAAACTCAAGTCAAGCTTTTCACCAAAAACTACAAGGGCTCTGGACTGAAAGCTAGACAATGTGTCAGCTGGCCCCTCTACACCTAAGAGAACCCATTTTCTTATGGATGCTTTCAAAGACTAACATTATTTCAGGTGCTTTTCATATTGCACTGCAAATAAAAAATCCCCAAAACAATATTAATCACTATTTAAATGTCAAAGCAAATGCACTTTTGTTCATTCATCATTTTGCCTTCCTCTGTCACACAGTGTCTTTGTTCATCTTGGAGAGGAGTGTGCTTCTTTTGCATATAGACACACACAGTCGGTTGATGGAAGGAGATTTCCTGTCCATTTGTCTGCAAGGAGCAGTCTGATTATTCTCTGCAGTAAGTAATATGTATTTCTTTTAAAATTGCTTATTTTGTTTTCACCTTGCTCTATGGCCACATGTTAAGCATGTATGTACCTGGTCCTGTATTAAAAGGATACAAGTACTTTGGTAGAAGTACTATAATCAAGAGCGTAGTCCTCTTAAGTGACAGTAGCCTCTTGTTCTGCTACACATCATACTATCAATGAAAGCTCCACCCTCTTGTCCAAATATGGTCACTTCTGACTCCAAGGACACAAGACAGTGATGGCCACATTGACAAACTCACAAACCGCCCACAAACCAATGGGTGACATCATGATGGCTTCATCTGTTACTTAATATATTGACACAACGGACAAAGATAGAGGGAGAGGGAGATGTCTGTCTATGGTTCGATCCCATCCCATATTTTGTTGTTGTTGTATTTTTGTTTGTTTGTGTTGTTTTTCCAAGTGCTAGCAGGTAAAAGGTAGCTGTCTGAGGTGCTACCCAATATAGGAAGAAAAAGAAAATAAGGGGGAATGGTTAGCTGTCCAATTTGGTGGTAAAGCCTCATTTGATTCTCTCACCATGTACACTATTTTTTGTTTTTCCTGCCCACCCCAGCTGCCTTTTGCTACTGCCCTGCTCATTCACACACAGAATAGTGAAACTGACTCCCATCCTGCAGGTATCCTAGGGGAATTCTGTGACCCCATGATTCCCACAAGATTACACAAGATGGATCGGACTACATCATTACTGCTGCAGACAGTTTTCTTGAAGTATGCTGCTGCAAAGTTTTTTTTTCTCATCTAATTTTGATTTTTTTATTTTCTGAGAGGTCAAGGGTCCTCAAATCATTCTTCTACAGTAGTTAAATGCTGCACCATCCACAATGTTCAGTGTAAACTTTACAAAAATAGGGTTATACAAGGCCTTACAGTGAAGCTGTGATGCAGACTATGTTTTCTAAATGCATTTACTGGGCTGCCAAACATATCCTATCTTAACTGAATGGGCACTTCTGACTGGGCTAAGGGTGCACTCATATACAGTATATATTGTGAAGGAAAACCTTACTATTGTATTGAGGCTACCAAATAAACACAACTGACTCCAACTGTAGAAAAGAAAACACCTTGTTTACCAAGACCACACCTGATTTAGAAAGGGCAGTTATTTCAGTTTTATATGCTTTATATGATAACTTAAGATAATTTTCACTTTATCATGCTTATGTTTACATTTGAAACATGAGCTCTATATAAAAATCTGCCAAAAGGACAAGGTAATTAGTAAATGTAACGCAAACCAAAGACCTGCACACATTATGCCCTTCCATATGTATTGCAATAAAACCACTTTGCAATTATGCCTCACAAACCATTCAGTCATTAGTCATGTTCAGTAATAAGAACAAAGAAAACTACAGTTCTATATTAATTCTCTGTTCTTTAGAGTCAAAGATTCCAAAGCACGTTAAGAGAGCTGATATTATCCAAACACTGAAACATTTGAAACAGCTTAATTTTCTATGTTTATTCTAATATGCCATGTCTGGAGTTTCACAGGACAGCTGGTTAAAACTCATCTTTTACAGGAGAGCTCCAGGAGTCAGGACTGTGAACAAGGCAGGGCCAAAAGGGTGTGGGGAAGGAAAACTAGAGAGGGTAAATTCAGCCAGAGAGCTGCAGCAGTCATTACATAAAAGAGGGGGGTTATGTAATGCCTGTGGGTTCGTGTTGAGGAACTTGGGCAGAGTTAAACACATCCAGATGTGTCAAAAGGGACAGAAACCTATACTATACAGGCACTCGCATACAAACATAAATACACTTACACACACAGAGTGGAACGAAAAAAGGGAAGAGTTACTCAGACTGCACAGTAATGCTGAGCCATGAGCATGAAAGGCATGCTGTAGTCTCAGTCAACCTAGTTACCCTAGTTCACAGGCAGCAGGAGGACAGGCATTTAAGCTGTTATCGCATAAAGATCATACAAATGTACTCTGGATGACCTATCTCCAGTTTTATCATCTAACAGATGCAAAGTCTGCAAACCCAGGTGCATTTTGGTGCTGGTCAGATAACAGAATTTCAGACATTTTAATTGTTCTAAGCCATTATGTAAGCTCTGAGATTTCCCGATGAGCATTATTGTTGCCTCATAAGAAACTGTGCCCACTCACTTCTTAACACAGAACAGCCTATGCTTCTTGTAACATGCCTAAACAGATTTATCATGAATATCTTCTTCTAGTGTAGTCATTTTAGTCATTCTGCAGCTACTACAAAAGCAAGATTTTAGCTCTGAAGCTTGCAGCACCCACATCCTACTACAGGCCTTTATGGACATCACATTCACAGACAGACACACTGGCTAGAGCAAAAAGGCCCTGCAGCATAAGCATGGCAACAGATGTTGGCTGGCCCCCAATCCTCTAAGATACGGGAAACCACGTCTACAATATAGACAGGGATGACGGGATTAGTTGTAAGCAGTGCAATGCAATCCAAACAAGCAACCCAAATAGGTTATTTTACACACTGCTGTAAACTCAGCTGACATTAAATAATTTAGGTGCTGCTGCTTGAAGAAGTCATTTGATTGTCTGTAGTGTTGACTGGCGTAGTGCTGTAAGCCATTATTAGACAACTGGGATAAAGTGTTGGTTGCGAAAATGTGACATTACAAGTATATGCATCCATCCCTATTGCTGGAAAACTAGTGTGTTCGCGGTGAGGTATGTTTTCTCCCGTGCAGGGTCGGGAGCTGAGAACCAGCTCTTTACTTGTTGTGGGATGCATGATTATACAACATGCATCAGACAGCTGCTTATGAAGGCATTACAGCTGGTCAGTTTTAAATTTCCATGGCAGCTTACACTCAGTGTACAGAGAATTATTAGGCTTGTGTGTGCTACCATTTGGCAACCATTCGCAAACCTGTGCGTGACAGGTGCTTTTGAAGCAGCAACACAAAAACTTTCACAAATGGCTTATTCAAGAACATCTGAGCACATTAACGTAGCTCTCTGGGCCTGCTCTGTTTAAATCAAAGCACATAATTCTAATGTATTGTGTAACAAGTAATACGGGTCAACAATTCTTGTGCCCTTGTAAGACATGGCTGAACCAATTAACTGTCTAATGTACTCAGGTCAATTTTTTTAAAGCAAAAAAATAAATAAAAATGACATGGAGTGGCTCAGGGTCCAAAAATAACATCCACTAAACGCTATACTATTCTATACTTAAAAAGGTACTAAAAAATAAGGAGAATCTCTACCCTGTTTTGATGGTATTTATGTGTGTGTGCGATTTCTGTGTCAGAGTTTTACACAAATGAATCAACCAGCATAAACACATGCACACTTTTGTACAGCTATACTTGGGAGGGCATTTATCAACATAATGCATTTCCTAGTCCCTTACCAAAACCTTAACTATAAAAACTAAATCTCTGACCACAACCCTTATCCTGCTTACCCTAAAACCAAGTGTTAACCATAAAAACAGCCCTTCTAAGGCCTGTGAAAAAGTGAGGACCAGCTAAATGTCCTCAATTTCATGGTGTAAAATTCAAATGAAGAAAAATTGGTTCTCACAAAGATAGCTGTATAAAGGGGCACACGCACTACATATTGCACTCATGTGCACTATTAAAACACTGAAATCTACATTGATATGTATGACAAAGTGCATGGATGCCAACAGACTTTATGGTGCAGCCAAGTCCTTGTAAATTTAACTTAACTCTATGCTCAGTCTGTTCAAACTAAAAACCCTTTGCCTCTCAGCTTCTTGTACAACGATGGCTAACCCTTACCCTGAAGCTAATGGTGCGCCTGAGAGCTGCTCTCCACTGTTTAAGACAAAGCTTTAGTAACAACTCAACAGATCTCTTCCACTTATTTTGTAATCCAAACACAGGCAGGAGGCTGAAAGAGGCTTTAAAATTAATTAATTCAGTTGTTAATTGTGGTACCTTTTAAAGTAAAGAAGATGCAAAACATTTATCTTTGTTCTCAGCCATATTTCTTCAGCAGACAAAGGACACCAGTGAATTTTTTGGCACAGAGCATACAGGAGCAAGGGACCAAAAATAGTATTAGTGCCCCAATACTGCCCAGTATACTTTAGCGCACCTGTCTGGTGAAATTTATCTTTAACATGTACTAAACATCTTAGCTATGCAATTACAGCAAGTCATTTATGTACATTCAGTAACAGCAGCTTTATCAAACTGATTTGAATATTATTTTTTTAGTCTGCTGTGGTGGAGTTTTCCACACAAGCTGTGGTCAACTTTCACTGTCTTTTACAGTTCCACCCTTCAAAGTTTAATACTATCCATTGGCCAAAATAACAAAACAGAAATATTATCTCACTCAAAATGTCGACAATTTTTGGAGAACTTTTTCTCACACTGTGAAATTCGCTGAAGTTTACCACAGTGACTACTGTTGAATGATGTAGCTGCCTCACAATAAACCCTTGCAATGTTAAGCCACTGGAGCACTTTCATGGTAAACAGGAAAGAGATGTGTCATGTTTTCTGGAGCAGATGATGTACTGGAGCTCAGAATGAAGAAGATGAGACAAAAATGAGTTTAAGGCCAGATATATTGCCTTGTTGTTTAAGTACAATAAAGTGTGCTCAGAGAAAAAACACAGACGCTCTGTTGATCTAAGGAGAAGCCTTTCCATTGTGTTAAGGCAGCTGCCTTACCCCTAATGCTTTATCTAAATATCTCTACTTAAACCAGAAATAATTAAAATAGATATAGGTAGCATTAAATAGGCTTTTTGGTGACTGTTTTGATAATGTTAGACATATTTGTCCAAGTTTACCTAAAAAAAAATATCTGTGATTCTTTGATGAGAATAATTAATGCATTTTGCCTAATTGAGCTGACTGTGACATTTAAATTTGTGTATTCAGGTTTACAGAAGAAAATGACAGAATTTTGTAGTGAGAATTAAGAATAAGAAATTCAAATTACTGTCTGCATGTTACTTTTGTTGACATGATCAATTACATTCAGTGACATGTTACTTCACTCTCAGTCAACTTGTATGTTGCTCACTGTTCAAAATGACATGCTAGAGATTTTTACACTGACTGATCTAATACCTCCTTGGTTCTAAATAGCACAAAACACAGTATTAATAGTTTAGAAGCAATATTTCTACTTTGAATCAGGCATGCAGCACGCACGCACACTTCCTGTTATGCTAAGAAGATATTTAGGTCAAGGGTCTAAAGTCAACACAGTAAAGGATAATAAAAATCAGTGCTCTTAGCTACATTGTTAATAATCTACCCAATCCTACACAGGTCAGTAAGTCCATTAACGCCTCTGACCCACCTGCTGTATTTTTTTTCCCTTCCACAGGCTAATGACACAGAAATGAGTTCAATGGTGTGAACTTCCGATTGAATACATTAGCAAGTTCTTGCTAAGGTAAACCTGACATCACAACAGGCAGCAAGTGAAAACATAAACCACCTTCTACAAAACCACTACCACCCCCAACTCTCTGTTTCCTCTTGGTTTCAGTTTAAATCAAAACATTCACTGGCTCTGTGGGCGCTCACTTGTTCACTCTGCAGATAAACAGAACGTTCAGTTTCAGCCTTGGCCCTCTCAGGAGGAAGAACTGTGTGACTAGAGAGCTTTTTACTTCAAGTCCATTTGAGCCTGTGCGTTCTCCACAGGGTGATACCACCCACACGACTACACATGCTCTCTGATCGAATGGTATCTCTACCCCTCCCTGGAGTTTGACCCCACCACTACTGAGGCAGACTAGGCAGTTATGATTGTCATTAGCACCTGCTAGGTTTGAATAGCATATTGCAGGGCCTAGAAATACAGGGACTTTCACAGGACTGTAAAAGAACCCAGAACAGTACATAAGCTATTCCCAAACACTACAGATTCATGTACATATAAAAAGTTATGAATGATCTTCTTGTTTCAGTTGGTGATGGCACATTTACTTACATTTTCACATGTCGCTGCTCAATGTCCACTCTGGCCAGTTCCTCCTCCTCCATGTCAGAGTCCCCTCCAGAGCTACTTTCTGTAACATCTGAGTCAAAGGCGCTTTCTGCAGAATGAAGGTTAGCTGATCCACTCAGATACAGCCTCTCCAGTTCCAAGGGCATGGCGCCACTTTTCAGGAAGCGACTGAGGCTGTCTCTGTTGTTTGAGGAAGAGTGGCGTCCAGTCCTCCATGTAGCTGTGGGGGTTGCCATCTCTGTTTTGCGGTTACCAGCAAGTAGCCGGTTGAGAGCTGAGTCCAAGAAGCCACTCAGCTGCTGCTGAATGTGCCGCTCTACCTGCTTGGCCTGTACAACCTGAAGACGTTTGCGCAGGCGCCGTAGTCTGCCTTCAATCTCAACTTGACGGCTGCTGTTGAGAATGGTGCGCTCCCTAACGTGAGCATCAAGGCTGTCCGAAGAAGAACTACAGGGTAGAAGAGGCTGTGGTGCAGGTGTGCAAGATGGAGAACCCTGCTGACTGCTACCTGGTCTCTCCCTATCAAAACCTTGTGGCTGACTGGTAGGTGTGTGTGAATCAACCTCCTCTAAATTTGCTTGTTCAGTGGGGTTAGAGTTGTCCTGGGTAAAGGGGGAAAGTGCAATAGACTGAAGCACTGGTGGTTCAAGATTTTTTCCATCTGTATTTTGAGAAACCCCAGAGGAATGCTTCTGTTTAAGGGTTCCTTTTACTGGGATATTCCCTGATAAGGTAGCTGTCAAGGTATCAGAGTCCAAGGGCAGGTTCTGGGACTGAGTGTCTGTGGTGGCTGAGGGCTTGTCGCCATTCACTGCCACCACACAGCCAGGGTCAGACTTAGAGGCCAGCTTTTTGGCCAGGCCATTGACAGGTGCCATGGTCTGGCCACCTCCGTTGGTGCTGCCACTCATGAGACTTTTGAGCTGGCCACCAGAGAGTTCTATTGCCTGCCTCTTCCTTAACAGGAAATCTCCTCCGCCGTTGAGCAGGGAGCTGGGCAGTATTCTGTGGCTTTTCAACACAGACTGTTTGATAAGGACTCCTTGCAGCTTGATTGACTCCTTAGTTGAAGGGACAGGTGTCACATCAGAGCATAGGTAAGAAGCCACCAGTGGCTGGAGCTTGCCCAGGGCCGAGGCCTGAGCCACAGAGTCGGCTTGAGGCTGCTGTTGCTGCTGTTCCTGATCGCCGCCACAAAAGTCAAGAGGGCACTCTTCAGGGGTAGCCTTGCACTTAGCGGGGCTGCTGTTATGGATAAGGATGTTGCTGGCGTTACCGTTGTTCTCTGCACTGGCCGGTGAGAGACTGGAAGATGGGGCAGCCAGTTTGAAGCGGATGTGGTGAGCTTCGGCTGGGGCGTCGGTGAGAGCGGGCGCCATCGCAGCCATGCAGTGCAGAGGGACGGGCACCGCGGCCTGCTCCACACCACCCGCTTACTGCCCCACCTGAGGTCAGCCTAGATAAAAGAAAAAAAAAAGACAA
>JAPZDZ010000014.1:2441010-2455816 GCA_029783805.1 Acanthurus tennentii | reverse complement strand
CTTCAACACATGCTCCAAAGGTCACATGAGTGCCGCACATTTCTGAAAACCAGACATGTTAAAGCTTAATATTTGGTGTGTGTGTTCCACATAGAAACTACATGTTTCTGAGGTTGAGGTTGGGTCAGGTTCAGGTCCTGAAGGTTAGGGAAAGATCATGTTTTTGCCAAACAAACCTGGTTCTGTGGCCAGAAACACAGATGGAAAATCTCCAAACATTTCACCAGGTGAATCTGTTGACCTTCATCTGGTCTCAGACCCTGGTCTTCTGCTTGGCAGCCCATCTCCATCACCACCATCACCACCATCACCACCATCACCACCTGCCTGCTGATGAGAAAATTCAGCTCATATAAACCAACTTTTAACCAAAACTACATCATGACGATCAAACACAGATCTGTTACATTTGAATGAATACATTTTATGCATCTTTGGTTTGAAGACATGAACTTTGTCAGTGTTTTCTGGTGTAACTGGGCTGACGTCTAACAAGCTAATATTTCTCTAACAGTCTAAACACAGGCCAAATTGTTGAAGCCATCGTCTCTGTAAAGCTTGGATTGATGGATTGATGTGATTTATTGGATTGAAAGCATGTTAGTTGGTAACAGAAACAAATGTGTCGTGTCTCACCAGATGCAGCTTTGGGCTCCACAGTTCCGACCCCTTCACCTGAACCTCGAGATGATCCTCCGTCCTGCTTCAGCTGCTCGGACACGTCGCAGATGGATGCCTCAGAGAAGGTGTGAGTCTACAGATGCATCTGTGCTTTTTTCACTGTTTATGTGGATTTACTCTATAAATCTAAAAACCATAAGTGTCTCCTTTTGTTCAGGACTCTGATCATTCGTCTGATGATCTGAGCTCTGGAGTCTTTTCCTCCTGCAACAGTCAGACAGACGGACACTTGGAGTGGTTGGCTTCTTCAAATCAGCCGTGCTCGTACTGCTTCGAAGGTGAGATGGCAGGACTTTATCACCATGTAACACACCGGCTGACCTCTGTTTTTATTGTTATTTTCTACTCTGACGCTCCAGGTGTTGACATCTGGATAGAGAACGAGCAGGGCGAGTGTCTGAGGATTCGGGAACGTCGGCAGGTCAAAGTGGGTCACGTTGCTATCGGAGTTAGCCATCAGGTGAGAGACGGTTAACATCAGAAAAACCAGTTTGGTCTAAAAAGTCTAAAAACTGACTTCAGTGTATCTTGAAACAAGAAGTGTGAGTGTGTCTCTGCAGAGTGAAGAGAAATGAAACCTGATTTTTTAGAAAACAGAAATAACCCCACCCAAACAAAAACCACATGAATGAGCCCATCTCTCGTTCAGATCTCGGGGAAAGCTTTCACCCTGGAGACCCTGGACAGGAAGCTGGTGTCCTTTGACCAGGAGATCACGGAGTCTCGCCTGTGGCTGCGCTGCGTTCCTGCTCCTGACGGGTGTCAGCGCTGGAGGTGGAGGGTCAGAGACGGGAAGCTGGAGCTCCGAGAATGAGACGCTTTCGTGATTTTTCTGTTGTTGTCTGCACTAACTGAGGCACTCTGGAGCTGTGACGATGCGTTCATGTACCTGTGGATACGATGCTCTGATGTGATTGATTTTGCTGTGTGAAAGTTGGAAAGTCATGTTTTTTGGTTGCTTGAGTTAATTTGATTATGTTTTTCAGTTTTGCATCTTTAGGAGAGTTTCAGTTTGTCCCTCGTTACGTCGCTTTGTGCCTTTTAAGCTTAAGAATGAGTGAAGCTGCTTGAAACGATGAATAAGTGTCATAACACAATGAGCCCTGAAGACTGTGATACTTGAACAACACTGACCTTTTATATCTTAATTAAAAAATGACCTTCCAGGCAAAGAAGCTGCTCTCTTTTGTTTTTTCTTGTAATCATTGCCTCCTTCATTAACTGTGTCCTCCAGCTTCAGTCCACACGAGGAGCGATGAGATGTTCAAGAACAACTAATTTATCATCACACACAACTGAAAACGATCCCATTGTAACAGAGAACATAACAAGACCAACAGCCTGAGCAAAACTGTGTCGCACATGATCAAATCACATGATTTAGACATATAGAGGCCTATTTAAGAGTTCATAGATACAAATAAACTCATACCTTTACATTATGTGGGTTAGTTGGTCATTTTATGAATCATTACAATTTATATAAACTGTTCAGAAGGACCAGAAAGGACACTGTGAATCTGTTGTTTTATCTTCAGAGAACTGAATTCAGTTTGTGTTCAACGCTTAAAAACATTTGGTGAATATTTGATAGGCTAATTCGATGTCTTTATTATATTCAAATTTTATCACCTGTGGGCCACTGAACATGAAAATAGTTCAATTCCCTCAACCAGATAGCTCTTAAACAGAATTTCATTTGGAAAATAATATTCACAGACTCAGTTAAACTGAGCAAAACTTTGCTGTGAGGAACCATAAACTTTCTCAGGGGGGAAAAAACTCTGTGGTTCGAGGTTTTTTTTTAATAAGGTGTGATGTTTTGGAGTAATGAGGTGAAACTAAAGCAGCTCCTCCTAAGGCAAATATTTAAACATGCCCACCACCTTTAAACAAACCAAACAGCATAATCTTACTTCTATTTCCTTTTTTTTGGCTAAATAATACACACCTCTAACGCCTCAAAATGAATTTTTATGTGAGGACTGAATCAACCAATCCCTCTGGCCTAAAGCCAATACACCAGGAATTACCATCTGATGGTGCACAGCAGCTACACAAAGGATGGTGTTGACTTTCGGCAGGTGTTCAGTGTGGAGAAATTGCAAAGTGCAAACACAGTGCTGAAGATTTGTCTGCTGCCTTGAGTCAACTCATGGAACGATAAATCAGCAAAAGGAAAATGAAAAAGCTATATGATCAAATTTAGTTACACATAAAGACATTAAAGAGCCATCACATTTAGAATTATACAACTTGATTACATCGCCAAAGGAATATTCATTACAAAACCACAGGCAATAAGTCGCTGCTTTAACAGCCATAAATCGATATCAGCTCTCAGGGTTTCAGTTTGTGGAAACCTGACTGTGGGGTTTTGCTGTGATCAGGTCTGTAATCCAGTTCATTCTGTAAGGTGTTGGTTGGGGTTGAGGTCAGGACTCTGTGCAGGCCTGACAAGTCCTCCCACATCAGAGAGAGCATTTATGTATAGAGCTTCCATTGTGCAGGGAGGGGGTTGTTATGTTGAAACAGGAGAAGGACAAACACTACCTGCTGCCACGAAGATTGAAACTCACTATTGTCTATTGTCTAATTGAGCTGAGGCCTTACAACCTCAGTCACAGAACATCGTTGAAATCAATCCAGTATCAATAACAGTTTTTCTAAAGGCAGCTGCACTGTTCGGCTAAGCTGCAGTTGTGATCACATGTCATTTTTACAAGAAAATTCACCCAGAGTGAAGTCAGCCTTCCTTTCCTGTGGCCGAAACTTGAATAAACTTGTGTGCAGTTCACTTCCTCGACATTTTGTGCAATGTGCACACAGTGACCTGCTGACGCTGTGATTGGACAGGAGGGTAAGGGAGGCGGGTTATTGGTTACACCATTTCTACTGTGATTGGATCAGGTTTGATAGTGGGAAGTGGCCGGTACGCCGGTGTCTCCGTGGTTGCGCAAGACGCCATTTTGGAGTGACAGTGAAAGATAACGGAAAGATCGAGAAGCTGTATTTCTAAAGGTAAAAATCAGCACAAACGGGCTGTTTTCTGTCCTAAGATGTAGTGTTGTGTAAAAGGACTGTTGCTCTGTGCGTACGATCCGCTTTCTTCGGCGTTTAACATGACGTCACGGTGTTCTCTCCTTACTGTGACGCGGCATTTAGTTAACGGTAGCTAACGTAGCGGGCTCGCTGAAGCAGCCCATGTAACCGACACATCTGACAGAGCTGTCACTGTGGGTTTATCAAAGTATTGGTCTAAAAGTTCACCGACGGTTAACACACGGCGTCAGCGTTGTTTAAATTAACGATGTGTCGCCTTGTAGTTTAAATAACAGTGCTTTTTCCACCGTCAACGTTCGCGAGATTGTGTCGCCCGCTAGCTGCAAGCTAATATAGGCTAGCATGCTAACTAGCTAAAGCATCCGCCCTTAGCAAAGCTAGCGGTAATCTGCTTCGAGTGGTTGGAACCAGCTAAGGGTACCTATCTTCGTCTTTTCACATATCTTTAAAAAATAACGTCTCTTTTTAAATAATGTGATTCACTTCAAAAATTAAGCCAGACGGACACGAAGTTTAATGTTTGTGAGATTGTCGCTTCTTGCTAAGGTCGAGATGTTGTTAGCTAGCGAGTCGTCTTGTGACTGCTCACACATACAGTAACATTATCCTTGCTGCTAGTGCATAGAGGTAGTATTTGCCAACTGGAGCAGGCCTTTCTTATCTAGTGATCGGCTAGCTTTGCAGTTTATCAGGGTTAACAGTGTTGGCGCCTATAATTATAGGATTTTAGCTGAAAAATTATTTAATTTGAATAGAAATTATGCGAAGTTAACAGTAAGGTTAACCTACATAATGGTTGATGTTGATCATTTTGGATTTGCTCGTAACGTGCAGTCATAAACTGCAGCCTGAACGTTTAAACATTAGCTTAAGTAAACATCCCGTGTAATGATCATTGTGCCACATGTAACTCGGCCGAAAATACTGCTGTAGTCATCCTTTTTTACTTTATTTATATATGCCATCATGAACTGTCCAACAATGTTCTTCTTAACACCTGTATACCAGTCAATCTAACTGGTGTTTGTCTTGATGGTTGAGTTTTCTGTTTCTGATTCTCAGACGGTAACACTACAGATGTTAACTCTTGTTTCTCTCCTTGAACAGCTTTGTCACCATGGGGAATGTATTTGCAAGCTTATTCAAGGGCCTTTTTGGCAAAAAAGAGATGAGGATTCTTATGGTTGGGCTCGATGCTGCTGGAAAAACAACCATCCTATATAAACTGAAACTTGGAGAGATAGTCACCACCATTCCCACCATTGGTATGAATTTTTATGGATTAATCAATTATGTTCACTTGATTTCTTTTCTTAAATGTTTCACTGTGCTACAACTTGTTGTATGTGTAGGGCTAGATATCATCTGAATGTTTGGGATTGGTCGAACAAGATCAGGGCTGATACCAGAGATTTCAATCTGTTTTTCCTGTATTTCATAAATTTTAAATGTTGTCTAAACATAGTTGTACTTGAAATCTGCCTCACCAAAATCTCAATGAGTACACTTATGATAAAAATCAGAAATAACTGGATCATAAAATAGGAAAACAAAATTCAGTCTGACAGGAGATTCAAGCCGGCCTTGAAGACTTGACATTTTTCATGTCATTTGCCATTAAAAACTGAGTTTCAATACCTAGCCCTGATGTATAGAGGCTCAAATTAACTTGATTTCACATTCAGTCAATTGACAAATTGCTTGATTGTTTGTTTGTATATGTGGAAACTGGATGAATTGTTGGTTATTGAGCATTGTTTTGTCTGATAGGTCGATTGTTAACATTTAAAACTTGAAATGTTTTATTGAATAGTTTTTCAGTCATTTAGTGACTCACCCATGTTTCTCCTCCTCTGTCCAGGTTTTAATGTTGAAACTGTAGAATACAAGAACATCAGCTTCACAGTGTGGGATGTGGGCGGTCAGGACAAAATCAGGCCGCTGTGGCGCCACTACTTCCAGAACACTCAAGGTGAGGGGGACTTCATCTGAGCTGGCAGCACTGTCAGTGAACATAACTGCCTATAGATGGCCTCATTTGTGCAAAAGAGATGATCTGAAAACTAGTCAACCAATGACTCACATACTATTGTTCATTTCTCAAGGGGCTGATTGTGTCACTCCTCTACTGTTTCCTTAAATTGAATTCATCAGATGTGTAAAGGCACTGAGGGTTAACACTGCTTAGTATTTCCTTCTTCCTTCTAATGATACTAGTAGTAGTTATAGTTTGTCAGTGTAGTTAATTTCAGCTGTTTGAGCAGCTCCATCCAGTAGCTTTGGTTCTTTAGCTGCTGTTCATTTTCTTTGCAGTTCGCTGTGGAAAACATTGTGAAAGTGTGAAATTAAATTTTTAAATTATTTTGATAATGACAGCGTGTTACAGCATCATCAACCAAAAAAAGGTATTGGAGTATTTTAGGAACAGCATGTCTTACTAATACACTGGCATTTTCTCCAGCGAATGTTCTTTCCAGAAGGTACTATATTAACAAGGTGTCACAAGATCAATAAAATAACAAAGAGAAAAGCATATTTTTCTTCCTCTAAGAGAAAAGTGGTACTCCAAATGCTTCCATCAAAAAACATTGAAAACTTTAAGAACTACAGGATGATAACAAATACCTCTTAGTTCATTTTAGGTTTCTAAGTGGCTTTATTAACAGGACACTGGCCAAAATATTTCTTGGCACTGTTGGATGGATATAAAATCAGAGTGTGTGACGTAGCATCAAGTGACAAATGTAACTTAGGGCAATGCTTGGTATGATTCCATCCCAACGCCTCTCATTCCGGGCTTCAGACCATCAGCAAGGAATGCACAGGCTTGTGCATCCCCAGCGGCTGGTGAGGTCTTCTGAATTTAACTCTGAACAAATGCAAATAAGTGAGATTTTTTTGTATTCTCTGCAGTGATTCACAGTTTAGAGAGCTAAAACCTTCAGAACGATAGTCACGCCTGTTATCTTTTTTTTTTTTATTCACTGAAAAGGGAAAACAAAACACTGTGGTATTAGTAGGCAGTCAGGGAGCATTGATGGCTTTGTTGTAGTTATATTTTGCTCACAGCAGAAGGTCTGTAATTTCAAAGAGTAGTCAGTGGTGATGCATACAGATGCTGAAGCAGCAGCCAAAGCCCGTGCCAGCTCTTTAAAATCTAGCGATATCTGCATTACAACTTTGCCTGCCACTGCCATAGAGATGCAGAAATAACTTCCTTGTGTTTTTTGTATGACACATGGATGGTGAAACATTTACCCAACATGCCAACTCACAAATCAGGAAGTGAACATACACTGGATTCACTGAAGAGTCTAGACATCCTCATGGCTCACTTGTCTTTCTGCCCCAGGACCATTGTCATCCTCTTCTCTCTCTAACTTTTTGTGTTTCTTTTCACTTTTGTAAAAACACACACAGAATGACACAGTAGAAAGCTGCAGCTGTGTTGTTACGTCATCAGCTTAAAAAAACGATTTCCCCCTGGTGTTACCTTCATAAGTTTGATTACAGAATCATTTGAGTTTACTCTTATTGTTTGTCAGACTACAGGTCTGACCCAAACAGCCAGAACACTGTACATCAGTTAGCTTTGGACAGTTTAGAAATGAGATCAAATCTATTTTTTAAATCCCAAATGTTTAAAAACCAAAATCTAAGCTCAGGATCTGGTGTGACTCCGGGTGTGTTATTCCTCCTGAATGTCTGGTCCAATCCTGGTTCTCTCCTCCGAGCTCCATGGTTTGCAGCAGCTGTCTGCCTGTGTCTGTCACACTTTGAAGCCCTACAATATGCATTCAGATTTTGCTGTAGAATTCAAATGTGAACAATATAATTGAAGCATTGAACTATTCAGTAAAGCCATGTAAACTAGAGCAACGTGCCAGTTTTAAAACATGAACAGTTCCTTGTAGTTTGATTTGAGATATTTTTCTTTGAGTCTCCATGTAAAAGAACAACGTGCCTGTTTTCTCTAAATGCTGCATTTTCATCATTTATAGGAGTATGTCTCAAAATGATGGCACTTAGTCATTAATTCAGCTGCATTTAAAAGTGTCAGACACCTCGATTCAAGTGTTTGTCAGCCTTTGGTTTGATGTCCACACTGAACAGAGCTGCAGATATCAAGTGACACAGTTTGAGTTTATTTTTGAATTAGATGTTTTCTCCCCTCGACAGCAACACAGGCAGCTTGACAGCTGATCTGTGTTCCTGACTTTTAGTAGTTCAAGTTTAAATAGCTGGTTTATCGATATAATCCTCAATGTTTGGAGGTTATTAATGTAAGTAATGACCACATAGGAACCAGAGGTTCCAAAGCTGCACTCATCCATTACACAGTATGAATATTAATGTTTGGCTTTTGTTAGGTCAAAGAGACTTATTAAGCAGTAATAACAATTTGCTGCAAATTAATTATTAATCAAAGAGAATAACAGCCTTTGATCTGAAAGAGAAGAACATACTTTCTCAACCAGTGAATAAGGATTCTGTGTTGTGACTAATAATTCAGATACATGTACCAAACGTGTGAAATGGAGAAACCACTGTCCTTTTTTTGGTCATAACAGGAAGCTGTGTTTTTGTATGCAGGGCTTATCTTTGTGGTGGACAGCAACGACAGGGAGAGAGTGAACGAGGCGAGGGAGGAGTTGTCCAGAATGCTCGCTGAGGACGAACTCAGAGACGCCGTGCTGCTTGTTTTTGCAAATAAACAGGTGAGGACACGTTTCCTTGTCTGCAGATGTTTGACCTGTAAAACTGAAAGTGAAATTTAAGACAGAATAGATTGTCAGAGGTCACCACTCCTTTGCTTTTGATGATAAAATTAATATGAAGGTACCTGTACATGTAACCTGTGACACATCAGCCTGCATCGTGACGGTTTCTTCTCCTCCCAGGATCTCCCCAACGCTATGAATGCTGCAGAGATCACAGACAAGCTGGGCTTGCACGCCCTCCGCCAGCGCAGCTGGTACATCCAGGCCACCTGCGCCACCAGCGGGGACGGCTTGTACGAGGGCCTCGACTGGCTGTCCAACCAGCTGAAGAACCAGAAATGATCCATTCCACCAGTTTTGATTTTTGTTTGTTGTTTATTTTTTCTGTTTCAACACAGCGGCAGCACCGGATCCAGGCCCCTTTCGCTCCCATCTAACCCAATTTTCAACCACAGCTCTTTCTTTCAAGAACTTCCTTCATTCCCTTCCTCCTGCTTTCCTCCCTCGTCAGTACTCTTGGGGGCTCTAGCCTGTGCTGCTTGTGTGTGTGTGGGTGTGCGCGCGTGTGTGTGAGTGTGAATGTACCTTGTGTGTTCAGCGAGTGTGTGTGGGTGTGAAGGCGTCTCTGTGTATGTTGGCTGGGATTGGGAGTAACCCTGGCGTGCCTTTTACACACCTCCTGTGGAATCAGCAGTCTGGTTTTCAAGCCCCTTTCTCCATCCACCAAACTCAGCCTCTGCCCCACTCAGCCTACCCCCACTCCAAGTCTTGCACGGCCCCTTCTCCCCCACCCTTACTCTCCAGAGGAAGCATGGTTTTCATACGGCAAAGAAAGAGCAAGGGTGCAAGCTCTCCTCCTCCTCCCTGTAGTATATATCTATGTTGAGTAGAAATGTTCACCTGATGTAGACTGAATGCTAAATGTTCATTTTAACCTCTTTTGATTTTGAAACTTCAAACCCACCAGTAAGAGATTCAGTAAATTGCATCTTAACCTGTATCAGGTCGAAGCAAATCAAAAATAGAAAACGGAAAAAAAAAACCTGCCCATCCTCGATCATTCTGGTGTCATTTGAAAATCATGCTGTTTGTTTTATTATTATTATATTGGAATATAACATATTATTCTTAGCAATGGTTCTCCAGTGAACACTACCTTTCTCCCCCAATAAGTGAGACAGTGAAGCACAAGGCAGCCAACAATCTGTAAAATTAAAATCTACTGTAAAACTAGAATCTGCGAGTATTATGCAATTCTTGTCTTTTCAAAGTTTTTGGTAGCTGGAATTTACGTTCCCTGGATTAAATTGGATTTTTGAGATAACCATCAGTGCAGTGAATCACTCTGACAGTGTTCCTACTTCATGCAGGTCAAAAACAAGGTGTTGGGCATTTCACGAACTTCAGCCGGTAAACTGAGACAGGTGTCCTGATGCATTCACAGGCTTCACATGTTATTCCTTTAAGAGATGTTACATGTGTTTTTTTTTCTGTAACTAGTTTTAGCATTTCTATTTGTACTTTGACTGCTGAACCAAATGCATTTGAGCAGTATGACAAATCCTGTATACGAAAGCAGTGTATCCTCGAGGCCCTGAACGGCAAATGATTTTCACTGACGAGGTTTTTCTCACCAACGGTTGGCAGTTTTATTTTGAAATCTGAAAGCATCCAGCTGTCTAAATTTCCTGGTTGGGATGAAGGATTGGCACCAAATATGAAGGCTCTTAACTGTGAACGGTCCAGTACACATTTTAGCGCTGCATACTTCATGACCAACAAAACAAGCACTCTGGCAGTAGCTCGTCGGTGAGCTGGATGGACTTGGTGGTAGACCTGTTGAGGGAATGGGTGTGCAGGTAACTGGTCGTGAGATTTTGAAGGCGTTTTCAGTGTCGAACCACAGGGGTTAAGCTGGCACTTCTGTCAAGACTGATTGTAAATCTGTAAGTTCCCCTGTAAACTGTTTCTGTGGGGATTTCCTGAACACATTAATAAACATGATTTGATCCAACAGTTTGTGCTGTGGTGCAGAACTTGATGTTAATCGACGATGACACAAGTGTGTTTCAGTGCTGATGGAGACGTCCATCCTGGTTTTCACCCAGGCGGCTGAGTTCAGCTCCTGATCTTGAGGCATTTAAATGTCTTAAATCAACATTTATGATGCTGCCACACACTCTTTCACTCAGTAGCATGGTTTAAACTAGACATTAACCACATAATAACCACTAATTATAAGCTCTATGTTGGAGTTGTGCTCTAATCAGACATTAAGCACCTTAAATAGCAAAGTAGCTCCCTAATCTCCAAGTCATTATGTACATATAGAGCAACAAAAGCACAATATTTACCTCTTAATTGTAGAGATATGCAGAGTGGCAAAACATGGAAGTTCTTGTGGATAAATACCCCAAAGTTGTACCTAACACAAAAAGGAACTTACCTGCATTTTAGCACTGCAGCTCTGATATGAAGTGAATCATTACAGTAATTTTTAGGAAAGGATGCAAATCAGTAACAGTGTCTGCACTGTGAGGATTCCTGGTGATAAAGTTTCTGGCAGATATGTGGAAGCGAGAGTGTGCTTGTCCTCTCTGAGCTGCCAGAGCTGCATTCCAGGTTGGAGACTAAAACGTCGCCTCAAGGTAAGATACTAATTATCAAATAATTATCTTAATCTTTGCACTTGGGTTTCTGCTTGTGTCTTTTCATGCTGCCAGGATTTAATTCAGTCTGAACCTCTGGTTAAACTTTACTCAGGCAAGTGAAAGACAGAAAAACAAGTTGGTCACCAGTTTGTCAGGGTTCAACCACTAGGTGGCGACAGGTAGCCATCATTGCAGCTATTTACAAGGTGTTAATGCTGATTAGTTTGATTTAGACACTTTCAGAAAAGGAATAAGGCTGCGTATCATACTTCTTAAAGTAAAGTATTTTGTTTAAAAAAAAGATTATAAGTGTTTTTAGTGTTTATTTTACAGGAATAGTGGTTATTGATCTACAGAGAAATAAATAAAAATCATTGGTGTGTACTACTTTGTTTACTAGTACGATTTTCTCGATCAATTCATTATGGTAAAATATATTTTTACAAAAGAGTCAAAAAATGTAAAAACCAAAGCTAAAACCGCAAGTGACTTAATGTCTTTCGATGTTTTACATTTTTAACCTCAAGCGAAATAATTGCATATAATATAAAAAAATAAAATCCTTCACAGACATAGTGAAATGTTAGTGGTGAAAAAACAAAATTTAACCAAAATAGCACAAACGTTTCAGCAAGTTAATAGAGATTTTTTAATTTTAGATTAATATTCATTTAATTATTTATAAATGTTGAAGTTTTAATACGTAGGCATCGCTAAAGTTGCATCAGGTAAGTGTGGAACAATTTAGGCCTACTTTATTTACACATATACATTTATATACATAAATCTATAACGCTATTACTTGTTCTATAGGGAGCAATAATAATGACGATAACATCCTGTTTTTCTTAAAAAACTTAGTGAAAAGTAGATTTTGCCTGTAAACTGTAGCGGCCTAAAGGTTTAAGCAGGCTATAAGCTAAAGGATCATAAAATGAAAGATTATTTAAGATTCACAATATTACACTTAAATACGGTCATGTTCAATTTCTGTACATAAACTTTGGTTGTTATTTGAAAGAATTGTACATGAAAAGTGGCCTACATGAACCCGGAAGATATTTAAAGCTATTTTAAACCTGCAACCGACTCCAGCGGACTCACCGAAGGAGGGGGCGGGTTTACGGTGCACACCTGACGGACAGACTCCTCCCCTCCTCCCCGCGCTGCTAGTGTTGTCACGTAGTGGTGGTACGGCATCCCGTTTTGTTTGCCACACATCAAGAAAAACACAAAACTCTGCTTCAAATGCAAGATTAACGCGATGGACGACAGCTGAAACCTGACGACTGACAACTAAAAACTTTACAGGTAAGATGTCTTTTTCGGAGATGCTAACAAGCTAGTTTAAACAGGTGCAGGCTGTTTTTCACCGCGATTTTAAAGTCCATTTCAAGACGCAAAGTTAGCCGAAGTTAGCCGAATTTGTTATTGTCTTATTTGCCACTGAAACAAAGTCTGTTTAAACCGAGCGAGCTTCAGTGAGGACAGGTGAGTCATTTCCTTCAGTTTCACAATAAGGTTTTGGCGCTGCGACTACACCTGTGTTAGCCTAGATTTGAAGCTCTCACAACTACCAGGAGTTAGTTTGACCAGCTGATGCACTTAAAAAACATCGTAAATTAAATGTTACGGAAGATTATCGGGTATCTAACATTTCTTGACTTGAGCTTTAAGGGTTTTAAGGTGGACTTGAGAGATTGTATTCCCTTACACCGGCACACTGTCATTTCGGATGGCAAACAGACAGCACGCAGGGTCTGGGTTAATAACTCAGTGAGGTGTTGATGGTCTGATAACAAGTGTTTTGTTTTCTCAGCATGTGTAATATTATGTCTCACGTGCTCGTGTACTGGAGGAGCGTTATCATTGGCCCGCTTCATTCCGCACTGTGGTGCTGCGTTATTTGTTCAAACTTATCAAATCTCTGATAACCTTTGATATTGCAATAATCAGACAGTAATGAGTCAGAAACAATGGCTGATTAGTGGGTTAGTCAACAGAACGTCGTTGTCAACAATTTTAATAATCGTCATCAATCATTTAATTAAGCAAAAATGCCAAATAATCAGTCAAACACACATTTTGAGGATTTTCTTCTGGTCTGATGGTAAACTGAACATCCTTTCTGTTTTGGACTGTTGGCCAGTCATGATGAGACGACTGAGGACTTCGTCCTGGTCATAAACAGGCTGTAACAGATATTTTTTACTGTCTGCCAGGTTGCTGGTTGCTTCACTTGAGGAAACAGGTTGTAGGTTGGATTTTGCTGCTTTTTGTACTCAGGTGCACTCAGGTCATATTTGCTTTACACACATTTACACCTGTTTATACACACTTTCAAATCAGATTCACACCTGCGTGGAAGAACAATGGAAAAACAACCTGATTAAGAAGGTTCAAAAGTAAAAACAGTGCAATCTTTTGCAAACAAACTGTGTTCACAAACAGCAGTTCTATGAAGTGTTTCTGAGCTCATGTAGTCACGTCTCTGATACATTCATGTGTTCACAATGTGGTGACCCTCTCTCCATCCTTACTTTAAAAAATGACTGAGTCTTTCCAGGATGCTCCTCTCAGACCCAGTAATGATACTTTCATATTACCAATGAACCTGTTTACCTGTGGAGTTTCTCAAACAGGTGTTCATGGATCGTTTCACAGCTGTTCCGGTCTTTAGCTGCTCCTCTCCTTGCTTTTTTTAAGCAAGTTGGTGCATCAAATTCAAATATTTGCCTTTATATTTTATGGATGATTCAAACAGTCACCCGTCTTTTCTTGGCGTCAGGGTTGTATTAATATTCCAGCCTCCCCTCGCCGCCTCCTGCAGGCTGCGTCAGTTCTCCTCTGCTGCGACACGATCTGCACGCCAATAATACGACAACAAACCCTGTTTCCTGGAAACCGCAGTGTAATCGAGTATTAGATGAGATCCAAAGTGTGGCTGGATCATATGGCTGACATGAAAATGTTATTTATAACAACGTTTTTCAAATGTCATCAGTATAGAAACATTAATATGGAAAGTCACATGAAAAACTGCTGTTTGATGGAATGAGATGTTTTTGTGGTCATGTGTTGTCATGTGTGTTTCTCTGATGGAGGTTTTAATTGTGTTTGTGTTGCATCAGTTTAAAACACACACGCACACACACACACAGCAGGGTGTTCATGATAACTGCAGTTCCCTTCGTGATTTAATGACAAAACAGCACATTACAGCTCATTAGCATACAATGCTACAAGACAAACAACAGCATTTAGTCATACTTTTGTTACTAAAAATACTTCCTCGGAGCGTGCAGAGCCACAGAAAAACACAACCTGAATTCACACACACACACACACACCTCATGACAACACCTGCTGCTGTGTGTGTGACGTCTGAACGTAGATTCCCTCCGATGCAAACAAACAAACATCTCTGACACGTTAAATGGAGGAGTTTGACTGAGTTTGGTTGTTTCATCAACAGAAAAGCTGCATGTTTGTTTGTGACTTGTTTGAATTATTCCATCATCTTCGGTAAACATCTGACTCACCTGCCAACAGGTCAAACCAACAATCAAACTCCTCCCACCTCACAGGACGTCACTCTCCAGTGAGATATTTTTGGTCCAGTGTGTTGCAGTGCATTCTGGTTATCGAAGGTTTTCTACCTTTTGTGTAAAAGAGAAAATCACAGGACTC
>JAPZDZ010000014.1:2395259-2405602 GCA_029783805.1 Acanthurus tennentii | reverse complement strand
ACGTTGAATATGTTTGTGTTGTTTTTAATTGAACTTATGTCAAAAAGGATGAACAAATAATCAAATCCTGTTTTATTCATGTTTAAAACTTTCCTTACTCAGTGAAAATAAACCCATGATGCTTACAAACAAAACAAATATGTTTTTCTGTCCATCCTAAAGAAAACACTTAAGAAAAACTTAATTAAAAACTTAGCATATCTTCACCAGCTGCGTGTGGCAGTTGTGGTGGCGTTGCAGTAGATGCTTCACCATCTGTTACCTCAAATATTTAACCTTAATGTGTTTCAGTCAGACACACCTGCTGCTTGTTAGCAGTAAATTTAACAAAAAAAACAGGCACAACACGGAGCTGATGTGACTAACAAGAAGTTTGTGTGTTTTGAAAGATTTTTGCTATCTTTTTCCACATGGGTGTGACTTGTGACTTCTCCATTATAAACACACAAACACTGTAGTTTGTTTTGACGCCCTCCTGCTGCCCGAAAGTCTCACCAGAACACCAAATGTGTTTTAATCAGCAACTGAAAAAAGACTCTGAATAAATGTACTACTTTCTCCTATTTGAGTTGTCTGGTATCCAGCTGTTTTAGAAGATTACTTAACCTGTTTTGTATGATAAAACAAAACATTAGTGAACTCACTTTAAAGAATTTCATCTCTGAAAGGAATCAGAGTTCTTTGAGCTGTGTTTCGTTCAGAGGACGGAAGTCATAAAGTACAGACAGACCCGCCATCATTATGTTGGTTTCAGTCTTTCCAGGGGATTTGTTTTCTCTAAGAGCGTGAAGAATATAGAATAAAAGCATTTTATCCTTAAAATATAGGAATGTAAACAAGTTTAGCTCACAGTTACAACTCAGTCACATTACCGACGGTTTGATTTCCCTGTGGGTGCTCACAATTACCCCAGCACCCACGTAAATCGGTTCCTGTGCATGAAGCGCAACAATCACAAAGATGTAAAAGCTTATCCCTTAATGTGCTGCACACACCAGGCGTCGAGTGTACAAAACCAAATGTGCATTAAACACCATCACACACTCTGCAGCAGCAGCAGCAGCAGCAGCAGTGGAGATGAAGCCAGGAAGTTGTGTGTGTGTGTGTGTGTGTGTGTGTGTTGAGTTTGTTCTGTTTTTTCCATGCAAAGTGAGGCGAGAGGGAGGGTGAAGGAGGGAGACATGTGACACCCACAGTGCTGTACGAACATGACCCGCAGAGCCACGAGGGCACGGCCCCCTGTTAACCGTATTGTGATTGTGTGTTTGTCCCCCCCCCCAGAGGGAGGCTGACCTACAGCAGACAGTGCTATCAGCTCTGGCTCTGAGCCCACTGAGCTGTCAGCCTCACATGCCAAGGGCTAAGAGGAGACGGGGGACATGAACAGTACGGAGGAGATCAGGGATAACAAGCAGAGACGGAGGTGGACTGCAGTCTGTCTGAGTCTGCCTCCATTAGTGATGCTGGAAGGAGCTGAAGAGGCAGTGAGCTGAATCATTGTGAGGCCTTGACATGGTGAAGGGAGAGCAGCTGATATGTTTCATATATGGAACAGTGGAGGGGTTTCTCCTCGTGTCCTTGAAGGTGTGGGCACGAGGAGGATTTAAGGAAGCTGTTGTGATGCGTTCACGGTGAAGTTGCACGTTTGTCGGGTCGCGGCGTCCGAGTTTAAACATGCGAGTTGACACATCAAAGACTTATATTTACCAGGTAGGAAACGTTTCCAGCCAGTGTGGAAAAGAGCTTCAGATATCAGGGCTCATGGTTGTTTGTGGATTTGTGTATTATTTGTATAAGCGGTTGGCTGTTATGGTGGTGGGATTTCATTATCAGAAAAGCAACTTGAAGCTTTGAAATAGTGAAATATGCAAACATGCCGAGCGGCGGAGGCAGACATTACTGCAGGAACACACTCAGACTGACACACAGTCCTTTGAAACTGCCTCCTCAGCTGAGTGGATTTCCTTCCTGCTTCACTTTTTCCTCAGAGCATATCAGTCTTGTTAATTGCCTGGCTCACTCCATTTTTTCCCAGTACCAGTCGCTTTATGACCATTGATGTAACGTGCTGCCAGTCCAGAGGAGGCTAATGTGCAAATCATGCTAGCACACCATCTGCAGGCGAGGCGTGTTTTTTTAGACAGAATGCTGGAAGAGAACCAGTTTCAGTAAATAATTTAGATTAAAAACACCATCTGCTTGTAAACTTCAGATTTGTACAATGAGTAAACCTCACACCAGCTGGTAAGCTCAGGATGAATGAGAAAGAAATGTTCTTTTTTTTGGCATTTTGAGCCTTTTTATGGATGCAGACAGACCATCAGACATTCCTTCTTCATAAATGTCAGTGTATTTTTTAGTATTTTGGTTCCATTTCTGTCTGGTTGATGGTCAAGATCATTTAAGAGTTTCTAAAAACTATTTACTTCACTGACTTCTGTAAATGAGGCAGAACCACAGTATTGTTTTTCTTATATGCCCATCATTCTTCCCCCTTGTCAAAATGTAATGTCTGCATTACCCATAATGCATCCCAACCACCTACAGCTTCCAGAGAGTCAAGTGTTTAACGCTTGTAACAACTAATGTAGCTTCAAGCCTCCAGCCAGCAGCAGAGACGAGCAGCAGCCGCAGCGAGCCGAGCGTTTTTTTACACAAATAAATGAAGTTGATGAGGTATAACAACATCAATAAAGTGGATGTCAGAAAGGATTAGCATATCATTGCATTGTTTATATCTGTGTTTTGCACAGCGCCCTGGCTTTTTCGGTGTGTGGGTTGTAAATCCAGGTGCACTCGGTCCTCTGCCCTCTAAGTTAACATGTCATATTGTGTCTGAAAAAGAGACCATGTTTCTCTTTTCTGCCTAAATACTTTAAGTAATTGTTCTATTTCACTTCATCTTTGTTACATCAGTAATTTGTCTCTGTCATTTATATTTATACACAAAGATGCTGATGTTCTGTCCCAGTATTTATGTGATAAATGAATCATGCCTGTCAGATTTCAAAGAGTCACAGTTGCCCTACTTGCGGCTCAAGTGTTTTGTGTTGCATAAATTAATACGGAAGAGTTTCCTTTGGAACAAGATATCCACCGTTTGAGAGTAATGACAGTCAAACGGATCAGAAGATGATCATATCTTTAAAAACACAAGTCGTCATGGCAAAATTCAGCCATTTCTCTTCTGGGGTGTCGCAGGAATTATGAATGGCTGCAGTGAAACTTTACACACAAATATTTACACAGAGTTCATTGAGCAGTGATGGTGATATTTGCTTTGTGACACAGCAGAAAACAGGGCCAGCAGTCATCCAGCTGGCTGCCTCCCAGAGCCCAGTGTGAGACACTGATTAGTGGCCACTAATAGATCTCGATCCCTGACTCATCCTGTCCCACTGCTCACTCAATGATACCAATTACTCACCTTCAGGACGTGTCCTGGGCTCAGACAAGCCAAAAATATCACTTTCTAATTACCAGAGCTTCCTTTCTGAGTTGAAATGGATATCTGGCCTCAGACCAGGTCCTGTCCTGTCATTGGCTGAGAGGTGAGCCTGAGTTCGCCGTCGGTGCAGCGGTGAAGTGATGCACACAGGAAAGGCGGCGTGTCTATTAGCTGTCAGGTCTTCAGGGGCTGAATTCGATCATGCGTCTGTGATTGAACATGGCTGCCTGATAACCTCGGCTGCATACCTGCACTCACCCGCCTCCCCCTTTTCATCCAACATCTTACTCATGCAGCCTCTCATCTTGCTTTAACGGCACCGCCGACGGGCCACATCCTGAGTGCTGGTAAATTGATGCACCGAGTGTCCCAAAGCTTAATACTGAGACTGAGATGAGCTGATATGAGTGTGAAGCTTTTTTTAAAAAAGAGAAGCAAGCAGGGCTCGAATTCACTGAGCATGCAGTATAGATCGAGTACAAGAGAGGATCAAAGTAGAGGGAAAGGTGAGAGAAGATTAAGTCTCAGCTGTCCCCACTTCTCATCACAGAGGCTCGTCTCTTTTTTTTTTTTTTCCCAGACTGTCCTAAATTAGTATTCTCTTTGAAGACGGATCATCAAATATAAGATCTCTTCTCAGTGATGTTCGGGAATCTGCAGACTGATGTGCTTTCAGAGAGACGAGTGACCCGGCTGGCATGAATTTTCAGAGATGACACCCAGAAAAGAAAGGAACTGTCATACAGACGAGGCCAATGTTGATACAGCGATAAATGTCAATGTTTACTGACCGTGTAACAGTATCAGCCGTGGATAAATGTCACACGGATGCATCACGTGGGATTATTTGTGCTAAAAATGCAACATTTTTAAAGCCTTCATTCCTCGTTTTAATCAGCCCTCAGTGTTTGAACGGTGGAAGAAGTATTCAGGTGATTTACAGAGGAAAAGTTCTCACACAACACCGAAAATATTCTGCTAAAAGTAAAAGTCTTTCATTCAAAGGGTCACATAAGTATGTTTATAAGACTTATCAGCAGAGTTTAATGAACAGTGAGGTGGAAATCTGTGTTGATGATCTCTTCTACTGAGTCTTTGTTCATGTGTTTTGAAAGGAAACACACTTCTTAACTTCCACAGAGGAGAATTAAACCTCTTGTGAAGTGTTGACTCTGAATAAAAAACTGTTGGATTTAAAAAATGAAAATGTGGTTTTGAAACAAAGGATTGTTGAATTGAGGCTATTTGAAGGTGACAAATGTTGGATTTTTCATAGAAATGCATGATTTGTCTGAATAAATCATGATATACAGACTAGTTTGGTTTAATATTTGAGATAGTTTTTGTTTTTTGTTGAGATCTAGTAACTGCAGATTTAAAAGGCGGGTTGGAGGCTGTAAGTTTGCGACTTTCTTTGCCTGAAGCTGTGAATGATGTTTGTCTTTCTTCTTGTGATTCTTCAGCCTTGTAACTGATCTGTGACCTGTTTAAGTTTACCTCCAACCCTCCGTCAGCTGGTGTCAACAATCCAAAGGACGAGCCATTGTTGCAGATTGATTGATGGATGTTAAAAAAGAAAAAATCAGATTAGAGTTGTAGTTTCTTGTCGTTTTTTGAGCAGCTGGCTGTCAGCATCTCCGTTTGAATTGAATCTCTAAAGTTAATCTTTTTTTGTTCTCACTTCTTTGTACTTTTACAGAGTTGCTCTCACTTTGTTGCCTTTCGTTGCTTTTAAAGATTAGAAAACATAAAAAGTAAAAGTGCTCAGGCTTCCCGGTTCATGGGTTGAGACAAGAGACGTAGAGGGGAAAATTTTCAGTAATGTGCTGAAAGTTAAATGTAGGAAACCTCATTTATTCACATGAACATGAACATGAACACGAGTTTGTTAGTCAAACTTTGAAGCATGTTTTCACACCGTTCTGTCATGTCAGGTTTAATTAGCTCTCCATTGAAATTCATTTGCTGTGACATAATAAGATGAAGTGGTTGTTGTACAAACATAATGCTTTGTGGGTAAAAACAGATTGGGGGGGGGTCAGAGGAGGAGACACTGATGAGGAGCAGAGAGACGAACTGAACAGAGACGTTTATCTGGAGTTCAACCACTTTGGGACACAAACAGGATGCAGTTGATTGAATTTAACGTCTGAAATAAAATTTACTGAAAAACTAAATTTAATAAGATCAAATCTGCAGCTGTTTGTGGGAGTCTGAATGATGTTTCCCTGCAGATTCAGTTTTTAATGCATGTCTCTGAAATACGAATCTAACGGATCAAAATAAAGTGCTGATTCAGAACTATTAAGATTAAACTGAGCTTTAACTGTTTTTGTTTTGTGCCTGAATGTTTAACTGAGATTCTGATTCCTGTAATTAATGAAACACAATTAACTGGATTTTACAGAGACTTTCTCTCTGTTGCTGTTGTTTAACTGTTAAACACAGTTTCACTTAATCTGGCTGTTAATTTTTATGCAAATGGAATTTGTTTCAAAATGGTTTTCCTGTTTTTTATTGTTTCACAGGGTAAGAAAATAAAAACAAACCACCTACAAGCTTCATTTCAGGTTATTTATGGAATTAAAATGGCAGAATGATGTAATCTGACATCATTTATACTGGTGGAAGCAGCAGTCAGCAGCTGTTTAAACACAATCCAACAAAATCTTTTTTTAATAGATTAGGTTAGTTTGTCAAATGTAAGTGTTTTGTTTAAATGGAGCTGATTCATGACTGAACAGTCTATAAGTGGTAATGCAAATCAGTGGGGAAACTGTTCATGTTTAATAAAATGTCAGTGAATCAAATATTTCTCACAGAAAAACCCACCATTCCTTTTTTTCCTGCCTTTTTTAATGATTTTCTGCTCCTCTTTGATCGGCTGCTTGTGTGTTTTGACTCCTAAACTGTTTCGGTTTTTATCAGACTAAAGTGTCGTTTCAGGTCAGTTCAGGTTTTTACATCTTCAGCCTGTCGACTCGTCCTGTTTCATCCGTTTATTTGTCTCATCACTTCCTGTATTTGAACTCAGATACACCTGATGTGTTCTGTGAACTAGCTAGCTTCTTCTCCTCTGTGTGTGTGTGTGCGTGTGTGTGTGTGCGTGTGTGTGTGTGTGTGTGCGCGTGTGTGTGTGTGTGTGTGTGTGTGTGTGTGTTGTTGTAGATCACATGTCCAGGGTTGAGTGTCCTTCAGGCCCGTTCACACTGCGTCTGCAGGCTGCAGGTTGATGAGTGCTCTTACTCTGGAGCTGGACAAGAACGACTGACGTGTGTTTTAATTTTCAGCATCTGTCTGTCTGCCTGTCTGTCTGCCTGTCTGTCTGTCTGTCTGTCTGCCTGTCTGTCTGTCTGCCTGTCTGTCTGCCTGTCTGCTCTGAACTGAACCTCGTATCAGGAGATATTTTAAAAGTCTCACACCCCCATAACTTTTTTATCAATCTGCCGGCTGTAAATGAGTAATGAAGCTCTCGAATTGAACCGGAGGTCGAAGGAGGCTGTGAAGCGTCTGCATCCTAAAAACTGTTAAAACAGTTCGAACATGTGAAAAACTTTGTTCTCCTTCAGCAGAAACAGCACAGGTTCGACTCCTGACAGCGAGCGTGATGAATAAATCTGTGCTCTCAGACTGTAAGAGGTGAAAGTCTGAGAATAGTAACTCTGTTATGTGGAGGAGAGGCTATTGTTCATGAGGGCACACTGTGTTCTTTATGTGAGTGACTGTAGGTTAGACATATGAGCCAATCATACGCCTCCTTTTAAGCGTAACCGCACGCTCCTTCCCTCTGATCCCGAACGCCTCCCTGCCGGCAACAGTTTGGAGAAATTTTGTATTCAGAGAGGCAGACCTTGTTCCAAATATAGCCCACACGGCTTCCGCGTTCAGATCTTGTTTGGGTTTTATTTTAATTTTCGAGTGCCCTGGAGAGCTGGATATTATAATTTGTGGATGAAGGAGCACCATTATTTTTTTTTTCTTTCACTCACTTCTGCCACAGTGCCTCCCTTCTTAATTAATGATCTCTGATGAATAGAGAATTTCTGATGGAGAGGGCGAGAAAAAGAGGGAGAGACAGAGTTTCATGTGAACTCAGTTTCAGATGGTGAAAAGATGCCACCGGCTGGGTCTTTGAATGTAAAAGAGAGATAAAAAAGACGTGAATACATGAATAAATACATGATTCAGTGGTCAAAGTTCACCATAGCTGACTTGACTGTACTTTGTGTACTTCACTGTTCAATGCCGATGTGATTTGGCCTTTAACCAGCAAACTGTTTCAGTGCCAAATGCAATAATTCCACACGGTTTTTATCTGAGCAGCCCTGCAGCAGATGCATTCAGCGTCTGCAGCTTCTAGTTAATCCAGGCTCCATATAGGCAGGACGATATACAGACAGTATGCAGCGTCACACATGTACCGTATATGCAGCCTTCAGCAGGGTGGAGGCAGCTCCAACCGACCGACCGACCGACCAACCAACTGACCAACCAACCGCAGCCTCCAAATCAAACAGGAGCAAAATAATTTGACATAAATTTGAGTGAAGCACAGACGAGTACAAATGATTAGACTCGAGCCCGATGAAACCATAAAACTAACAAATGGCTTCTGTCAGACTGTGGCCATCAGTGACCAAGGTTATACTGCAAACACACACACACACACACACAACACACACACACGCTTACAGCCTTGTAATGAGAAATGTTTGGACGTGGCCTTGAGCAGCATTTTGGAATGTGTCCCAGACAGCTGAAATATGGTATCAGTGGCACAATGACGATCACTCACTTGGTTTTTAGTCACCTCTCAAATATAATGAACACGAATAATGAATCATGGGGAAAGGAAAGCATGGCACCTTTTATACTGTGTGTGTGTTTATGTGTAGGAGAAACACACATTTTAACCTGTGTTTAAAACATGTTTATGCACGACGTATAAGGGTTAGAATGATGTTTTTTGATTCAGGTTTTATTGCTTGTAACAATTAAGATTTAGCTTTAAGACCAGTATGTGGTTGCAGGATGGTCCTCACAAGCATGGTAATATTATTCCCTGCAGGCTTACATACATGTGCAGTGATACTGTACTAAAGTGAATGCATGCAAGTGAAGCTGAGTTATTACATTTCCTCGATGGAAAAAAAAAACACAGTTAAAGATTCAACAATGTGAATAAAAAGGACAATTAAAGTGGAATCCATCAGCTGGACTGGTTGAGCTGTTAGCTGTTAGCTGTTAGCAGAGCTGTAATAACAGAGGTGGTGCCAGGAACAAGCTGGGAGGAGGTGGCAGCACATTAACCACCACCAGGAGCAGTAATGACATGGTGGAGTTGAGAAAAAATAGACTACGGAGCTGAAGCAGGTTCACACATGGATGATCACCACTGAAGTCACATGTGCTGCTCTGGATACTGTAAGTGTCTCCAGTTGAAACCAAGAAATAGATTAGAGACGACAAACCAGGCCAGAATATAACAGGAGAGAGAAAATTTAACAGAAACTGGATGGGAAATGTCAAAATGTCAGTATTATTATGAAAAATAAGCTCAGGAGCAAAGTTCTGTCTTCTGTGCAAAGATTATAATCTGTCATTTGAGTCTATAAGGACTTTATTTTTAGCCACAGCTGTGTTGTCATCACAGAGGCAGGTAAAGTTTCGTTTACAGCTGCATTAATTCATAATTTTCTAAGTTTCCTGAAGAGAATTGTGTAATTCTGAACGATTACAGGTTTAACAGAGACTAATAGATGCTGAGTTGTTGCATGTTGCAGTGAATTACTGCCGATTAATCACTGCTGCAGCTCAATTTAAACTATTTTAATTAACACACACGACTGATTACACAAACATACACAAACATACAGTTTAATGTACATGAGTGATGAAGTATTTGGTTCCAATGTTGTATGAAAATGCTAAATTATTTGCTTGAGTTTCAATGAATCAGTTCTGTCAAGGAAATTACTTTAATTATCTGCATCAATACATTTACTCCAATATCAATATCTGTCTTAAAACTTTGTCTCATTAGCAAAACAGAATTATGCAGGAAATTACTGAGAAATAACTGAACCACTAAATGTTGTGTTTCTATCAAATGCTCCGTTAATAATTAATAAGATAAATACATAAAACTAGAAAAACTGACAATAGAAAAGCTGGTTTGTCTATAATATTCATGAGAGAGGGACTTGAAAGAATTATTCATTTAATCTCTTAATTACAAACGTAAAGTAAATTTAGTAGTTAAACTGTGATCGGAATAAATGTGTGTAAGAAAGACATCAGTGAGCGAGCACTGGTTGCACTGGTTGTACTGGGCAGCTGCCAGTTGTGATTGCATGAATGTGTGAATATAAATGAGACATTCTGATTGGACGATGAAGGTCTGGATGAATCAAGTGAAAATGTGGCACAGATGTTGTGCATCATCTCTGTATCTGAGCTGTTTTTCTGGTCTGAGCTGTGGATTCCTGCAGGTGTGGCAGCAGATGACCAGCAGTGCTTCTCATGGTGAAATATAGCAGCTCTTTGTCCCACATACATACATATATATATATATATATATATATGTATATATATATGCACCCCCCAACCCCTCCGCATCCTCCCTCATATGTAGGGGTTTGCTCAAGGCTTCACATAAATTAAAGAGACAAGCCTTTGTCTAGATTTCCCTTCCGTCTCCTTCTGTTTTATAAGGTTTTTTTTTTTCCGTTCTGCCATGGAAACACACCGGCATGCCTCTGCGCTCCGATTGGAAAATTTACATCTGACACACACTCACATGTTTCCTCCAGACGCCTCAATGCTACAAACACTGCTGCTGTCAGTCTGAATCCCAGGAGGACAAAACATCTCACGTTCTCAGGGATGAAAAATG
>JAPZDZ010000014.1:2324784-2337612 GCA_029783805.1 Acanthurus tennentii | reverse complement strand
TGCTCCTCCTGTTCCTCCTCCCCCTGCTCCTCATGCTCCTCCTGCTCCTGCTCCTCCTTCACTGTCTGTTTCTCCTCTGTTTGCTTTTCTCCTCTTCACAATCTTCACATTCTTTCTTTTTTGACTTCTCTCCTCTCCTACATGTGTTTCCTCTCTCCCTTCTTGTGTGTCCTTGTCACGTGTTTTGCTGCCTTTCTCCTTCTCTTTTCTCCTTGTTTCCTCCTCCTTGTATCCTCCTTTTTCCTCATCCTTGATTTTTTCCTGTTTTCATCCCCCTTTCCTTTGTATCTTCTCTCCTTGTATCTCATTTCCTTGTATCTTTTCCTCCACTTATTTCCTTCTCATATTTCATCTCCTGTCCTCATTTCATTTCCTTCTCTTTCCACTAGTTATTTTTCCTTTTCTCCTCTCCTTGTATCATCTCCTCCGTTGTTTCCTTCTCTCATATTGTTGTTTCCTCTCCTCTTCCTTTTTCCTCTCCTTATCTCCCCTCTTTCTGCTTCCTGTTTCTTCTCCTCCTCTCATCTCCTCTCTCCTTGTTCAGTCCACCACCTCTCCTCCTCCTCCTCTCCTCACTCTGCTGTCTCCTCCTGTGCATGTCATGATCCCTCCTCGCCTGCCACATGTTTTTCCTCCCTCCTCTTCCTCCCTCCCTCCTCTTCCTTCCTCCCTCCTCTTCCTCCATCGTTCCTGCAGAGGGAGAGAGAGGAGCTGAATGAGGACAGATTTTCCGTCGCTGTGATCAAAGCGTCGTTTCTTTTTGCAGCTCGGCGTCGTCGGCCACGTTCTCCTCTCTCATCTGCCCACGAGCACGAGGACGATGCACCAAAACCTGACGTCCCCGGTGGCCAATCAGGGGATTGTAGCGCAGAGCGATGGGAGGGGGGGAGGGGAGGGGGGTTCATCTTCTGACGTCACACAGGGAAAAAAAAACCTCTCACACAAACACACACATGTAAGATTTAAGAAAAACTTGAAGTACGTTTGTCTGTTTTTAAATTTTGATTTTTGTCTTTTTTTTTCCTTCCCCCTCCTTTCCACCGCTTCCTGTTTCGTCTTAAATCTTTTCCTCTCTGCTTGCTTTTTTTGGGTGGTGTGGGGGGGGGCAGCGCTGAGGTTTCATCACTGACGGCGGAAACGCTGCTCATCCTCTCGCCAATCACCATCCGTTCCGCTGATGTTTCCCTTCACGGCTTCTATTCTCATCATTTTGGTCTGCGAGCCAGTCTTTCTTTCTTTCCTCCCTCTCTCGCTTTGCTTCCTTCATCCTCTGTCTGCTTCTCAGGTCTCAGCTGGACTAAAAACGTGAGGGGCGAGTGCTCGGACCGTTCTGGTTGTGGACTCGATCCTAGTTGAGTGAGACTTTTCTCATATTTACAGTCCGACTGTCAGCTAGAAGTCACCAAATGATCACAGTAGGGATCCAAATAAAACGTCAGCACACCGATAGTTCACTCCACTGCAGCTCTGTTTCACATTAAAACACACATTTCTGCATTCGGAGGTTGTTGCAGCGGCTCAGGACCTGCAGGATGAAGCAGAGTGGAGATTTCACCTCTAACGTCCGTGTTGCAAATCCATCATCCACCGTATCTAACAATCCAACCTGATACCTGTGTCCCAGTTCCATACTCCGCACCGTTAACCCTTCTCAACTACAAAATTACTTAAAGAGGTCAGAGAGAAAAAAGGTTACGCATCAATTATTGTTTTAAAGACAAAGATTTTATGTTAAAATAAGAGAGATAAGATAAGACAAGATAAGATAAGATAAGATAAGAGAGGTAAAAGGAGCCGGAGTTTGAACTCGACCCTCCAAATGTTTTTAAATTCTTGTCAAAACTCTTTCTGTCCCTTTTCACATCAATGAACGAGTGAAACCACACGATTGTCTTCCAGGAGAAAACGTCCCCAGCATGTTAAAATGATCTTACAAAGATTTCGCTGCTTTTCGCTCCTTCCTTCGCATCCGTTCGGGTCAGAAAGGATTTAAACTTTGTCTTTGTGACGCAGCTTTTCTGCTAAAAACATGAAAAGTTTGGAGCTGAACCTCAGATTACCTCGCTGACGTCATCAGAGGTTGTTTTCTCACACTTGACGGAGCTTTTTTTAATTTCTTGGAAAGTGTTTTATGCCTTTAATCTGAGAGTTTATCAGAGAGATCTGACAGGAAATGGAGGCAGAAAGAGAGAAAGTTGTGCATTAAAGATGAAAGACTGAACTCCAGATTACACCGTCAGGCGTTTGGACCGAAAACAGCTCGGTGTCGGTTTGTGTTGCTTGTGTTTTCAGGCCAGTTTTGTACCTGTGAAATTTAAAACTTAAATTTAAAACTTAAAATCACATTTTAATGCTTTTCTCTGCTGTCACGTTCATCTTTTACATGAATCTGCCGGAAGTTTGGGGTTTTGTTTGATCAGCTGATACAGCTCGTTGACGTTAAAATGCACCGAGACAAAAGGTTGCAGCAGGTTTGTCTGGTGAATATTTAAAACTCTAGAAAAAATCAAAAGTTTGCGTCAGTGTGATGTTTTTCTGTTGTTGCAAAATGAAAAAGTTTATTGATCGTTTGCTTAAAACAGCAGAAACTAATAAATTCAAAATAACAATCAGTTTAAAACGAATAAAGTTAGTCTGAAGTATGAAACTGGGAAACAGACGATATTTTCCTTTAATTTTTCCTCCACTTGAATGTTTTCTAAAGTTTTTCTCTGCTGTGAACATGAAATCACACCGCGGATGTAACGTAGAGATGAGAGTGTTTTTGGAGTGAAACATTAAACTGTGATGTGAAACGCGTCTAAAACAGTCGGCTAATCCTGCAAACACACACTCTGTGCCGTCTGACATCCTGCTGGAGGGAAAATATTAATCTCATACTGCGAGTGTGTATTTTTACCGCCGGCAAACATGCAAAACCACAAACGGATGTTTCAGTATATAGTTAATACATTTATGGAATGTATTAGTTGTCTCAAAAAGAGCATTAAATCTTGCACGAAAATAGACAAACGCAGTTAAAAGTATAACCTGAATCACTTCACAGATATATTGTATGTATATGAAATGACCATGTAGTTTTTGTTTTGAACAAATCGCTTTATGAACATGTAAAAAAGAAAAGTATCATCTATGTTTTATAATAATAATCAAGCTTTTTTTGTATTTTTATACTTGAAGAAGAGGATTCATAAGCATGTGACACATTGATTCTGTAAATTATTATTTTTCTGTGTTAGAGATTTTTTATTTTTTTCTGCTGACCATCAAAACAAAAAAAAAAATTTAACTTCATGACCACACTTTGTTGATGAGCAGTGGGAGCTTCTCCGGACCGAACGGTACAAAGAGCCACCACATCTCTTAAAAAAAAAAAAGCACATTTCTCCTCCTTTAAAAAACAGTCACCTCACTGACGAGTCGCCCCATTTTCCAGCTGTTTTCCTCTATTATAACCGACGGCGTTCGTACGCGACACAAACTACAGTTTAAACTCTGTCGATGGTTTCTTGATGAATGTGTGATTGTTCAAAACCATTTGTGGATGTTCAAAAATGTATATAAAACCCAAATATATATTACAAAAATTGATTTTATGTGGAAATTTTTTTAGACGGGAAGAAAATAAAAAAAATCCAAAATGGCATGCAAACTGTAAACATTCCTGGAAATCTGCACGCTGGGTCAACAGAGGTCTCATTTTCTTGTCAATAATTCTGTGTATACCTGTGAGTGTATGATAGAGTAAACAAATTGTACAGTAAGATAGATTTTTGTATTATGTTCAAAATGGGTCGACGAAGCCCCTTTTACTGTGAGAATAAAGAAAAAAAGTTATTCTAACTATTGAGAAGGATATTTGAATGACATTGTACATGAACTTCATGCTGTTTCCTCCGGTGTGAGAGTGATGCTTGCCGTGTGGGGTAAATGTTGTTTGTGAATCGTGAAGAAGAATGATAATCTACTACCACGTCAGTATAACTAAAGACCAACTAAACAGTGCAAAACACCTCGCAACTTTTTTTGTGTATGGAAAGTAAAAAAAAAAAAGTTGCTGCTTCGTGTGAGAAAAATCAACCGAAAAAACAAAAAGGTTGCTGCTTTTTGTACGTTCCTGTTGTGTTTTTGTGACAATAAAGGTGACCCTCTTATACACGACGGCTGTCAGTGTGAATCTGTGCACGAAACGAACATCGTTTTTGTTTTTATTGATTAATCGATCAGTTGTTTTGGCTTTTAAATTAGTGTTTTTATGCTCATTAGACTCTGAAGTTATCAGATGGTTTGTTTAGTCTGAACACAAGTCCATAATTTTAAAATGTTACATTTTTCTTAGTATAAAGACAGAGAAAAGAAGTGAATTTGCACATTTTAGAACCTGGATCCATTAAAGTTTTTCAGATTTTGCTTAAGAATTGACCTTAATGTTTGATCAATAATGAAAAAGTTGCTGTTTTGACCAAAACTTCTGTCTTTTCATTCATGTTGCAAAAGATGTGAAATGACGTAGACTTGTTGTTTTGTCTCTGATTGGCTGCACACGTCCAAACATTAGCTCTGATGCTAACTGGTGCTACAGACTGAACCAGACCGGAAAAGAGCGACTTTGACCCGTTTGCTCAGATTTTTGTTCACAAACTGGAGCAAAACGAGCTGCAAACCAGAAGCTGAATAATGTTCATGATAAGTTTGTAATATTAAGAACATTATAACAGTCTGCACTGGTACAATGTGTGTCAAGTTCACCAGAAAAACAGCTGCTGGTAGTTTGGTCACAAAAGAATTGGACGGACCGAAGTTTCAGCCTGAAGGTGGCGCTGTAGGAAAAGTCAGCAGGTTTCTTTCTGATGTGAACCTGAATGTTTGATCAGCAGGTGAAATGAAGGAGCTCTGCAGCATCTTTAACCATCTTTAATAAATCATGACTGAATCATCATTTAGCAGGGAGTCTCAGTTTTAATCATGTTGACTCTGCCCCCCCCCCAATCACCCCCCGGACAAATAACTGTCGCTGATTGGCTGAAACCAAACATGAGCTCAATTAGCAGAGAAACTCGGTGTGATGAGGTCGAGCTCGTTCATTCGGATCTGATGAAAGTTTAATGAGTCCTGAGGAGAAACTGCTGATCAGCCGAGTGAGCTGGAAGTCAGGCGGAGGGGGGAGTACTTGATTACATTTACTCTGTTACTGTATGAGTTGTGTTTTGAGGTAATTGGATAGTTTTTCAGGATAGTAATTTTACTTTTACTTAAGAACTCATTAAAGTAATTATTGTAGTTTGCTGCATTTAAAGTTGCTTTGGAGTGAGATCACATGGTGGCGCTGTTGGCAGCCATGACAGCCCGCTCACCTGTCGGACTGATTGGTTCAGGTGCGGCGCGCGGCTGGTCTGCGGGTTTTGACCACGTGGCAGTGAAAGAGAATGTGTTTTTTCTTATATATTGTCACCTTGTTTGGAATATAAACGGACTGCGAGAACCAACGTGAAGGTTTGGATTTTTTATATTTTTTAATTGAAAACTAATCTGCACCTGGATCCGCGTGCTTCAACAAACAAAGTGTGCGTGAAGAAGAAAACTTCCGGTTGTTTCCGACAGTTTTCGTCCGGTTTGAGCTGCAGAGCCTCTTGTTTTAAAACTTTGAGGAAACAGACGAACAGAGAAGCTGAGAGGTTTTTCAACAACGTGAACTGAAACTGAACCAACAAACGGGGATCTGATGACGTCACGGCGCACGAGGCTCCGGATGAGGTTCAGACAGGTGAGATACAACAGACAGTCTCACCTGTTCAGGTGCGGTCACGTGTTTTCTGCTTTGGTTTTGCCTCGTTCTGTGAAAGTGTTTCTCCTCTCGAGTCAGTTTTTACTCGTTTCAGCTCGTTTCGTTCGTCGTTGCGTTTAAGTTCGCTGTAAAATCTGTAAAAAAGAAACTTGTTGGTTTTGACTTCAGAACTCAGTGTTGTTTTTCTGTTTGTGAGGATTTAAAGTTGTTCTTTAGCTTTAACGGAAGCTTCAGGCATCACAAACACAGTTTATCTGACTTTTCCTTCGTCATTGAACGTTTTTACAAAAGTTACTTATAAAAAAAGTTTCTTTGAGGCAAAAATACTTTTACTGTAGTTTATTCTAGTACTTTTTAAATCTCTGAAGTAAAGAAATTCGTTGTTGAGACGAAAAAAATCATATCTTTACAAATTCTCTGCAGATTATTTTTGATTTGTTTGTAAAATCGGTGAAAAATGATCATTAAAATGTCACAGCTGACTTCTTCAGATCCAAATAATGAACTTTAAAGTGACCAAATAAGACAAAGAGCAGAATAATGTTTCAAGAGCTGCAACTAATGATTTATTTTTGCTTTTAAAACTTAAGCAATATGAAAATTAATCAGCAAATATACATCAGAATACTTATTTACTTATTTATAATTTAACCAGTTACAGGAATGACAAAAGATTTATATTCTATAAGTTTATTATGATGCCATAAATGTTATATTGTAATAAAAAATAGTATTTCTAGTGTTCGGATGTAATTTTAAAAAGTGAAGTTATTATTCAAAAACAGAATCATTTAATGAGAAAACTTTGAAGCTATGAAAGTAATGCTTAATTAATCCAAATCTAATACAATAGAATAATGTATAAAATAAATAACATTTTCTTCACTTTTAAATCAGCAGTTTTGTGAGAAAATCAAGGATTTTGAGCGTAAAGTTGTAAACTTTTTGAGATGTGACATCCCTCATCAGAAACCTGCTTTCTATTAACTATCAGACCTTTTAGCAGAAACAGCATGTTGCACTTTTTATTGCAAAGAGTCAATTTAAAAGATCATTTGTAAGTCAGTAAATGAAGTTTAATCGTTGAGTTTTTACTGTTTTGTTCTACAAACACAAAGACACCAAAACACAAACGATATAAAATGTTTTTATTTGTTGAAATGCAGAAGCAAACAGAAGTTTCTCATCTCGAACTTCAGTATTAAAAATAATTTAAATATATTACAAATCTTCAGCCTGAATTTGAACCGTGTGATTAAAATTCCATTTAAAATAAAAACCAATTAAAAAATCATGACTTGTGCATTTTTCAGAAAACTAATTAAAATGATTTATGAGTCTTCTGTCCATCATGAAGAGTCGCTGCGAGCTGAAGCTGGAAAATCTGAGCAGAAATAACGTCACACATCAGCTGAGCGGCTCCTTCTTCCATGTAATTGTCTTAACGAGCTCAGACATCCAGTGTCATTAGCATCAAGTGCAGCTAACATTCATTCTTTTAACATTTGATTATTTAAATCACATAATTTCTACGGTCATTTCTCTCCATTCAGACGTTTCCTCGCTCTGACAGAGTTCAGGTTGGATGTTTCAGCTTATTTTGAGGCTCTGATGGTTTTATTGTCTCTTGGAAACATGCATGTGGGAGAAAAAAACATGGCTGCCACGGTGAGTTTAAGGTGTGTTTTTGATGCTTCTTCAGAGTGAGATGTCTGAGGACACGTGCAGCTGTTGTCCTGGTTTCCACTTGCCGCTGCGTCGGCTGCCGTCCGTCCGTCTGTACGGCTGATTCCTCAAATCTGAGGACAGAAAACATGATGAGAAACTGCTCGATAAAGTAATTTAAGTCCATCTTAACAGCAGATCAACACATAATGTTGTGATATTTGGCTCCAGCCTTCATAATAAATCATCTTATTGGTAGAAAATAAACTTAAAGAATCAAAAAATGCCCTTTTTATGTTAAGTATTCCATGTAGCTAAAAGTGTATTGACTGTTTGCTCGGGTTATTTTTTCACAGTTTGGTTGAAACAGAATAATAATCTGCCTAAAATAACTCGTGTTTGTTCTCTTTAAACCGACTCTCGCTCTCAGGTCATCAGTTTGTGTTTCCTCTTTTTCTTTTTTTTTTTCCCACATCATCTGCAGCCTGGCAGGAGTGAGTCTGGGTTACCACGGTAACGGAGATGCTTTCTTGTGTTTGGCAATAATTGGTTTTAGATTATTGAGCCTCGAAAGGATCATGAATGTTATTGAGGTTTGGTTCTGATTGGAAGTCTGCAGGCTGCTCGTTGTTGTCGTCGTTGTTAGCTGCTGAGTTTTGGAGCTTTAGGCCGTAAACATGTTTGTTTCTCTCTGATGTGATAAAACTAGACGGGAAAGATGTTTGATTTGATGTGATGAGACTTTTTATATCAGATTTAAGAGTTCATGTTCCTCTTTTTACCTGAAGTTCTGTCTGATTGTTCTGGTTCTGGCAGGTTTTGGAGATTTAAACACGTCTGTTTCTCTTTAATGTGATGAAACTAAATGATGCTCGGCTTGTTTTTGCTCAAAGAACCAACCAGAAAGTTTTAGTGTCTAAAAACATCAAAATCTGAACTGTTTTGGTGCAAACTGAGAAGAAGCTCAGAGTTCTTTGCTGTTTGGTTTAGAGGACCAGTTATTTTAAAGAAATGTTTCAGACATGTTGGTTGTGTTTAAGTTTCAGACCAGAGAGCTCTTTGAAAAACCATCTTTAGCAGCACATCTGAGATTTTCTTCACAGAAGATAAAGATGGAAATATATTTAAAGTTTGTTAAAGAGGCACAAAGACAAAAGCAGCTGGTTAGAAAATAAAACCTCAGCAGAGCGAAAGAGAAACAGACCCACAGAACATCGAGGGATTTGAAAAGTCACCTCGTCGCTGAAGACGGAGTCGCAGAACAGACGAGAGGAACGTTTGGCAGAACGAGCCGTGAAGGGAACGGACTTTAGAGCTGAAGACAGGAACGTTAAGAGAGGAGGGACAAACAAGAGAGAAGAGAAGAGAGAAGCCTTAAAGAAAAGGAGTGAAGAGCTGAATAACAGAAGAAAAAGGATGAAATGTTTTTAAAGTTCAGTTCAAATCAGAAAAAAAGAGGCAGATTAAAAGAGTTTTAAACAACAAAAGTTAGAAAAAAGAAAGAAAGCAGGATGAGAGGATCAACATCGTGTGTGTCCATTTCACACAGAGCTGGAAGTCTTAGCTTAGCTTAGCATGAACACTGGAAGCAAATGGAAACAGCTAGCCCAGCTGTTTAAAGTGATGCAGTTTATTAACTAGACGACAGAATTGAGAAACTTTGTCAACACTAGTCGTGCTTTTCATAATTCTTTTTAGGGTACCAAATAAATACTTTGTAAACCAGTAATTCTAATAAAAACTACTATAGTTTACTTTTAAAGGGCGACTCAGGTGAGTGTATAAATGTTTCAATCAGCAAACGTGAAGTTTAGTTTAAAAAACTACCTGAAACCATAAAAGTGATGATTATCACTCTTCACCCTCCAACAGTTACAGGAAGTGACTCCTGCAATTTAACCAAGATACATGTTATTTAATATTAAGCTTAAAAAGATGTTGTTGGGTTTATTTTTCACTTTTAGCAGCTTCAGGCGAACTTTTGCACCTGTTTCCACTGTGCTAAGCTAAGCTAAGCTAAGCTAAGCTAAGCTAACGTGACTCCAGCCCTGTGACATGACAGTGAGTTTGATCTTCTCGTCGTGTTTCTTTAAGTCAGAGGAACAGTGTGTGCAGCACAGTTTTCCTGTAACAGTCCGTGTGTCTCAGGTGTTGCGTACCTGTGATGATGTCTTCGATGGCGCCGTCCTTCCCCTCCCTCACCAGAGGAGACACCTGCCTCTTCTTCAGCTCTGCGATCAGATCCATCTGAGGCAGTCTGGACGTCACAGGAACCTGAAACATCAGGACACGTCGATGTCAGAATCCTTCAGCCTCCTCGCAGCCTGAAACTCATTTCAGGAGTTTCAGATGTTTGTTCTTGTGAGTTACAGTCGAGTCAGTTTCATTTCCGTGGAGTTGAATTACAGCCTCCTGTATGACAAACTGTCCTGTGGCTCAGAGGAGAACAACAACACTGAACAGGCTGAGAAATACAGGCGGTCAGACCTTCAGACAGGCTGTAAACAAACCTGCAGCTCAGCCAGCGTGATTCCTCACAGACTCACTCTGTGTTTTTATGTTTATTAATACGTCTGTCAGTCTGTGGAGACTGTGATTGTTTCACAGCCTGTTCGGACTGAAGCACATTAAACTTCAGAGGCTGTTTCATGTTGCACACAAACGCAGAGCTGCACAGCGACGAGCACGTGGAGCTTTAACTTTCAGGACTCTGCAGCTACAAACCAGAGACCGAACTTCATTTTGGGAAGCAGAAAAGTTGCAGGAGTCAAATCTGGTGATGCAGGAACAGACTGAAGTTTCTGATGGATCATGTTTCTGCAGAAGAAAAGAGATGTTACCTTGTTCCCAGCATCTTCAGCTTTAGGTGGAGTTGATGGAGCTTCAGAGGTCAGCATGTGTTGTTTCTTCCTGTGTTTGATCTCCTGCTCAGCTTGCTGTCAGAGGAAAGAATTTAAACTGCATGTGAAGGTCAAATAAAACGCAGTCGCACAGTAAAAGCAGGTTTTTTTTTGCTCTCAGTGCAGCAGATTTCAGCTTCATTCATGCCAGGAGTCCATAAAGCAAGCGTTTTCTGACCTTGTACGCCTTGATGAACCTGACGAACACAGGGAAGAACATGGAGGGCGGCGTGGTTTTGGAGTTTTCTCCAAAATACTCCACAGCAGAGTCGTACGCGTCCTGCAAGAGAGAAACCAGCGATTTATGACCCAAATAAAATGGCTGGTGACGCTGGAACATAAAGCTATTATCTGCTGGTGTATAAACACAGAGCAGCTCATGTGATTAAAGTTATGTTTGGGGTGATTTGAGGCGACCTGAGCGGTTTTTCCGTCAGCAGCCACGGAGTCCAGCAGCTCCGTGTTTCTGCTGAGGAACGTCTGCAGCACGGGGTCGCTGTTCTCCACCTCGAACTCCCTCCTGGTGACCGCCATGCCTCTCTGCAGAGCGCGAACGTCCTGCAGGATGCTGTCCAGAGAGACTACGACACACAGCGGACCACAGAGTGAGCTCACACACACACACACACACCTTTGTTTCTGTTCGTTTCCTCATTTAGTTTGTGGATCTTTTGTTTTTCATGCACGTCAGTAAACTGGCTGCACTGCACTCAGAGTTCACTTCCTGCTTGCAGCGCTTCTGCACCTTCATGCTCTGGATAGTCGAGTTTATCTTAAGTTGTTCTAATTTGTGATTCTTTTGCGCTCTGGCTGCTGCAGGGGCGTCCTGTCAGCCCCCCCGAAGCAGATCTGACTGCGTCCGCCTGCAAATGCGCTCTTTGATTCCCTTTGAAGTTCCACAAAATGCATTTTGCATAAGTTTCCTTTTTGCTTTGATTTATTTCTGTAAAATCTGTCACGTTTTCCTTTTAAGAAAAAGTCTGGTGTTTACTGTTTTTTTTCTGATGGTCACAAATCCGTGAAAAGACTGAAACTAACAAACACTGTGCGACTCTCCGCCTGCAGGTTTTTACTGAAGACGTTTCTGAAAAAGCCCTCCGAGGTGCAGCTGCTGGACACATGAGGGATGAAGCCTGAAGAAGCTGTGCAGCTCTCCACATGACCACTCATTAACTCACCGAGCGCCGCTTTGTCCAGGAAGTGCAGCTCCGTGTAGAAGGACTGGACCTCCGGGTATTTGTCCTGGATGATGCTGACGATGAAGTCGAGCAGCGTCTGTTTTCGGTCTGTAGATTTGGTGTCCAGCAGCTTGAGAGGCAGAAAGCAGCGAGAAACAAGTCAAACATGGGACTGAAGTTTCTCAGATTACTTACAGAAGAATAACATCTGCGTGCTGCGGTTCATGAAGCTGTTTGCAGTCGCTGTATTTGAAGAATAAAACGGATGCTTTGAAAAGTTTTACTCACCAAATCTAAACTCTGCAGCCGGAAGCCGTACGCTGCCCCTCGTTTGCTGCTGTTCATGTAGTTTCCAAACGCCAAGATGATCTTCACAACAGAAACAGAGTCAGAAAATACAACTGAAATGTGCAAATCACTCTGCAGCAAGACGCCACGAAATGATGAGAAACAGGAAGTAGAACTGTTCAAGTACAAGATGAGATTAAGACCTCTGAAGTGAGTGAAGTGGAGGAGGAAAGTGAAAAAGCTCATGTTGAGCTTCATGTTGAGAGATTGAGGAGTGTGAGTGCAGCAGCTGCCTCAGACAGCAGGGTCCTCCAGTTCAAATCACAGTCCTACAATCTGCTCCGGTGCTTCATGAAGTTCTTTCCTTCAGAAGGTTCATGAAGTTTTTTTAAAAAAGTGCTCCGGGGGGACGTTTAAACCGGAGACTCTGCACTTGTGTTCTCTGTATCTCAATAAAAAAGTGGTGAAACGTTCGTCGGAGGAGAACAAAACTTCCTGCATAAAACATCAGATTTTAAATTGGGACTCTTTTCTGTCTCCATGTGGCCGAAGGTTCCTTCTGAAAAACTGCCTTCTAAGAATTTAAACTGAAAAAAAAAAACACTAAAAGGGACATTTTGTGAAAAGTACAGATCTTAAGTCATCTAATAAAGAGCGATAAAACATAAAATTATCTGTTGAGGCTCTTCAGCTTCACATGAATCAAACCCCAACAACACAGAAACCATCTAATGCACTTTCATTACTTTTCAGGAGACTTTTATGTTTGTAGTTTTACATCTTTCATTGTGAATGAGGAAAAAAAAGGTGATAGTCGGATATGAACTGAATAAATCTCACACTTTCACACTCATCACCGACTTTAAAGGTAAAATAATCCTTTTTTTTAATGAGCACTTGAAATTTAAAGCAGTTATTACTGAACTGAACCTTTTTTTCATCTATGAAGTTCATTTTTCTGCATTCAGACTCCTTTTAAACACACACACACACACACACACACACACACACA